>JXTB01000381.1:188141-222774 GCA_002914805.1 Parasponia andersonii
GCCAAAGTTGGTGAATCCTACCTTAGAAAGTGAAAACTAGTCATACTTTGACTTACGATCCTATATGGCCAATCTTATTGTAATTTGGTGGAACCTAGTCCCTTAACCAACCATTAAAGATAAAAAGAAAGTCAATTAGACTCCAATTAACAATGCAAAAATAGTATTAGTTTCATAATTATATTCTTTTTTCTTTTAGCACACCGAGCTCTCTCTCTGAGGGTATTGAACTTTTACCCTGCATCGGGACACTTTGACAATCATTAGTGTAATAACATGTATGTAAATGCACATAACATAAGGAATGAGCATATTTTTATGAAACTAGTATTAATGACTTCTAGATGCCTAATATGCAATTAGAACATGTTTATTATTGGCTCTCTTAATTATGTGAGGAGTTGGATGTCACACAACTATCACTCACTAACATAATGCCTACTATTCATTAATAATGCAAAATCACTATTTTAATGACCGCATTAGTGATATGTGATCACTATATGTCACTAAATTAGTTATCTAAGTCACAAATTTAGTGACTATTTCAGATGTTATTTTCTTAGGAATAATGCTATTGGGGACCAGTAATGTTTGATACTATATGATATGTCAGACTGTTACTAGGAGTCTATAACTAATAAACTAGGTCCCACCTAAAGTATCAAAATAATAAGCACTAACAAATTGACAAGTCAATTGATGTTAGGCACTATATGGTTCCTCTATAGTAGTTTATTTTCTGATCTAGAATACAACATATTTTTAACCATAATAATATATAGAATTGTGCTATTTGATCTTTTCGAAATATTATTAAGTCAATTGTGACCCCAAATGAGCTATTTGAGGAAAAACAAATGAAAAAAAAAAATTCAAGTTGTCACCCAAAAAATATTGAAAAATAATGATGAAATAGATATTGTGAGTCCAATGGTCACTTAAAGGAAAGATTGAGAAACGAAAGGGAAAGATAGAGGGTGCTGGAACTATTTTCCTAATTGTTCACAGACGAGTTCTCATCTCTTCTAGATATGCTCTTCTTTAGCTATCAGAAATATATGATGATCTTGTAAAATACTCTGATGGTTAAGTCAATATAGGCAAAGCATACATAAGAGATTATAAGATCAAACAAATGGTAAAATCTGGTATTCATAAGACGGGAGAGCTAGGGTTTCATAATCCCTCTATACAAACATGTCTCCCCCTTGTAAATTTGTCCTTGTAGATAAAAGAGAGACAATATCCTATACAAATGTTAGTGGTGTCTCTTGTAGCTTTTACTTGCTAAGCCACTACTACTGCTAGGACCATTGAAACCTAATTCCCTTTTGATATTTGTACCTAGTACCTTTCGTATTACTGCCATATGTGGTATTGTTACACGAAGAGTCTAGTATCTTACTTGGACCCAACTCATTGTCTTCTTTAAGTCAAGGTGACCAAACCTCTTGGACCCCCTAATTCTAGTCTCAGCGTCTCGAGAAGTAATTTGGCAATGTTGAGGCGAGGAAAGGTCTGACTGACCTAGGTAATTTGTCGAGTCAACTAGGTTTGACTAACTTGATATGACTCACCTGAGCTTTGTTAAGAAATGTGAGAGAACAAATATGATTGTCACGTGGCTCTACTATGATTCGGTAACGAACTTGTTAACTTTTTTTTTAATAACATGTCGATATTATTGTTGGACAAACTATTATTAATCTTTCTTAATCAACTACTTAAGAGCAACATTATCTCCTTAATTAGTACCACGTATTGCTCATTGAGTGGACGGAAATATCGGTCCCATATAGGGTATTTTTACACTATAAGGACTTTCAAGACCAGAAAAACCAAAAAGAGTGTGAGTACTCACTAGACGTCCCCCATTTTTTTCTTAAAAAATGGGTCATTCATGAAGTTGTTAGGTATTTTTTGTCCCTATCTAATAATGGTATTTTCGAGGTGAAAACCAATGTTAGAAATCATTTAAAAATTGATTTTCTAATGTTTTTATGATATTACATGTTGCCTTTAGTGTCCAGAACTATGTTAACTGATCGGGTCGAAAAATTTTTGTCAACTACACGAAAATATTTTCAAAATCAAATTTTAATATTTCGAATTTTATGATGAAACTTGAGGTTAAAAATCCCTAGGAAATTCATTCGCTAACAATTTTATGCTTTAAAACATTGGAATTGTTATCCGAAGGGATGAAAACCACTTAGGTCTAAACCGGGTCTGAAAAGGGTCAAAATCAAGTAAAAAACACTCGACTAGAGGTTGAAGACGACGAAAAACAACAATTCATTTTTCATTTTGGTTTCTGTCATTTTTGGATATGACATTTCGTTTTATACAGCTTGAAAATGGCATGTCATTTATAATCGATGTGTTTTGTTCTGTCATTTGGGAAAATAATATATCGTTTTTCAAAGCTCAAAACCGACATGTCATTTTATTGTGAGGAGTAGATGTCATTTTGTAGAAATGATATGTCGTTTTCTGAAACATTTAGCGTCGTTTCTGAAACACGATATGTAGTTTTATGGCGCCAAATTTAAAAATAAAATAAAATTATTTTTCTGAATTTTTCCAGAAATTAATATACGGATTTTTGTGAGAAATTTTCATAATTTTGATCTTTGTGATAATTTCATTAATTTTGGTGCTTTATTATAATATTCTTATATTTGGGTTTTCATGAATATTATTTTGTGAAATTTAATTTCATGATCTTGGCATTTGTGAAATTTTATGATATTGGCATATTTATGAAATTTCATTCTAGAAATTTATGTGCTAAAATTACAATTATTTTGTATGTATAATTTGATGATTTACATGCAATTTTTGTATTATAATTTTTGTGCAAAAAATTAAATGTTGTTCATATTTTTCTAAATATTACTTATATTAATAGAATGCAATTTTTATGAACAAATTATAAAATAAAATGTCTAGATGATAAAATAAAATGTCTAAGTAATTTATATAAGTTTAAATAATTAGAGAGTAGCCACAAGATTTTTAATTACGTAAAATTATATATTAAGTGATTTAGAATCACATATAGGTAAATGACATTTATTGTGATTAATCATATTTAATATAATAAAATATATCTCATAGGAATTTTTATTATATTTTTATAATTAATTAGGATAGAATATCAAATTATAATTTCTTAATATACCCACAAGCATTAGGAAAAAGGAACCTAATTTGATAATTTTATCATAAAATTTTAGGTGGATCTAATTGAATTAGAACTTTAGCCCACAAGAAAATTTTATGTCAATAGATTCAGATTCATAATTTTAAAGCATGGTTCACAATAGTAAAACATGATAAATTTGTTACTCTCAAATTTTGATATCTAAGCATGTTTTATTTTTATGTAGTCATACAATCTACGAATTTTTCTAATATTAGATGTGATATTCTAGAGTTAAAAGGTAATAACTATAAAATTTGGATGGAGAGAGTTCTTCTTCATTTAGGGTATATGGATATTAATTATGCTATTAGGAAAGATAAACCAACGATTACTGAAGCCAATACTTCATATCAAAAGGCTATTTATGAATAATGAGAGTAATCTAATCGCCTCAGTACGATGTTCATAAAGACCAAAATCTCTACTATTATTTGTGGTTCTCTCGATCAACATGGCAATGTTAAAGAATTGCTGAAGGCTATTGATGAGTAACTTGAGTCTTCAGATAAAGCACTTGCCAATACCCTGATTATGAAGTTTATATCTTTAAAACTCACTAGTGTGAAAGGTATACGTGAGCACATTATACAAATAAGAAACATTGTGGCTGAGTTAAAGACCCTTAAGATTGAGATGTTTGACTTTTTTCTTGTCCACTTTATCTTGAATACTCTTCCAAAATAATATGGACCCTTTAAAATATCCTATAACACACATAAAGATAAATGGTTAATTAATGAACTCATGACCATGTATGTTCAAGAGGAAGGGAGATTGTTAAAAGAATTGGATTAAAGTGAGTTAATGGCGATACAAGAAAAGAATTCGAAATAAGCCAAAAAAAAAAGAGAAAAGTAAAACACCACCTCAAGCTGACATTAAGAAGGAATCCAAGTGCTTCTTCTAAAAAAAGAAAGGACACATGAAGAAAAATTGGACCAAATTTCAGAAACGGCTTGAGAAGAACAGTATTTCAATCTTATTAGTTTGTTATGAATCTAATATGGTTGATGTTAATTATAATATATGGTAGAAGTGAACAATACATCTATCCTAGAAATAAGATGCGTTCACATGTGAAGGCCATTAAGACATACAGTTTAGTTTTAAATAGTAGTCTTATTTTAAATTTGGAAAAAAAATTTTATATTCTTAGTTTTTCTAGGAATTTAATTTCAATATCAAGGCTTGTACCATATGGATTTTCTTTTAAATTGTCTGAGACATATTTTAATTTGTTTTATAATAATAATCTTATTGTAAATGGTGCATTATTTGATGGTTTTTTTTCAATAGATTTACAAAATAATAATACTTACAATAAAATGCATGTTTCCACTTATGTTGAATGATGTGTTATGAATAAAGATTCCTCTATGTTATGACATCAGAGATTGGGACATATTTCCATAGAAAAAATTAAGAGATTAGTAAAAGATGGAGTACTTAGTACTTTGGATTTTACTGATTTCAAAAACACTTGTGTAGACCGCATTAAGGAAAAGTAGACTAATAAAATCAAAGAAAGGTGCCAAAAAGAGTATTGACTATTAGAGATCGTACATTCAGATATTTGTAGTCCAGACATAGACTCGTGTGGTCCAAAATACTTCATCTCTTTTATAGATGATTATTCACGATACATGTATCTCTACTTGCTTCATAATAAGAGTGAAACACTAGATACCTTTAAAGTTTTTAAGGCCAAAGTAGAGAAATAATGTAGAAAGCTAATTAAGATCGTGAGAATAGACAAAGTTGGAGAATATTATGATAGATACACTAAGAATGGATAAGCAACTGGTCTATTTGTAGATTTTCTTCGAGAGCATAGAATAGTTCCCCAATACACCATACTTGGTTCCCCATATCAAAATGGTGTTACAGAAAGATAGAATTGAACATTAATAGACATGGTGCAAAGTATGCTTAGCAGCTCCAAACGTCCTAAATCCTTATAAATTGAAGCTCTTAAAATAACAGTATATATATTAAATTGAGTTCTAACCAAGACAGTCCACAAGACACCATTTGAGTTATTTAAAGGTTAGAAACTAAGTTCGCGACATATACGTATTTGGAGATGCCCGTCTGAAGTAAGAGTTTACAATCCACAAGAAAAGAAATTAGACCTAAAGACCATTAGTGAGTATTTTATTGGATATACCAAAAGGTCTAAAGGATACAAATTCTATTATCCATCTCATAGTACTAGAATTATAGAATCAAGAAATACAAAGGAGCAATCAATCCTAGAATATCGTTTCTAAAAAAGATCATATTGATACTAAACCTTCCACCTCAAGTGATAGATTCGTTATTATTCATAACACTTCTCAAGTTCAAATGAGTGTTGAACAACCAATCATTGAAATTCCACAAAGTGCTGAAAATAATCCAGTAGATCAAGTTGTTCAAGAAAATAGAGGTACAACATTAAAGAGATCTATTAGAATAAAGAATCAACAATTTCTAGTGATTATGATGTGTATACGCAAGAATTGGACTACGATATTAGAGCAGAAAATGATTTTAAAATATTTTCACAAGCCATGAATTGCAAAGAATTAAATTTAAGGTACAATTTCATGAAAGAGAAAATAAATTATATGACATCTAACAGAGTCTGTGATCTTGTGGAGTTGCCTAATGGTACAAAAGCCATTAGATACAAATAGGTCTTTAAAATACAGAAAGACTAATCAAGCAACATTGATATATATATATATATATATATATATATAGCAAGGCTCGTTGATAAATGATTCACTCAAAAATAAGGAATCGATTACAAGAAGACCTTTTCTCCTGTATCTAAGAAAGATTTTTTTCGTATCATTATGGCATTAGTTGCATATTTTGAATTAGAGCTGTAATAAATAGATGTAAAAACGACTTTTCTCAATGGATAACTAGAGGAAGAGGTTTATATAAAATAACCATAAGGATTTTCCTTTAGTAATAGTGAGTATTTGATATACAAGCTCAAGAAATCCATATATAGATTGAAACAAGTATTCCGACAGTGGTATTTGAAAGTTCATGATGTTATCTCTTCATTTGGCTTTATAGAGAACATCATGGATTAATGTATATACCAGGAGATCAATGGGAGTTAGATTTATTTTCTTATTCTATATGTGGATGACATTTTACTTACAATTAATAATAAGAGTTTGCTACATAAAGTGAAATAATTTCTCTCTAAAAACTGACATGAATGATATGGATAATGCATCTTATGTCATTGGGATTAAGATATATAGAGATAGATTTTGATGCATTTTAGGACCATCTCAAGAGACTTATATCAATAAAGTTTTAGAGAAATTTTAGATGAAAGATTATTCATCTAGTATAGTTCCTATTGTAAAGGGCGACAAGTTCAATTTGAATTAGTGTCTAAAAAATGATCTTGAAAGAGAAAAAATGCAAAACATTCCATATGTTTTTGCTATTGGAAGCCTTATATATGCCTAGTTTTACACAAGACCTAATATTGCATATGTTATTAGGATGTTAAGAATATATCAGAGTAATCCAGGTATTGACTATTGGAAAGTTGCAAAGAAAGTGATGAGATACCTTCAAGGAACGAAGGATTTTATGCTTATGTATAGACGAACTAATAATTTGGAGATAATTGGTTACTCCGATTCAAATTTCATTGGCTGTGTTGATTCACGAAAATCAATTTCTGGATAAATTTTTATGTTTGTCAGTGGAGTTGTATCTTGGAAGAGTGCAAAGCAAACTTTAATTGCTACTTTCACTATGGTAGCTGAGTTTATATCTTATTTTAAGGCTACATCACAAGGTATATGGATGAAGAGTTTCATTTTTAGGTTTAAAATTATAGATTCAATTTCTAAGTCGTTAAAGATATATTGTGATAATTTAGCAATAGTACTTATGGCTAAAAACAAAAAAAGTGGTAGTCGAAGCAAACACATTGACATTAAGAATTTAGCCATAAGGGAACGTACTAAAAATAAAATAATGGTTATTGAACACGTTAGCACTGAATTGATGATTGTTGATCCTTTGACTAAAGGCATGCCACCATTAAAATTTAAGGATCATGTAGAATGAATGGGACTTGGTCTTTTCATGTGATTTTCGTTGTAAGAACAAATGTAATTTGAAACCCTATTAAGTGATATTTTCTCATACTTAATTTTCTTTTTGTACACATTAATTAAACTAAGAATAAACATAGAGTTTATTTATTAAGATAATATAGGCTAGTATTTATAGAGACATAATACTCTGTAACACATGGAAAATAATACTCAGTTTTTAGAGAACCTATCACCATGATTCAAGTATTTTATTTCTTAAAAGGGATAATTGATGGAGAAATATATAGACTAAGTGAGAGAATATTAGGTATTTTTTTTGTCCCTATTTGATAATGGTCTATTAATGCTTAGTGCTCTATTATACTTAATTAATTGTCAAATATCTTCAATTTTTGAACTGATAATTGACTCGTGAGTCACTACCCAATAACTCACCTTCAAAGACATTTTGATAGAATATGTCTAAATATACCATAGAGAAGAGAGGATTGGTCATTAAGCTTGAGACACTTTGATAGAATATGTCTAAATATACCATAGAGAAGAGAGGATTGGTCATTAAGCTTGAGAGTCTCAGTTTCTCTAAATAATATACATCATTACATAAAGATTCTATAAGGATTAGAAGAACTAATAATCTATGATATAATAACGTTAAAAAATAGAGCATAGCCAAAAATAACACGTTTGATTCTTTAGCTTATTTCTGCATTTGATTTTATATGTTATTTATTTATTTTATTGCATAGATAGATTATATTATGTCTAATAGAAGTCCTAAAAAAAATTGTCATATATGCGTGTGCTTTTGTGAAAATACACGGTAAATCCATTTGGCATGTGCAGTGCAGTGTAACTTACTTTGTAATCCAGTAACTCTTTACCTTTTCCAACTTTGGTTGCTTTATGACTATCATCTCTAACTGGTAACAAGTTTCCTTCGAACTTTTTCCCGATTCTTGGAAGCTTTGTATGGAAGATATGTGGAGGTCCACTACTAACTTCAGTAAAAACGCATTGGTTAAAAGAAAAGCAATATTCTTTTTTTGAGGGAGAACGAAAGGCAATATTCATTCTATATCTCCAAACATAATCAACAGAGAGCTCAAAAAAAATAATTGGTGACGTTTTCATATTTAAATATGATTCATGAAAATTACATTCATTCCCTTAGACTGCACATTGTTTCAGGAAATAAGCAATAGAAATACAAAAGTCTGCTTGTTAAGCGTGGTCTATCCTCAAAAACTCATACACACAAATATGTGAGAAAGAGCAAACCATGTCTTCATGTGGATTGATTCACATATACAAGTAGTAATGGATTTCCTTTTTTTTTTTTCTGAAAAGAAAAAAGAAAAAAAGAAAAAAAGAGGGGAAAATATATAAACAGATTGATTTCCTCTTCAATGCATTTCATTATTATTTTTTTTCATTTTTTTTTTTTTTGGGTTTGTTTCTCAAAGGATCAAAAGATACGGTCCTCTGGAGCAAGAACTCGTTCGGCAGTTAGTCTATGAATCCAAATAAGCCCGTACGACATCCACAATTGGAGCACGACATATTGGACATTTCCCACTACTCCATTGCAACTCGTGCGCACAGTTGAGGCACGTGCACATGTGCCCACACCTGTAAGAAAACGACATAAAAAAAATCACAACACGCTGGTAAAGAAATGAAATGAACCACTCCTCAAAAACATCTTGACTTGACTTAAGGGCAAGTCTATGCTTCAAGAGCAAAAAGGTACCTGTACAAAAGCGAGTCAACTTTCATTTCGTAGCAGATACGACAGTTGCCTTTCTTTGGTGATACTGCCCCATCATACGACATCCTCTTCCCTTCCCCTCCAGCAGCTGCAACGACACGTAGTTTCACAGCCTCAACTTTAAGCACTCCCAAAAGCCAAAGACAGGTCATCCTTTTAGACTCATAGCAGACAAAAGTCGAGTATTTAAAAGAACACGGTTGATTTAAAATGTCTACCAATAAAGCTTATGATCATAGTATTTTCAGTAATGTATTCATTATTTTTGCATTTTGTTTCTTTAAAAGAGTGCCAAACCTTAAACCTCAACATTAGAAATAGGTGTGGTTACTAATCAGATTTGCGACCATGTGAACTTGAGTCTTCTAATATAACCTTCACAATCCTTACAAATCTTTTGATTGGATTGGTTTCAAATTGATAGATTCTTATAACTAAAAGGGTGGAATGAGTAGTAGAAACCTGACTGAGCTTCATGCTTCATGGATTGTCGCATTAACATCATCTGCATGTCCATGCAGCTCTTTAATGACTTTCTTAGCTCAGACATCTCTTGACGAAGTTGCTCCATTTGTCCTCTAAGCTCGCATATAAATTCCATTTCCTGTGAGTTACCAGAGAGTCATTTCATTAAGTCATAAGCTAGAGAATAATGTACTATTATTGCTGATGGTTTCTAACTAGCTAGAGCATAAAGAGGATAGAACTTACAATTGAGGGATGGTTTCTTGAAGAAGAGCATTGTCGAGCGCTGTGATAGTAAGATTGAGAAGGGAAATCTTGGCGTGGAGATGTCGATGCAGCGCGATCGGAATCTTCGCCAACTTCATTATCTCGAAAGCTCCATGACCTTAACAGAGATGGTGAAGGAATTTGCTGTGATGATGTTGATTGACCAAAATAATCACTTGCTTCATGATATTGACCGCTAATTAGGCTCTCTTCTTGTTCTCCTTCGGCTTCCTCATCTTCTAGCTCTTCTCCTTCGGTCTCTTCATCCTCGCATTCTTCTTCCTCTTGTTGTTGTTCCTGACAGTTTTGTATACAAGACATCAATTGGCCGCGGTCATCTTCTTCTTCTTCATCTCCTCCACCCAGACTGGCAGCAGGGTGCGTTTGTCTTTCCAAGCGAGTCACCATTAATCTATCCATTTTCTCCCGAAAGTCACTAGCAAGAAAGCCTGATACTGTTCCTCTGAATACATAAATTGGAATATCAATTTTATGAAATATTAGGTTTGAAAGATCAAGCAACATCACACAAAATCAAACAGAGCATAGTTTCTAGTAATAAGGTTGTAAAGTTGTACCACTATATTTATGTGGACATCTTACTCAATCACGACGTTTTATTGGCATTGGATTCGGGCATAGTAGCACGACATAATTAGATTTCCACAGAAGGCAATAAAATTATCCATGTCTTATGCATGAGGATTTTATATTTATCATAGTCTAAGAGCTATTATGGCAAGTTATAATGATTAAATGCTCAGCATCCAAACTTTTTTCCAAATGAAACACTATTTTTTTCCAAATATTTCCACAGAACACTATCTATTAGATTTTGTTCAAGTTCTACATAAAGCACATGAGTCATTGATCATGACGGATTTAAAAGAAAACATAATGGAGAAAGGTGTACCTTTCAAGTAATTGACGAATCTCAACATTTTCTGAGTTGGAGTTAAGCATCTCCTGGTACCATTCTTGCCTGCGGTCTTCCCAGTAGCTCCGAGGGCGAGAAATATCAGTAATCCAATCGTAACTGGTTTCCGCATACTCTAAATAATTGTCTTCTAGTTCTTCTGCAATGTCATTTCCTTCCCAGTCACTAAAACATGTGTTTGCATCTGCAGTTTCTTGTGAATCAAGGTTTCTATTCTCTGAACTTGTTTCTTGCCACGTTAAACTCGAGCTCGGATCAGGTTCTTCGCTGAGATCTTCAACGGTATGCTCCAAAGGTACTGGAGTCGGACTCTCTTGCTCAATAAAATTAACTTCAAGACTGTGTGCATGCTCATCTCGCTTATTGAGGTCTGAAGAATTGTCCATTTGTGAATTGTTGATCGTTATTTCACTATGAGGGCTTCTAGGTTTAACTGCATCATTCTGAACTGTTGTGCTTAGCTCAACACGAGCGCTAAATCTCTCCCTGGATTCAAGTCATTTTTCATGATTTATAAGACCCAGAAACGCATTCCAGTACAAAAATTTAGAGCACAAGAAAACATAAAAAGGGGTTCATTATAGCGTTATTGGCAGGTTGGACGTTTCAAAATCAAATAACTACCCACTATTAATAATAACAATAAAAAAAATTCCAAAATGACTATTTTCGTAAGTGCTACCAAGCTAAAAATATACAAGTTAGTCTATCTACTGGCTTAATATTCACTTCCTTTCTGATATAGCACCTTTTCGGTCATAAAGAACGAGAAAGGTAGCTCGGTGAAGCTGACACTATTGAAGATGCATTCAAAGACATTTAATAAAAATGATAGGTCATTAAATAGTCTTCACTCTCCTTTAATTTGTATCAAGGGAGTGGAAATGTAACATAACTTCAGTAACTTTTGTGGATGTTGTTCCTTACTACTTCAAAATGACACATTCTTATTCAAAAGCATTACATCCAATATTAGCAGAAAATGATTTTGATTCTCTTTTCTTTCTTTGCTATGACATTTTAATCAGCTGTTCACTAAGCATTAATTTGAAAATAAGTCCCATCAGAAAAAAAAGCACAGGCAAACTTGAGTTTAGAAATAACTATCTAGTCTAGAGCAAAGCATCACACAACTTAACAAATAAAAAAGAAAATACACAAACAAACCATAGGGTGACTGGTTTAACATGTTCGAAACCATCCAAAAACATGTTATACTTTTATTTATTTATTTATTATTTTTACTTTAACATAAAAAATTATATCCAAAAATATCTTCTAATAAAGACTTTTTCATACCTGAGATGCATGATAGAAGATCCTTGCGGCAGTCTATCCACTTGAGATAATGCTAACGGCTGATCTTGAACTGCCACACCACGTTTTAGCAGCCTGAGCCGAAGCATTGACTGCAAAACGACACAACATAAAACAAGTGTTAAACCACGAACGACACAACACAAGCCAAACCGTATACTGCAAACGACACAACATGTTAGAAGAGAATTGAGATGTGCTTTACTTCACCTGAATCCGGCCTCTCTGTGGAAATCTCGAAACTGCTTTGCGCTCTATCAGCTTGTTGAGCTCGCCATGCCTGTCCCTCTCAATCTGCATAAGCAAATCGGCATACGCCTGCCGCCCTCTGATCCGCGGCGAGAAAGTCCGGTGCTCCAAGATTTGATCAGACGCCAGGGCACGCTCGAAATCTCTAGACGGCGAGCTAGACTGGTCGCGATCATTGTCGTTACTGGCGGAAGAGGATGAAGTACTCTGTCCCTGATTTGCAGCCGTCAATCTCTTGATAATATCAGCTACTCTGACTCTCTCGCTTTCCCCTGCATCTGAATTACGGCTCCTAGCCGGGGAAGGTTGACCGCTCGAAACAGTCTTATCGGACTGCCAATCCGCGAATGAGTCCTCATTCGCCGGCCCGCTGTCGAATCTTTCATCGTGAACAGAATCCCCTGCTTCATACCCTCGTGGTACTTCTTCATCTTCTTCAACTACAGAGAAAGCATTCCCGTTGCTGCTTAGTCCGGAATCGGACCTGCTTGCGGTGGAATTCGAGCTTTGATTCCAACTGTTGGAGCGGTTCAATCTCTTCTCCCATATCTGAACAAGGGAAGAAGCCCCGAGATTCTGGATTTCCGCGAGACTATCCGATCGAAGCAGAGTTCTCGGCGTATTCGAATTATTCGACAGTGCGGAGAGCTCCCCTTCCTGGGACTTTCTCTCAGCGGCCGCGGTTGTCGTTGTTGCCATTTCTTTAGCTCTCTTAGCCGACAATGGACGCCACTGACTTGCGGGAAAATCGTCCCTCTCATTGTAGTTAGAATTTCCATTCTTACTCTGATAAATTTTTTTCTCTTCATTGTTCGGTAGCCTAGAATTCTCATCCGAAGGGATTGAAATGCAGGTGTGGAGATGATCTCTGACCAAGTTCTTCAACCTTTTCTGGAAGGTACTGCTCTCTCTGCACCCGTCTCTGCGATTATGATCCCGCAAAACACAGCCGAACGGAGACGACGATGGGATTTCAACTTGCGACGAAGCCATTTTCTTCTTTTCCGATTCTTCGATCCAAATTCGTGCTTTTTTTCTTATTCAATCTCTCATCATTGAGTATTTTAATTCGTAATGAAAAGAATTCATGTTGGAGAGAACTCAGGGGTGAGGAAGAGATCACGAAACAATCCAACCTCACAAATTGGAACCGTCTTTTTCTACAAACTGAGAAAACCCCAAAAAGGATAGAGATTGCAACCAGAAAAAACAAGAGGAGGAGCTGTTTTCAGGAATTTCCCTTTTGTCAGCCACAAAAATAGGTACAACCCTATTGTCTTTCCTATTATTAGAACCGGAAAAAAAAAAAAAAACAGAAAGTAAAAGCAGAAAACCAAGACCCAAAAAACCAAAACAGACAAAACAAAAACCAAAACCAAAAAACAGAGATTTTGTTTAGCCCCAAAAACAATTCTGAGATTTTGGCTTGTTAGGGAATGAAGGGAATTCAACCCAAAAATCTAGATAGCAAAGAAAAAATGGTTTTTAATGGGAGAAAAAGAAACGGAAGCGTTAGAAGAAGAGTCTACGTGCAAATTAATTTTTGAGTTGACAGGACGAAAACAGAGCAAGAGAGATTACTGCTAATAAAACAGTGAGAGAGAGAGTTTGGTGAGGAAAAAGGGGTGAGAGAAAGAGAGAGACGTTGGTTTTTTAGCCGTTGGGAATGTGGGGTCATGGTACAATGCACTCTCTTATATCTAATAATCTATGGGTATGGGTAGCGCCAATTTCACCATTCAAGGCATAAAGTTTGGGAACAAATTTAGTGGAGTGAAAAAAAAAATTGAGAAAGAACCTTACTAGATTTGTCTTGCCAAATTAGCATCTTTATTTGTTTGGAATTTTTTTCTTTTATTATTATTATTATTATTTATGAAAATTTAGTATAAGAAAACATATCATTTTTGTGTATTTATTTTTTCTATTATATGGTTGAAATGGGAACACATGAATTTGCATTGACTATTTTCTATTGGTACCATAACCCCCCAACCTCCTTTCTTTATACTTTGACTTTTACCAATTAAAGAGTGATTTGTTGCGTTGCCTTATTCTCATTCCAGCGCTAGGTTCATTTCTAATGGCTATTCCATTTCCACCTCTATTTTGTGATTGTCTACCATCAACATTCTGCCAATTCTTATTTCTTGAATTAAATGTTCCATGTTAAAACAAAATTCTAGTATCTATTTGTTTTTTTTTTTAATTATCAATTCATATGGAAAATTTTTTATTAAAAAAATTCGCGTCGCAAATTGGTAAAATTAAAGTTCTTTATAGAATTTATTTGTCTCATAAATTTGTATTAAAACAAGGGTAAATAGTACTATTGGTCCTCAACCAATTACTATTTTGGTATATTGACTCTGAATTTTTTTTCGTAGCATTCTAATATCTAACGTTTTCATTTTTGATGTCATTAGTTGTTATGTTATATCCTATCTAAAATTCCGTTAGAATTCATTTGAATGAAAAAAATTTTATGCCATTGATCTCTATTATTTCAATTATTTAACAATTTGAAATCTAGTTTTTTTTTTTAATTTTTATTTAGTATTCATATCTTCGTATAAAAATATTACATCCACTAATCTTTTCAAAATTTAAAATTCAAAGGTAGAAATAAAAAAAATAATTCATTTAAAATTCAAATTCAACAACAATAAAAAATCACAATGACAAATCCTAATTTATATCAAACTAAACTACAGTAACTCTTACGAGGAAAAAGTATTTACCTTACTATTTTTAAAACTAAAAAGATTTCACCTACGCCATTTTCTACTAGTCAAATTTGACTAAAAATTTACTATATATATTAAAAACTAATTAACTGTGGACGTGCAAAAAAATAATAGAGTTAAGCTTGAAGATTTTATAGATTTTTTCATTTTTTTTGCCACTGTAACTATTTTTTATTTTTAGGAGATATAGCTGTAGTTTAGATAATAATTAATGCAAAAAAAGTGTTTGTTAGAGATATGAATGCCAAAATTAAAAAACAAATAACCAAAATGCTTGACAATTTAAACAACAAAATTGATATAGAATTTCTCTCATTTAAATAAATTATAACATAATCTTAAATAGAATATACTAAAAGAACCAACGATATCAAAAGAAGAAACATTAGATGCTGAAATGCCAAAAAAAAAAAAAATTGGGAATTAATATGTCAAAATGATAATAGATTAATGACCAATAGTGTCATTTACCCTTTTACAGAGAAATGCATTACGTTGTCTACCGTACACGCTGATGAATCTTAATTCAATTATATTGGTATATATTTCCTCTCTTATTAGTTAAGAATTCGTAAATAATTGAAACTTTTTTTTCCCCTATGCAATTGTTGATTAGCGTAGTAATTTAACCACTTCTTTATAATATTATTTAGAAAAGAAAAGAGGGGAAAAAAAAAAAACAACGCTTGATAACGAGAAACTGACGGCTTAACAAAGGGGTCTGATGCATAAATTTCTCTACGATTCTTTTTTCCTTTTTTTCCCGCTCTCTCTGTTTATGAGAGGGTTACTGTTTGTGCTAGGATAAATGGGTTACCGTTGATCGTTTGAGTGGTTTAGTAAGATGAATTTTACTCTTTTAAGAGAATTTGACTCCGGTCATGAGCTTTTTGTGTTTATTTTATTTATTATTATTAGGGGATAATATCAAAAAACAAAACCACCACCTTTAGTATTTTATCCAAAAAAAATCTACATTTTTTTGTTTATATTAAATTAAACCTTTAATTTTTATTTTTCTATCAAATAAAAACGGATTATCAAATAAAAACGGATTTATACATTTAGTTAATATTAGAACTTTAGTTTCTTTAAAAAGACAATTTTACTATTTAAATCATAAAACATATATTAAAACTAATAAATATTAAATCCAATTATTATTATCTTTCTTTTTGTAAAAAAATATATTTAGTGAAAATATAATTACTAAAAATTATAAGAGCTTCAACTATTCAAAATAATTTTAAAACAAGAATGACAAAAGTTAAAAAAAAATTCATTTTATTCTTTTTTTTCAAGAGTTTAAATTAGTCAAAACAATTATTTTTTTAAGAGAGAGAAAGAGAATAACAAAAATTTTAAAAGTTCTCATTTTTTTTCTTTCTTTTTTTTAATCATTTTAAGTGAAAATAATTAATATTGAAACTAAAATGAGCTTAGAACTATTCAGAACAATTAAATGCTAAAAAGAAAAAGAATGACAAAAGTTGTATTCTTACTAATTATTATTTTCATTAAAATACTTTTTTCAACGAAAAAGAAAGACAATATTAATTGATTTCAATATTCAAGTAGTAATGTTTTAGAAGTTTAAAGGGTAAAATTATCTTTTTCAACAAACTAAACTTCTAATTTTAACTAAATATGTGGATCTAGTTCAATTTGATAGGAAAATATAAATTAAAGGTTTCATTTGATATAAGTGAAAAGATGTGGGTCTTTTTTTTTAATAAAACACTAAAAGTGATGGGCTTTTTTATATATATATATTATCCTTTATTATTATTATTATTATTATGTTGAAGGAAAGCTTTTTGTGATTATTGACGTATCTCAATTTCTAGTTTTCATGGGAGTATTATCGACGTACAAACATATTTTGGAATTAAATAGCCAAAATTTATATTTATGTTAAATGTAGCAAATATTTGTACTTTTTACTGAGAAAGTGTTATACACATATGATTAACGAACATATCGTCTTCCCCTATAATAACTCGTATAAAATCCACTATACTTAATCTTTTTTTTTTCCCTTCAAATTAGATTTGTTAATCCAAGTAGGTTTTTTTTTTTTATGGGGCTTTTAGTAATATGACTGAATTTTGGGCTCTTTAAAACCGATTTTAGATTTCAAACTCTCTAGTCAATTGGCTGAATACGTTAGTTGATATGGTCATTGGTCAGTATACTTACTTAACTTGGTATAAAAATTGTTAGTTATTATGTAACTGAATCTACTCCATAGTTGATATACCAATGTGAAAAATAATATAATAAGTACAAAAACCTATAAGCTTACGAGCGATTTGGATAAAGTTTAATTTTTATTTTTTATTTTTGAATAAACAAAATTTACAAAAAATTTTTTGGAAAACATGCTTAGTAACATTGCTTTTGTTTTTTTGTTTTATACTTTTAAAAAAAATGGAAGTGAAAAATTTTTCACTTCCAATTTTTTTTTTTTTTTAAAATGCACAAAGTGGTATTTTCATAAATAAAATTTGAAAATGGCATTTTGTAAATGATCATTTGAAAGGTGATATTGTACAAATAAATTTTAAAAGCAATATATACAAATGATGTTTTCTAAATAAAATTTTAAAAACGGTAATTTTTCTAATTATAGTTTTAAAAATGATTTTTCTATATTATTATATATATCTAAAGTGGAAAAATTCTCCATTATTCACGTACTCTGCTTTTACTGTCCAAAAACAATATTTTTTTTTTGCTTTTTAATGGTGTTCTTTTACGTTTTTGTCCTTGGGATGTGCGGACTGAGGGCTTTGGCAATGTGGGTTTTTTGGCATTTCACTATGCCTTGGTTGTGGTATAATGTCTCTTTATCTCTTTCTTTCCTTTCCTTTCTCTTCTTTTCGTTCTTCTTTCTATTTCTTTATTTCCTTCGTCTTCCTCCTCTCACTTCCTCCGATAGGATTACGTTGTGTGAGATTTGTTTCTCCTTTCTCTTTTGTCGATCTGTCTCTTTTTCTCTTTGTATTTGATTGAGTTTGTGCTTTTTTTGAATTGGATTTCATCTTCGATTTTACGGTTTTCTTTTGATAGTCCAGTTTTGGGTTTTTTACTCTGTTTTTTCTTTTTTCCTCCTGTATTCTCTTTTCTTCTTTCTATCATTTTTTATTTCTGAATTTATTCTTTGTTTCTGTTATTTTTCTAGTGAGATTGGCTGTTTGTCTACTCAATTGTTTTTCTCCTTTTTAATATTTTCTTTTCGGATTTTTCAGTGCTTTTATTTGCTGAATCTATACTTCATCGATTTGGATTTGTGATTTGTTTGTTATGATTGAGATTTTGATTTGGTGAAGATTCAGATTTGACTAGGCGATATAGCTTTCTGTTCGGGTATTTAATCTTTAAATATATGTGTTGTTTTATAGTGATTCTTTTGATTTATATTTCTAAGATTTGTGTTTGTCAATAGAGTGCTTGGTGGTTGTATTTTTTTTATTACAGTTGAATGTGTTTATTGTTAAGGTTGCATGGATTTTGGCCTATAATTAATGGTTGATGGATCTTAGTCTTTTAGGCTTTGTTATTTCATAACTGGGCTTCAATTTCTAGTAATTTAGGCTAATTTTTTGATCAATTAATTGCTCTTATTGTAATTACTTTAAGATTATCCCTTTGAATCTCTAGAATATTCAGGAAAGTGTTTTTTTTTCATTTTGTGTATTTTTTTATGCCATATTCTTCATTTGCTTGAGATTTTTCAATGTTAATTATGGGTTGTGGTTTCCTATTTGATGACATGTACATTTGTAATAAATTTCTGATTTATGATCTGGCAACTCATTGAATAATTATTTGACAGTTTGATGGTAACATTTTTGTTTATAAAAAAAAAAAAAACAAAAGAGGAAAAAATTAGTACAATGTAATCATGATTCTTTTCCTTTGATATGTAGTCTTTTATTGATTGTTTTTTTATGCTAATCATAATATCTGTTTTCTACTACTCTAGGTGTCTAATTGTATTTATAAATTTAGTCTTGTTTATCCGAACTAATTGAATGTTGTTGTGATATTTTTGTACTATTTCGGTCAGGGAAAAAATTAAAAGGAAAAAGAAAAGAAGCAAGTTAAGAAAAAGAATAAAAATCAAGGATTCTTATTTCTTTAAATATAGAATGTTTAGTCGAGTATGTTTCCTTGTTTTTCTTTTTTTTTTTTAATGCATTTATTTATCTTATGTTCTCTGCTTAGATGTTGCCATCTGTTAAACTTCTATTGAATACTTTTTATATTATTTTTATTGAAGTCTGACTATAAATACTTATGCTACTTATTATGTCTTTTACACCCTGTTTATTTCTGCCTTCTTCTTCACGTATAATCTATTGAGTTTGTCCTTAACCTCTTTAAGTCTGCTCTTCACTTTCTTTATTGTATTTATTGTGCTCGTACTTACTTGCTTTCCTTACACAAATGTCTTTTTCACTCAGTACCTACTGAGTTTGCTCTCGAGCCTTCTTGACCATATATATTGTGCTCTTACTTTGTCCTTTATTCCTCTTAAAATCTCTGACTGCTTATAGTTGGGCTAAAGAGCTTTTGTGTAAAATCTCTCAGGTATTATTACTCTCTACCATACTCTATTATGTTGTGTTTTTCCTAGTTTATGTGAGCAATACCTGTATTTTATTTTGGTTCTCATTAATGTATAATAGATGTTCTGTTCATGTACTGTAAATATTTGTATGCTTGTTCTTTTACTCTATGTCATATATTGTTGTAATATTCTGTTAAATGCTCCTATTTTTTATTTTAATGATGCTCTATTGTTTTAGTAATTAATACACTCTTTTTGCTATATTCATTCTATCTGGTTATTTATTGCTTTATATTTTAATGCATACTAGAAAATATCTTGCTATTTTTTTTGTGCCATCTTCTTATTTGCTCTGTTTGCTTTTTAACTTTTTTTTTTGAGTTCTTTTATCTAATCCTTTACTTTTATTCTTATTCATTGTTAGTGCATCTGTTATTTTGTGAATTATCTAGGCTTAGTCTTTTGGTTTTTTTTTTCCATCCTATAAAAAGTTCTTTTTCCCCCTCTTCCTTCAGGCTCTTCTCCCCTTTATTTATTGTTATTTTACTACTTTTAAACTATGTTTTGTATCTCAATACATAATTGACAATGATGATAATATTTTCTATTTTTAGGTCATGTGGAATTAAACGTTAACTATACATTATTGTTCTTGTCTATAGTTTATGATTAAGTCCACCCATTCCATCCTTCTTCTCTCAAGTTATATAACTTTGGTTAACTAGATTTCCTTCTTTTTATTTGGTTGGAAAATTTGATTGGATATATATTTAAAGGATAGATTTGGATTAGGTCTTTTACTTATCTTGTTTGGCCTTTTTTTATCATATTTGATGTATTCTAATCATTCCTATATTTCTTTCTTTTTCTTGCAATCAAGTTAGGTCTTCGACTTATTTTGTCTGGTATTTTCTTATCATATCTAATGTACCATGATCATTCCTTCGTTTCTTTCCTTTTACTGCATTCCCTTTTGCTTTGCTCTCATTTTTCCTTGCCCTTATTCACTTAGTAGTTTCTAAATAGTAGTATGTTATAATTCTGTGAATTTGATCTACTTTGTGGTTGATATAAGTGTATACGGTAGATTTTTATATATATTGATAATGTTTTATATATTCATCTAATTGCCAGAAATATTTTCCTCTTTTATGATAAATACAGAAAAACTATTTCTCAGGTAGTTATCCTATAAATTTGTTGTATATTAATGATACATTCAAATATCTGAGCCAAATGCTATATATATACCTACATATCTATATAAATATATTTATTTACGCACTTAAATATACAAAACCAATCATATTTGATTGGTTAAGCATTCTGGTACTTTTATTTATTGACTAAGGGAAGTAAGAAGGTCTTACTCTGGACGAAATAATATAGGAGAAAAAGAAGATTGCAATTGATTTGATTGTAAATTCATTGATAAAAATTTTATCTTTAGCACAAATGTAATCTTTTATTCATTACATGTATAAGTTGATATGTCGTATATTTAAATTGAATGGCTTTGATTTCGTGCACAATGAAGATATTTTGTTTAAGATTTGACTGCAATGATTAGTAATAAGGAGCCAAGTATATTATCAAATTGAATAATTGATATCTTAAATAATGCAATAGATGTTTCCTTAAGTAAAAGAAAAAAAGGGTAAAAATAGGTTATAAAAAATAGAAAAAGGGCAAAAAAATAAGAAAAGAAGATAGGCAAAATCTAGAAGAAAAAAACAAAGTAAAAAAAAAAAGGGCAGCAAAATAAAAACTGCAGTAGTTTAGAGCATATTACACTAAATTTTAATGATAAAATGAACCAACTCCGATTTTCCCAATAATTAAAATATCACATTCAAAATTCAATTATAATAATCCTAAATAATAAAATAAAATAAATTATTAGCTTACATAATTAATACCTTACATTATGCATATGGACTATATAGTATCGAATGAAATGGAAAGATATAGAAAGAAAAGCCATATAGTATCGAATGAAATGGAAAGATATAGAAAGAAAAGGAAAAAAAAAAAAAGAAGAAGAAAAAAAGGAAAAAAATATCAAAAACATAAAAATAGCATAAAAGAATATTAAAAGTATAAAAATTTGGATAAGTAATATGTAAAAACCCAGATTTTTGGGAGGGTAATTTGGATATTTTATCAATTTTCTAGATATAATATTGGGGGGATTAAATTGCAAAAGTTTTGTGCCATAATGACTAAATTATAATTTTTGAGGGACAAAATTGATAGAGATTTGAAAATTTGGAGACTTATGTGCAATTTTTGAAAATTGCACTACCCCATAAAATAGAGCCACGTGCCCTGTATTTTCTCTCTCTCTCTCTTGGATCTCCCTCAGCCGAAGGAGGACTACCGCCGTAGCTCACATCTCAGGCATCGTCCGCCCGCGCAACCCACCGGCAAAGCTCCCCCGTGTCGCGCCGAGTCGACGCCGACCAATTGCCGCCACCGGAAAGGCCGCTGTTGCCAGAGAAGACGAACTGGGCGTTTCGGATTTCTCGACACTGGCGATGATTCCAGCCACCATTCGACCTCAAACTAGACCCGTTGGATTCGTCTCGTCAAGACGAAGCTCAAGGTATATATATCTTAATCTTATACTGCCCGAATCAAAAGTTGTCATTCTTGGAATATTTTGAGTTTAAGTTTGACTTTTGATCCGGCCGTTGGATTGTATTTTTGTTGTCATTTTTGGATTGTACTTGAAAAATGGGGAAGTTTGATATATATATATATATATATATATATATATATATATATACATATAATTGCCTATATTTGGTGGCTAGCATAGAAATCAAGATCGGACGGTCGAGATTTGCCCCGATTTGCATGCCACCAGCCTGGTGTGGGCCCAGAGCCGAATTGGACAAGTTATATATCCAACCTAGTTATTTTGAGTGTTAGGAATTCAGTGAAGAAGTCCGTTTGTGGATTTGAAGCTCTAGTGAAAAGTTGATTTTTTACAAGAGGATGATCGAGGGCTTAGAATTGGTCTCCGACCCTCCGGATGATCGTCAATAATACCTTGAGGATTCAGTAGTGTGGTATCGCTATTTGAGCAAGGTAGGGACTCAATTACCTCTGTTTTATATCGTTTTCGAATAAAACTTATTTTATGCAACATAGAAGAACAAATGTGATTTTTGGTTTTCTTGAACATATGTGATAGGAATTGATTGTATGATGTATACATATTGTATTGCTCTGAGAATTTTCTGAGTATAGGTTATTTTGGGTATATTAAAAATAGGGCTGTTCTACTGCCTGTTTTCCTATAAAACCTAGTATGTTGATTTTATTAAAAAAACCCGAGCATGATTATTTGTACACTTCAGTTCTGTATTGCACGTGTCATAGGATCATACATGAGCACTGTGTTAGCATCGTGGGTTTACAGTGTAGTGCTGTGTGCCCCACCATCGGTGTAGAGTCCATAAACTCGCGCGGAGTTTTGTTACTTCTGATTACCTCCCTATTTGGCAGGCGTAGGCAATTCGGTTACCCCTCTAAGTTTGATAGGAGATACATGGGTGTCCCTTCTGGGTATGGGCTTAGATGTCAGACAAGCTGTTAGGCATACTTAGTGCCATCATTCTGAGTTTCCACAGATGAGAGGATGAGAGCCCATGGGTATGGGTTGATTTGTGTCATGTGCATATGAATTGAATGGTTTTGATTATACTGCTTTATATATATATATATATATGGATTTTCGGTTTGGATTATATATATATGTATGTTTTGGACTAAATTGACCATGTATGAATTCTCCATCACTAAAATATTTTTGACCGAGATAATTGTTTTTCCTACTGGGCATTTTATGCTCACCCCCTACCATTTTCCTCAGGTGGTGTTCAGTGCGATCTTAGTGATCAAGAGGAGTAAGAGGTCATCTTGACTGTAGTTCGTTATCTTGGTAATGCTTAGAGTGTAATGTCATAGTGTTTGGATTGTTTGAGTTTTGTTTAGTATTGAACCAAGATTACTGCTTTCTATTTTGTCTGTGAACTTATGTATGCCATTCTGGGATTTGAGTTTCATTGTGGATGATAGTGCTGCTTGGATTTATATTTGATTTCGCGTTTTTAAATAATTATTCGATCTATGTTTAATGGTGTATACGAACTGTGGGAGTGGTTCACGGGATAAAATTCCAATTATTTTATTTAAATAGACCGTTTTATAAAACTAGAACTTTTGACATTTTTCAACTAAATCAAGGAATTTCCCTTCTTTGTGAAATTCCCCTTCTACCACTGGTCCAGATTTTGGGTCGTGATATAATATATCACATATTCACATCCATTATTTTATTATTATTAATTTGATTAATGGAACAAAAGTATATATAATTCAAATAATTCCTATTTTGCAGTATACATATAGAAGAAATCAAATTTTAATCAAAAAAAATGAATAGATCAATAAATAAAAAATAATACAAAGATATATGTATGAAATAAATTGAATTTTAGTTGAGAAAAAAATAGATTAATGAATACAAAATAATATTAAGTATATACAAGAAAAGATTAACGCCTTTTAAATATTTGAGGGAGAAAATATAAGTCTATAATCTAAATAATCTAAATAAAATAAATGGATGAGAAATAATAAGAGCAATATGGGCAAAACATTAATACTGCTTAACTCCTTCAAACAAATGATCTAAATTTGTATTTTTAAGAATTTGAACAAAAATTATTTTGTAACTTTAAAAAAAGAAAAGGAAAAAATTACGGATTTAATTTTATACATCAATAAACGGGTATAGATACTTAAAATTAATATATCTTAAACAAAAATATATAGTAAGAATATATTTTCTCATAAAATTAGCTATATTTTCCTCCAATTTAATACTGGTAAAAAGAATAAAAAAGGAGGAAAAAAAATTTGATATGTAAAAGACTGATCTAATAATATAGTGTCAAAAACAGTAACAAAGCAAAATATAACATAAATAACAATTAAAAAAAGTAAATTTAGCAATATATATATGAAAATATCTTAATGTAGGTAAGATTATCACGATAATACTAAATATGAAAATTAAAAACAAAAAAAAAAAAAGAAATAACTTTAACTTGCTAAAAAATATAACTCCAAAAAATTTTGGACATCGATAATATCAGCAATAAAAGAGTCAAAAATATACCAAAAAAAAAAGAACACATGCATCAACTATTTTATGGATAAATAATACTATCATATCGTTCCCGTAAAATAGAAAAATTATTTCGTAACTTAAGAAAACAAAAAAAAAACGAGAAATTTTGAATCTATTTTATACATTAATAAATAGGAATAAATAATTAAAATCATATGTATTAAATAAAGTTATACACCACGAATATATTTCGCACAATTGTTCTTTAATATTTTTCCTAATTTAATTCAACTTAAAAACACAAAAAACATGAAAGAAATAAAATTTTATATATAAAAATTAATCTAATAATATAATCGTCAAAAAGAATAACAGAGCAACATAATGTAAACAATAATTAGAGAAACAAAATATCTTTACCAATATACACAAAAATATCATAGTATATGGATAAGTTCATAATACTAATACTAAATATATAAAAGCTAAAAGTCACAAAAAATGACTATAATATAACTAAAAATGTAATTTTAAAAAATTATAAACGCTAATACTATAAATAATTGAACAAGAAAAAAAATAAAAAACAAAGTAAAAGTATATACATCAATTCTTTAATGCATATATAATATTATTATATCACTTTCTTAATAATATTTTTTTATTTTTTCAACTAGATAAATAATAAAATAATAGTAAAAAATATTTCATCATCAAAGTATTAATGTAAACTGCATTATTATTGTCTTCCTAACAAAGACTCTGGATATAATAATGATAATATCTCTGATCAACACTATGAGGACTCCAGTATGATGCCAGACAATATTCTTCGATCAAGAATTAATTCAATGTCGAACTTTACATATTATGAAAGATATTTCTTTCGTTTAATTGGACTATTTGTATTAATTAACTCTAACACACAAAGTAATTTTCCTTTACCCTTCAATTAACAGATAAAAAAATAAAAATTTTTATTACAAATTTGATCCCTCATACATTTTTTTATTCTTATTTTTATTCAATCTTATATTACAGGTAATATTAATAAATATTATGATTCTGGTGATTATTCTTACATTTGTAAACATTATAACGCATTATTTTGATACGAGGAATCTACAAAGAAAACTTATCCACCAACATATAACCTATGCTGTAAAGATGGAAAGATTAAACTTCCCCCAACTATAAATCCTCCTCCCATATTAAACCAATTATTCGATTATTATGGAGGGCCTCTGAGTACACATTTCTGAAAAAAAAAATATTCAAACTTTTAATTCTATGTTTACTTTTACATTTTTTAGAGCAAATATAGAACAAGATACAAGAAATTTAGATGCTCCATACATCTTTAAAATCAACGGTCAAATACATCATCTCATGGGATCACTATTACCAATAGATAAGAATCCACCAAATTTTTCTCAGTTATATATATATATATATATATATATATATATATATCACCAATCCAGTAGGTATTTTTTTTTTACCTATGCATAGGTATCAATTTAGCCAATGAAAATTTAGCATGCATATTTNATAAAAAAAAATTGAAAATCAAATGTTAACACTCTCATTTGATAATACATCAAAAGAATTAACAAAAACAATAATTGAAAGCCTAATTAAAATGCTTGACGAAAAAATAAATTAGTAAAATTTTTTCGCATAATTAGATACAGATATGATGAAAATGAAATCTCGTCTATAAAACTAAGATTAATAGGGTGTCGATCTACAAATAATGACCAATGTGAACTACTTATATCAAATGATATAAGAGGTCTGATTGTTAGAGATATTGGTGAATATGAATAAAGAAGAGATATTATAATCCAAGATAAAACAAATAATTTACAAAGAATCACAAAATTATACCCATGCTATATGGCCTTATAATATTTGTTTTTATTCCCATATGGAGAAGTTGGCCATAGAACTAACTTAAACTGGAATACAAATAGATCTGGAAAACAACTCTCAACAAATAGAATACCCATAAGAGTATTTTATTATTATCAACTACAAGAACATAAAGATGTAAATAATATCTTACTTAAAAATGGAAGACCTTTTCAACAATATGTGGTTGATGTATATGCTTCCGTCGAAGAAGATAGGTTAGATTATATCAGAAAAAATCAAAACAATCTAATATCTGAAATATATCAAGGCGTCCGAGACGCTGTTAAAAGAGAGAACTGATGCTAGAGCTATTAGTAAAAGAATTATTAACGCTGTTAAAATAGGATATATTGATACTAGAGCTATTATTAAAAGAATTATTCTTCCACCTAGTCATACTAGAAGTCCTAAATATATAATCCAAAATTATTAAGATGCAATATCAATATGTAGACAATGCAAAAACCCTGATTTATCTGCTATTAAAGTCGAGAAAACTTTTGGAACAGTTATTAGGTAAGACTATGTTATTCAATCAAGTAAATAAAACTATATTATAAAAATCAATTTCTCTTACTCTTGATTAAAACTAACATATATTTATTCTCCCTATTTTTTTTTGCCCCTCCTTCTCTTTTCTGATCATTTTGTAATATAGATCTATATGTTGTCGAATTCCAAAAATGAGGTCTATCCAACTGCCATTTCTTATTCTGGTTACAACCTAATGAAAACTATCAGAACCATCACAAATAGATAAATTCATTTCAGTTGAAATATTAGACCCTGAAAAAAAAAACCAAGAAAAACATAGTGTTGTAACAGAATTCATGATACATGGACTATGTGGTACCACAAAAACAAATGTTCTATATATGAAGAATTCTGCCTGTTCAAAAAAAATTTCCCTAACAATATAAAAATGAAACAATTATTGAAGAGAATGGACTTATCAATCATAAGCATAGAAATATAGCATTTTATATACAAAAAGAAAATATTAAATTAGACAATGGGTTTGAAGTTTCTTATAATAAAGAGTTATATTTAAGATTTCATGCTCATATAAATGTTGAAATATGTTCCCAATCAATGTTAATAAAATACTTATTTAAATATTTAACAAAATACCCCGATAGAATAAGAGCAATAATAGAAGACAATATTTGCACAGGACAATCTGAATAAATTATTTATAAAGACATAGATGAAATAAAAAGCGATATTAATTGTCGATATATAATACCGTATTAAGCCTTGTAGAGATTATATGAATATCTTATACACCACAGAATCCATCAATACAAAGATTGACAATTCATCTACCGTACATACAAAATATAATATTTCATTCAAATCCACATCTTGACAGTATAATCAGGCAACCATGAATTCAAAAAATAACCTTAACAGAATAGATAGAAATAAATAAAATAAATATAGAAGCTAGACAACTATCATATATACAATTCCTCACTAAATGGGTATGGAATAATAAAGAAAAAATTTAGATATCTAGAAATCAGGATATTCAATTGGATGAACTTTCTACATCCATCCAAGCTCAGGAGAATTATACTATTTAAAATTATTATTAAACTATCAAAAAGGTGCAACAAGCTTCAAATTTATACGAACTGTTAATATCAAAACATACCCAACGAATCAAATAACATGTAATGCATTAGGTTTATTAAGAAATAACAAAGAATGAAACGAATCAATATTAGAAGCCTCATTCTGGTCAACAGTGCATCAATTACGACAATTATTTATCATAATTCTATTATTTTGTAATGTAAATAATCCAACAACATTACTTGAAAATCATTAGAAACTTATAACAAAAGATATTTTACACAGAATGAAAACCTTATTCAACAATCCAAATTTCCAAATTCCTGAAAATGAACTATATAATTATGTATTATATGAATTAGAAAAGTAATAAAATTTAAACTCATCGACTTTAACAAATTTTAAGTTTAATTAAATTTTAGATTATGACATTAAAAATTAAAAGAAGAAAACATCATCTTAGAAAGAAAAAATTAAATAATGAACAATGCTATATTTACGAACAAATTATAAAATTATTAAATAATAAAAAATAAAATTTATTTCTCATTTATGGACATAGAGGTACTGGCAAAACTTACTTATGGAATACTATTATTACAAAAAATAGATCAAATAACAAAATGACTTTAGCCATTGCATCATCTGGAATAGCATCATTACTATTACCTAAGGGCAGAACTGTACATTCAAGATTTCGAATACCTCTATTAACTGATAAATTCTCTACTTACCATATCAAAAAAGTAACTCAGTTAGTAAAATTAATAGAAAAAATATCATTAATATTATGGGACGAAACACCAATGAATAATAAACACTATTTTGAAACCTTAGACAAAACATACCAAGATTTAAAAAATAATTTTGAACAACCTTTTGGTAGATGATGGTTATGTTGGGTGGTGATTTTAGACAAAATTTACCTGTTATACCTACTGGAACAAAAGAAGATAACATAAGTATAAGTATAAATAATTCTTACTTATGGCCACATTTCAAATTATTATCACTAACAAAAAATATGAGATTGAAAAAATCCTAATAGTTTAGAAGAAGAAAAAAAAAAGAAATCTCAAAAATGGAAACTAAATATTGGAAATGGTACTGCAGAAGGAATAAAAGATCCTGAAAATGAAGATATAGCATGAATTAAAATACTCGAAAAATATATAATACAATATGAATCAAATCCAATCGAGAAAATTATGGAATTAATATACGATCAACTCACAAAAAATTTCAATAATATTAACTACATATAACATAGAGCAATAATAACTCCAAAAAATAAAATAGTTGATGATATAAACAACTATATATTATCCTTAATACCTAATGAATCAAAAACTTATTATAGTCATAATACAATAATAGTCTCAATCAAAAATATTGATGAACTCAACCTATTATATCCTCAAGAATTCTTACATACTTTAAATTTTAACGGGGTACCATTGCATGAATTAAATCTAAAAATTGGAACTCCAATAATGTTGTTACAAAACTTAAACCAATAAATGGGACTATATAACAGAGTAAAATTTATCATTACTCAATTAACAAATAGAATTATAGAAGGTCAAATTATAAACTCAAATAATGAAAATGAAAAAGTATACATCCCAAGAATAGAAATAATTGTAAATGACTCTAAATAGTCATTTACCTTAAAAATAATTCCGTGTAAAAACCTGTTGTGTAATGACAATAAATAAAAGATCAAGGATAATCATTGAACAAAGTAAGTATTTATTTAGAAAATAAAATTTTTACATACGGTCAATTGAATGTAGCTTTATCACGAGTAACAACTCGTAAAGGACTGTACATATTAATAAATGAATCGATTAATAAATATCCAACTCATATTAAGAATATAATTTATAAAGAAATCTTACACAACATTTTGTAAGTACAAAAATTACGTTTTTAATTAATTGTCATTCAAATAGTACCTTAATGTCATCTTTTTTAATATTTACTTATTTTTAATCGTTAAGTTTTCATATATTATTAATAAAATTCTTATTTCATTAAACCTTTTTCTTTTGCAATTAAAAGGAAAAAATGACAACATCTATTCGATATCTTAAACCGAATGAAATTTATGGAGCAATAAAAGCTCGAATTAGTAGACTCTAGCACAGCAACAACTATACTACTAGTCGATTGTGTTTTAATTGATCACGTGATAAAAATAATAATATTAAATTAACTTATATCTTATTTTATTATAATGAAATGTAATTGGTATATATATATTTGCATTTTATTTTATAGTATATCAAATATTATTGAAATTTTTTCCTTTTCAAATTATAGCACGAAGTAATCTATGGAATAATTAAAGCATAGAATGCAGACCAAATTTCATAACAAATAACATGAGGAAAAATCTACCGAATCAATAATTTCAATGTGACATCAAATAAACTGAGATATAAAATCGTTCCTCACACTACGATGCTACAATTTGCTAGAGCAATATCTTTCGCTCCAATAATAACCCCAACAATAACTGTTCCAATACATAAATTCTACTTTGTAGACTTCAATCAAATAGCTTCAAGAACAAATGTTAACGATATTTTATCAAATATAACTAATTATAGCATTACTTCTTCATTTGTACTTGTAAATAACTATTCAAATTTTTTCTTATTAATTTGCTTTCCCCAATAACAGATATTATAGAAATGCTGATAAAAATATAAGAGTTAGAAGAAACAAATATAAAAGAAAAAATGACGCCAAGACGGACTCTAACGATACAAAACATCAGGTAGTTAACTCTTACATAACAAAAACTCATATCTCAAAAAAAAAAATCCCTTTATTTCAATCATATTCTAACATTATTTTATTTAATTACAGGAGTGAAATTACAAATCACACTATGGAGAAAAACAATAAAAAACTTTAATATAAATATTGTACAAACTATAGAAGAGCTAATTATAACCATCTTTATATCTATGACAATAAAGCAATATTTAGGTAATAATAAATTCCTTTTATATCTATATATAAAATTATTTTTATCTCTTAATTATATATAATAACTGACATAAATTCCTTTATTAAATAGGAAATATATACACTGCCAGTATAAGTGTAACGATATACTATATGAATATAGATATACCAAAAGCCAGTGCATTAAAAACAAGATAATAATTATCCTCCATACTTTCCCAAAAGATAGAATAAAAAAAAAATATCATATCTAATCTATCTTTAGTTAAAAAAATAAAAAATTTCCTCTTTTTTTTTTTTTTTTCAACTTGTCATTTAAGTTTCAACATATAATATGACACCTAGAATTTCTATCAGCTCCTGTTCCAAGAGAAATCCAACCACCAGAACAAAAAAAATTATAGAATAGGAAAACAATTGCAGAACTGAATCAACTAGATCCTCAAACATGGCAAGTAAATGAAAATACAATAACATAAATAAAAATATCATCTGATATTATCACTTATAACCATATTAATGTTTTTTTTCTACTTTTTCTCCAGGGAATCAAATTTACTCTCAAAGCAATAATATTCAGATTTGAAATACAATAAGATTGGTACTATTATTCTTGCTCCCAGTGTTATAGACAAGTTCGAGAAATAGAAAATGGACGGTGGTATGATACATACTGTCACCTCACTTCAACTCTGACCCCATGGTATAAAATATAATCAAATAATTTGTATTAATACTTTTTTAATTAATTGATTCACAAAAGATAACAAATTATAAGTAATATCATTAATCATCAATTAAATTATTACTTTTTTGTTCTTTTTTCTTGCCTCTATACTAAACACATTTATGATATTATCATTTTAACACATTTAAACTAAATACTAGGATTCAAGACGAAATAGGGTATAAACTCATAACAATTTTTAGAAAAACAGCTCAGGCCTTGATAAAAAAGTCATGCTCAGAACTAGAGGAGCTTTGGTTGATATAATTGTATGAAAAATATTTGAAGATGATGAATCAATAATATTAGTACTTCCAGTACTACCTGCCATCCCAAAAACAGAGACAGTACTAGCTATACCTCTAGATCCAAAAACACCTGACCCGAAAAAATTACAAAAAGGTAAAAAAAACTATTATCAATCTCCACCTAATCTAATAAAATACATCATTATTACCCATCATCTAACTAACAATATATTTTACCATATCACAAGCTAGAGACAACGTCAGTAGAATAATAAAAAAATGAAAATTGACCAAGTAATTCACTCATTGATGGTCATAAACAAAAATAATATATTTTAAAAATAAAAAATGCACTAGCTTTCTTCTTTTCAAATATATATATATATATATATATATATATATTAATTCTATTCTTTTTTCCCTTTGATAACTATTTTATTTTTCTACTTACAATGAAGAAGAACAACAAAAGAAAGAGAAGCAAAAGATGTAACATATAGTCTACTTTAATGCAATAATCTACTATAATGTTTTGAACAATATTTTATAATATTTTAGACAAGTATCATATTATTGTAAAAATATATTACATATTGTAAATAATATGATAAATATTTTATATATAATTTTTTGTACTATTAATAAATATATCATACTTAATTCGTAGCAAATGGTCGGGTTACATAACTCGTAAACTTCTAAAAACATATTTTTCTAGGCTTCTTACAAAATTCCAGACCAAAATTTCCAAAAATTGAAAAATTTTTGATGGGTTGAATTTTTTTGAAAAATTTCAAATTGATTTAAAAAAATTTCACCTTTTAAAAGTTTTTTAGAAAAATAATATTTTCAAAAGTGCCATTTTTTTTTTTCAAAATTGATATTTTTTAGTGATATTTTAGATAACCAGTTGGGTTACTGATGGTAACCAATCTCATTACTTGAGATAACAGGTCAAAGTTACTTGAGATAACTTAATTAATTACTTCAAGTATCTAATTAATTAATAAAAAGTGACATTTTCTAAATACGTTGAAAAGTAGTATATTTCTAATTAAATATGGAGTTTTTCAAATAAGTTAAAAATCTAGGATTTTTCAATTTTTTTTTGAAATATTACCATAAAAAATCAAATTTCCTATATTTTTCTAAATTATGTCTATATTTTTTGTTTTAAAAAATTAGAAGTGATTTGATGATTTACCAAGCAAGTTTCTTATTTTTAAAACTTGAAAAGCATAAACAAAATTTCGCTTTTGTTCTTAATTTTTATAAACAAAAAATTGAAAGTGTATCATAGTATAGTCTTAGTATATAAACTGAGTCTAATAGATCACTTGATATACGATGTCAAACTGATTTATTTAGAAGAAAAAGAAAAAGAGGACAGTTGATAAAATAAAGTGTAAAACGAGACATCTACAATTTATCTGGGGCATCTCTTGTAGGCCTCCATTTTGGGCCTTATCGATAAAGGTCATTTTTATGGCCATTCGATTGTATTGTAATTAGATCGATCAGAAGCCCCATCTGAAGTCGAGTACTTATGATTGTTTGAACAAAACATAAACAAATAGAGAGATGGGGACGATAGAGAAGTAGAGAAAACTTATTCATTTTCTTCTTGGTATGTAACTTACAAGTTTCAAAAGCCCAATAAATAGGCCAAGAATAATAATAGTAATGTGAAAAAAATCTAAGAAGTATGAGTTACAATAATAAAATATAGTTATGTTGTAAGAAAATTTGGAGGTAAGAATATTATTAGGCTAAGTTTATTAATTCGCAATAGAATGAGTGGAAATGGAATGCAGAGGATTAAGAAACAATAAGTAGAGAAGCTTATGATTCTTTTTTTTAGGCAATTAATTGGAATATAAAAACAAGAAAGAAAAAGTCATTTCCTTTTCTTTTCCTTTTCATCACGGATGAGTAATGTACAGGTTGCATAATTACAATGGGTTTCGGGTATAAGAGAACAAACATTTGCTAATATAAATGAATAATACGCCTTTTTGAATGTTTATTATAAAATAATATATGAAAATCCTAATTAAGAAAAAAGAGAACAATTTGCTTCTTTTAAAATATTGTTAAAACTGCATCCTTAAAAACCTTGTTAGAAAAATTAAGTGGGACAAAATCTTAGCTGAGGAAAAAGGAGCGAAATGTGCATTTATATCCTCCCAACGATGATCTTCGGGTTATATGAATTATTTATTGTTTATCATCAATATCTTTGAATTGACGTATTTAAATAATACAATTTAAGATATAATTTCCAGTCAATTATCATAAATCTTTTAGATTATCATTTTACTAAATAATTGTATAAATTATCATAAATCATTATTATTCTAAAAAAAATTATCCATCTATAAAGCGAAAAATTATTTCATAAAAGTAGGCAGGATTCCTT
>JXTB01000381.1:222787-260539 GCA_002914805.1 Parasponia andersonii
TGAGTGAGACTTGCTATAGTAGGTTAAAAAGTATAACTATTGAGTAAAAATAAAAATACATACTAAAACTTCCCCAAGATATATGTATATATATACATATAATATATATATATATATACATATAATATATATATATATATTTATATGGTCCATCTATAGTCCTACAAATCTAAATTTGGGTACTAATGCCCCAAGTAAAAAGCAATGAAGCCTGTTTTCGGTGCTACTCTCCCCCAAAAATCTCTTTCTAGTTCCTTAAATTTTGCTTTTTATCCCTGTGTAACATTATGTGTAACATTTTTTTTTTTGACCACCGGTGCCTCAATTATTTGGCTAGGGTATTGTAGCCGAACACTATAAATAATATATATATATATATATATATATATATATATATATATATATAGGATGAGTTTTGTATTTTTGTATTTTTTTTTTCAATCGATGGGTAACTTTTATCAAGTCCAAAATGACCTATAATAGTAGGTTAATTCTACTTATGTCTATTTCATTCTAATTCATATAAGCAAACACATTTTAGTATCTGTGAAATGGAATAAAATGGTTAAATTTTAATTTATGTCAAATTACAATATTTTTCTTCTCTTTTTTTTTTTTTTTCCTTCCACTTTTTAATTTTAATCTGGATTAATATGAACGCAATGTTTTCTAGAATCTAATTAGAGTATTTTTTTTTTTTTCATAAGGCTGATGTGATTTTTTGAACAATTTAAACTTTTTAATTTTTGAATTACCGATGATATAAATTTCATTCTGTGTATAGAGTTTAATTGTCAAGACTAGATTGTTAGGACTATAACGTAGTCTCCTTCGTGGAACTTGGTCTCGTACTTGTTTTGCTAATTCTAAGTATATGTTTTACTAATCCTCACCAAGTAAACATGTCTTCAGATTAGTAAAACTCGTAACGGAATCAGTTTCAAGAGTGAATCGTGGCGAAAGCCTAATTGTCAAATTTCAATACATCTTTAGTTGATATTTTATATTTAGGAATTCAAGTATGATTTATTTATTTTTTTTAAATAACTAATAATATTTTTGGGTTAGCGTAGATTGTATTTTGTTACTTTTAATTCAAGTAGCTTTAATTTGTATTAAATTTTATTTTGAATCTAATTATTATTTGCATAATTAAAATTAATGAGCTATGCAGTGAGAATTAAAAAAAATAGTAATCGATTAACAGAACCAGGTTTTGTTTTTCAAAAATAAAAAATAAAAAATCCAACTCGCATAGAGTGTTAGTGTAGCATGTGCTTTAGCTAATTTTTAATTTAGTTAGATTTATATGAGCTAAAGTTTTGTTTAGTCTTTATCTTAAAAAAATAGAATTTAATTATGTAATGGAGAACACAAATTACTAATGTATGAAATGAAAATTAAATATTGGAAATTAATAAATGAATTTAATTTTAGAAAAAAATCCTAGCAACAGGAAACAAACAGGAAGGGCTCATGCGCAAGGCATGTGGCAGTTAAACGTAAAAAAATACACAGATCAGTTAATGAGGACGTAAATGTTACTAAATTGTAAAGTTTTGGGAATTAAGTGCTATAAAAAAACGATTGGGGACTTAAATGATACATCGGGAAAAGATTGAGGACACTAGTTGATATTAACATTAATACGGTTCGAGTGTTGAGGAGAGTGAAATTACGGGAAAGTCATTAGCATATCGAAGGAGAGAGAGAGAGAGAGAGAGAGAGAGAGAGTGAAGCAAAGGGAAAAAGGATGCCGCTGAGTTCGACCATGATCGGTGCTCTTCTGGGATTGGGCACCCAGATGTACTCCAATGCCCTCCGCAAGCTCCCCTATATGCGTCGTATGTTTCCTCTCTTCCAAGTCCAATTTCTCTATTTTGTTTATTTTTACCCTAATATTCTGTTTGTTTCCCGAGAAAATCAATGAATCACGGAATTTGTTTTAATTTTATTTGAGCCAGATCCTTGGGAGCATGTTCTGGGGATGGGACTTGGAGTGGTGTTCGCGAACCAGCTCGTGAAATGGGACGCCCAGCTCCAGGAAGACCTTGACAAGATGCTCGAGAAGGCCAAGGCCGCCAACGAACGCCGTTACTTCGGTATAACATTATGATTTTTTTTGAAATTCTTGAACTATTATTATTATTATTATTATTATTACTATTGGAAGATTTTGTTTTGAATAACTCAAGATAGTTAGTAGGAGTGATGAGATAAACATCCTAATTTAAATGGGTCAGTTTGTCTATATTTGTAGGAAATATTGGGTTATTATTTTTCAGTCTGGATGTCTGTTTAACAATTCCAAGAGAAAAGAAATAACTGTGTTTTCGGAGGTCTTGGGTTTCTCAAAATCATATTTATGTTGTTCAAGGCTCCATTTAACAATTGACAAGTCTATATTGTTCTTAAGATATGTATCCGTAAACGTAATTAGAACATGATTTGCCGCCTCCTTTGTCATTGAATTTATGGAGATTGATATATAGATTTGATCTGTATTCAAGTAGAAACCTAGTGGAGGGCATATTTCTTTTTGGTTTCCTTACATCAAAGGATCACATTGCAGCAAGATTGAGTTCTTTGAAGGTAGTAGACAAAATGGGCAGCGGAAAACAAAAAATGGCTTGAATTCAATCGCTGATCAAGGGTTAGTTTTGGAGATTTAAGGCTTTTTAGGATTTTGGAATAGAACATTTTTCATTTGAGTACCTAGTAGTTTGGGAAAAACACATTGAACACCATTCAGCTCTTTAGTTACTGTTGTTCCTGTTTATTTTGGATTGAGGACTGGGTAGTGTAAAAAGTGACATTTTTTGACTGTGTAGCGTATATGACACTGCAAATGTATTCGCTATGTTTGCTGAGCTGTTATTTTGTTGTTGATTGATTGTTGTTTTCTTTGTATTTCGATTTGGTCATAACCAAATAGTCTTAAGGGCTTCGTCTTTCTTGCAAATATTAGTTGGTGAAGTTTTTCATCTGCATGGTTTTTGCCCCTTAAAACATTTTCTTGTAGAATAATGCACTGTTCTTAGTGTAGCAATCTGGTGTCTCTTTTCGTTATAGGGTGTTGGGAGATTGATGAAGGATTCCAGTCTTTTGGGTGGTTCTTGATGTAGTGTCATTTGGGTATTTGGAAAATCTAAACGTACCAAGAAGAGATGTTTAACACGCATGTATAAGACATGGAGTTAATTGGGGTATATAAAATGGAGACTAAAGATCGGAACTTGTGAAGCATGAATTTTTTCTTTTGATTTACATTTTAGTTTTCCATCCACCCTTCCTTGTTGGTAGTCAGCATATTTCTCATAGAATAGTTAATCAAGGAGCCATAGAGTTCTTTATTTCTTTCTTGTACTATCTTTTTAATTTCAGTTTATGTGGAGAACTATCCAAAATTTTGCAACTCTGCCGTATAATCTGACTGCTAAAGTCTCTTTGACCTGCTTAATGATTACAAATGCAGATGAAGATGACGATTAGCTTTTGTTTCAATGGATTGCGGCATGTTCAAACAAGACACTCAGAGTCAATGTCTGCAGTGGTTTGCTATTGTTCTAGTGTTGCTTTGTTTTTAAGACAGTATTGCAATCTTTTGCTTTTTTTTTTTTTTCACAAAAATTTTGCATAAGATAGTCAAGGCGAATGCAGACCTATTTCATGCACCAAATAAATGAAGAATTGAATCACACCTATTGCTTCAAAACCTTGTTACTGATGCTACTTTATGGCCATTGGGGGCCGTTACGGATTTGGTGAATAAGTTAGATCTAATACCGAATATTCTGGAATATCTGATTATTTTGGCTTTAGTTGTTAACCGCTGCTTTTATCCCCCAATTAAGCTGACATTCGTTTCAGAGGTAAAAAATATAATTTTCTATGGATTACAAAAACGCCTTGGTTAAGGTAATTGCTAATATGAATCAATGCTACGGTTATAGCCATCTCTGTTCTTTATTTTATTTTATTTTTTATTTTTTATTTATTTTTTAAGTTATTTTTTTTATTTCAATGGAATAATTGGAATTGGAGGTTGATATACTAGTTAATACTTAAAAGACCTTTGTTTCATGTTTGTATGTTGCTTTTGAATTCTAGTTAGGCTCCAGATTTTCGTTTGACTTATTAAATAACAATCAGAAACAGCTTAATGCGGTTTAGTATACAGTTCTAGAGCTAACAGTTACTAGTTTTCTATGATTAGGGGATGTCCTAAAATCACGACTGAGGTGCACACCCATGGGTACTGGTTCTTGGAGACAGAGTAGCTAGTCTCGAGACCTTTATTATCCTCGACAAGATTATGATTATCTGTAACCTTTATTCTCTCACTTTATATGTTAATTCCAGGGTTAATATAGATGCATATCTTTACAATGTAGGCAGATTCTCATTTTTTCACGTATCTTTGAGAATGAACATAGTAACTTATTTTTTCTGTGATGTGTTGCATTTAAGTTTGACAGTTTATGTATGAAGCCATGGATACACAGTTCTTTCTTTCGTTTCTTTTCTTGCCCCACCTTTTTGGGGGAAGATGAAAACAGCCCAAAGTCGTCAAAAGAGTTATGCAAATAAGAGACGACGAAAGGACTTAGAATTTTCAGTTGGAGACATGGTATTTCTTAAAGTTGCACCAATGAAGGGAGTTATGAGGTTTGATATAAACGGAAAGCTAAGTCCACGCTTCATTGGACCATTTGAGATTTTAGAACGAGTTGGGGACATGGCCTATAGATTGGCCTTACCACCGAGACTTTTTGAGGTACATAATTATTTCATGTCTCGATGTTGAGAAAATATTTGGTTGATTCATCACATGTTTTAAGTTATGAACCGCTCCAATTGCGAAAAGACCTAACATATGAAGAAGTTTCTATTCGAATTTTGGAAAGAGAGGAAAAGGAGCTTCGCAATAAGAAAATTAAATTGGTCAAGGTTCATTGGAGCTATCATGTAATAGAAGAGGGAATTTGGGAACGTGAAGATGAGATTAGAGCTAAATATCCAAATTTATTTGGTAAGTTATAATTTCGAGGATGAAATTATTTTAAGGGGGTAGGAAATTGTAATATCAAGTCTATCTTATAATATGATTTTTGTTTTCATGTGTTTTAAATTTATGGTTATGATAAGTGAAACGAGTATGCACTAACAAAATTTTTATGAATACGGTTGTAGTGGAATATGCACATGAAAGCCAAGTTGGACTACGGGCTTAATGAGAAATAAATTTTTATGCATTTGCATTTATATGTGATTATTATAATAATTAAGTATGTCTATTTTTATTATTATTATTAGTAGTGTCATTATTATAATGATAAAATAAGTATTTCGTGCGTGAAGTTTTGATTTCACAATTTTGTTTTTTTTATGTATGTATTAATATATAGAATTTTTTTTATTATGTTACTTATTTATAGATTTTGGTTAGTATTTACTTATTATTATAAAATAAATAAATAAAATTCTAATTTAGTCAAAAAAAGAGAAAAGGAAAGTTTTCCACAACTTGATGAAATCTAGTAATAGGTTAATACCTTAGTTTAAAAAAAGAAGAAGAAAGAAGTGATATGATTAAAAAAAAAAGAAGAAGGAAGTGATTTGATTAAAAAAAAAAACGTTGTTTGTTTAAAAAAAAAAAATCCTAAGCTAAAAACCTATATATATATATATATATATCTTTCTCGTAAGAATACTATTAAGCCTCTTAAATATTTCTACCTATCTTTCTTTCATAGTTCTTTTAGAGTATTTGTGATTTCAAGAGATTTTGTTTAGTTTTCTTTAATTTTCAAGGAGAAGATAAATATTTAAAAACACTCTTTTCTTTGAGTTTATTGTTTTTGCTGCTGTTAGATCAAAATTCAATCCATGATATTTAGGGTTAGAATTTTTTTTTTATAATCTGAAATTTTAACAACTTGTTTATTTATATGTTAGATTATATTCTGGAAATTTTTATGATCATGGGGGTTTATTTGTATTCGTTATCAAATTTTTTATTTATATCGTCCTTAACATGAATGAATCTGACAGATTTAATATTCCCGTTTATTAACGTTCAAAACCCATGCTATTGATATCTTTTCGACTTGAAATTTTTATTGGACATTTATCAATGTGTGATTAGGTTCTCCAAATATTTTTACGAGTTTTGGAAATTTCTACAATTAAATATGATTTTTGAAATCTTTATTGTTTTGCTGATTTCAGTGCTGATATGAATCCTGACGTAGACTTTCATGAATTTAAAGTGCTATCTAATGGTCTATTTTAGAGTCTATAATTTTTATACATGTTTGATATTGTGTTAAAAATACTTCTATAAAGTTTTAGATTATTTTGATTTAAGAAAAAAGCTATAAAATTTGATCATTATACACTGGTTTTCAGTTTAACAGTTTTATTGGATTACAATATTTGGATTCAAAATTATGAAAAATGTACTAAATATTTTTTATAAATTCGGATATTTTTTATGGATCTTTTTTTATATGTCTTAACGAGTTATGCAAATTTTTAGGATAAATCGAATTATATTGTAGAATCTAAAATTATTTAAGTATGTCTAGGTTGCTAAATATTTACAGATTTGGTTTTGTTATGAAAATTATTACGTTATTTTATGTTATGGATATTTTTCAAACATATAAAATATGTTTCTTAATAGTAATGATAGCATGTGTTAATATTTTTTATAATGAATGTTTTTTTTTTGGCATAAATAAAAAAAAAAAAAGGATAAAGTAGAGACGTGGTTTTAACAAGGTTGGTTGTGTGGTATTTCACTACAAAGTTTTTCTAAAGACTTGAAGTAAGTAAATCTCACCCTATATGTTTATATGTAAATTTTCATGTTATTATGTGATGTTATTATGATCATTATGATATGTTGTTATATGCTATGCTATATTAGTTTGCATATTAATTATGACATGAGAATGCACAAATATTGCATAAATTGCACAAGAAATTATGATTTTCAAAGAATGATTTTTCTAAAGCACTATGCAACCAGATTTTGTTCAAAGAAGTATGTTTTTATTTAAGTGTGTGTCAAGTTCTTGAAAGGAGTATATGCACCCGACTGAAAGACCTACAGTCACCATGTCAAGAATAAATGTTTAAACTGCGATGCTAGCCATTGTAGTATGATAACTATATGGGATCTGAATAGCTACAAGGTCATATGCTTGTCATGACACTATGTTTATGGCTCATCACTTCTAATAGATTTGGCATTACACTATGTTGAGCTCAAATACGAAAGTTTTATGAAATAACAACGTTTATGATTAAGATGTTTTTCAAATAAGGGTTCCATAGTTATGATTCTTAAAATGCATTATTCATAAAACACGACATTCATTGCATACATGAGATTTACTTATTGGGCGCAAGTTCATCCAATTCTTTTAAAATTTTCAAATGAGCAATAGACTTTTGGAGGTTGGCTGGCGGCAGCGGTGGAATCCCTAAATGACATTATGACGTTTTTAATCGATTTTAAGTTTTATTTTCTTGTATTTGGCCTTTGGATTAAAAAATTAAGTGTTTTTTTTTCATAGGTTATTTTGAGTATTAAGTTTTTGTTTTTGATGTTTTAATAAAAGGTTTTTTTTTTAGTTTAAATATTTTTTTTATTTTAAAAAAAATTATTACCGGATCTTTTTTCCATTTTATTTTAGAAGATGAATACAAAAATTAAACATTTTCTAGCTTAGGTGCATACTTAAATTAGGAGATGTGACAATTGGTATATGAATCTCTAAACTAAGGAGAAAGTCTACTTAAGTCTTTATACTTTAAATTGCGCCGTACTGGTTTTTAAATTATGAAAAATGTGTCATTTTAGCCCTTTTTACTATATTTTGTTTGAAACTTATGAGCACATAAGTTGTATTTCTCATTTTATATTAGTGATTTCAATAAAATATCACATTTTGAACAATTTTTATTGTCTAATGTGCAACTAAATTGTGTTAAATCAATTATTTTTTAATTGTTTTAATTCATGTTCTAATATCTTTATAGTGATGGATTATGCATCTGGATATGAAATAAATATAACAGAATAATAAATGTGTTTTATATGCTCATTTTGTTAAGAGTAAGATAATATACAACCAAAGGACTAAAATGAAAATTTTAAAATATTTTAAGGACCAAAATAATAAAGACAAAAGTGAGACATTTTTTGTAGTTTAGGGACACGGTCATTTATCATAACGGGTAATAGCTTGACTAAACTATGCATCTATGGAAAACAACAAAGTTGGAAAATTTTATTTGGTGTCATGGAAAGTTTTTCTTGTTAGAGGGTGAAAAATCAATATATTACTGTGTTAAGACAATTCTTTGGTGTTTTCTTGAGTTTAATCTACTCCAAACATCTTTGCCATTCCAAATCCGATACGTTTGGATTCATATTATCTAACAAGACGTTGCTCGCTTTCTGATAACAATGTATAACTTTTAGCCGAGAATCTTCATATAAATATAGAACTCCACGAGCAATTCCTTCAATTATATTGCATCTTATGGAACAGATGAATTGCCTTTTTTCTTTTTTTTTTTTCCGTTTCTCTTTATTACATATCAATTTGATCCAATTAGAAAGCGGGAAGTAGAAACATTTTTATTCTGGAGAAGCCCCAGAAAATGTGTTCAGATTCACAAACCGAATAGAATCATGACTAGTGTCAATGTGCGGAGTGGTTGAATGCTGAACTGAATTTTTTCAAATGTTTCTAGCATTTGTGTTATCACAGTGAACAATCACACATTTTTAATCAATTCAGTAATTACACAACATTTGTTTCATCCACAGCAATTGAGTATAGCAATTGGTGACAAATTAGAATGTAGGGTTTTGTTTTTGGCATCTTATGTCAAAATTAGTGCTTAGTAGTTGTGATTAATTTTGCTGGCGCATTCCAATGTCCAAAGTATCAATCATAAGCTATACCAATAAAAAACACGCTTCTAACGTGTTATGCTTTGCGTGAATGTCATGACATTATTGGTTTGATTATGAAGTTCGTTAATGTAGTGATGGTATGAGATTTTGTGATATTTCTGGGTTATACTTTTTTATCATACTTTCAGTACTGACAAAAATGCATTTGCTGTGTTATCTTTGATTTTCGGAAATTGCAGATGAAGTTTATTTTCAGTATATGACCTAAAGTAGTGCATATAAATAGAATGAGATGGCCATTCTATTTGCTTTAACCCTTTTGCCATAAATTTACAACTTGTGGATTCATGGTTTACCTCTTGAGTGACTCTTTCTTAAGGAATTTTCTCTTTCTTTTATTTTCTAACTTGCTATGCTGCACTAGGTTCACAGAGTTCAGTGAGCTGAATTTTTGAGTGATTTAATTGAAGAAATCAGGAGAGCTTGAAGGAATTTTAAACTTCTTATGAGTTGAGAGGGTTCTCGGCATCTACAAGTTGGTGGATACCAACTCTTGCTTGAAGGGAGTTCAAGCACACCTTGAATCAATGGTGACCTCGGGTTTATTCTTGCTGATGGGAGATCAGCCGCTTGAAGGGAGTTCAAGCCCCATATAAGTAGAGAGGGATCTCAACAAATAACAGATTACAGATAAGTATAGATTAGTTGTTCTGTTTGGAGTAGTTTTGTACTTCGAGGAATTGCATTTGGTTAGGGAGGGCTTCTTTAGTTGAACCAATCCAGCTTTGGTATGACCGTGTGAGAAGTGGTTGGTGATATACTATGCTGCCTTCGTTAGTAAAGAAAAGAAGTTTCTGTTCCCTTTGAGTGAGCGGGTACTTGAACTGGTGATAAAAAAGTCTCTTTCGTTCCAAATGCTTCAAAGGTTGAGCTTGTTTTATCATCATTATAACTTTCCGCATGTACTCCAACATCTGAAAACAACAATTTCTCCTTCAGCAGCTTTCACAGCTCCAATCTGAGGACAGGAGTTTGTATTAAATCTCCCCAATCTTTGTACATGACATGCTATACTTGAAGAGTTACATAAATAAAATCTGTAACTTTGGAAGTTAATATAAATAAAATCTGTAGCTTTACACATAAGAGAGTTTAAAAAATGCGCAAACACTCTCAACTGTAGCATGATGATTGAATTGGATTACATTCATCTATTGGAGAAACAAAGAATTCTCACTACTAATTTTCACAATTCTAATTTCATAAATATGGAATCCCATCAAAATCCTTTTCTCATTGGTAGTAGTAGAATCTTCCGAAGCAGAAGAAAAGGGAGTTGCCTTATTTTGATGCAAGACAATCTTCAATCTACTGAGACACAACTAAATTGATTATGCGTAGCTATCCACATTCAACTTGTCAAAATCCACAATTCTATGTTGGAAAACATGAAGCAAGAGATCACAAACTTGTCTGGACGTTGGCCTTTCTTGTGGGCTGGTTTTGGTGCATTGCATTGCAATTTCAAGTACCTGGAATGCTGCATATTCTTCTCCAGGCAAAAGTGGTTTCAATGCTGGGTCTATTAGGTCCTCCCTTCTGGAGCCTTGCATTTCCATATGAGTCTGTACCCATTGAACCATGTCCATTTCCACCCCGAAAGCTTCATCGGTTGGCATCTTTCCACTAACAAGCTCCATTAGAACAATTCCCATGCTGTAAACATCGCTCTTTTCTGTTGCCTTCAGTGAGTAAGCATACTCTGAAAACATACAATGTCTGTTAAGATCACATAGAGTAATAACATAAACAAAAACTCAAATACTAGAGACCCTTTTAGTACCTGGTGCAACATAGCCAAAGGAACCAGCAAACCATGTATTTGATTCTGTGTTTGAATCAAACTCGATGAGTGGCTTTGCAAGCCCAAAATCCCCCAAATGTGCCTCCATGCTGGAGTCGAGCAACACGTTGCTCGACTTAATGTCTCTGTGAATGATCTTTGGGACACAGTCATGGTGGAGATATTCCACCCCTTGAGATAATCCCACAGCAATCCTCAACCTATCTTCCCAATCAAGACTTCTTTTCTTCTTGGTATTATTTACGGGCTGTTTGTGAAGCCAATCCCAGACACTTCCATTCTCCATGTACTCGTATATCAGCATATTTGCCCCAGCTCCTCTGTTGCTGCAATACCCCATCAACTTCACCAGATGCCTGTGCCTTATCCTTCCTAGCGTCTTGACCTCCCTTGTGAAGCTTTTGTTGGCTAGGAGATCATCTTTCGACGAAATCTTCTTGACCGCTACAGTTTCTCCATTGGACAATTCTGCTTTGAAGATTACTCCTGACCCTCCTGAGCCGATTATAAACTCATTGCTCAGGTTGTGTGTGGCTTCCATGATGTCTTCCCATCTGATTTCTCGCTTTGTGGAACCATTTTGAAAGAGTAGCCTCCGCTGAGCAGTGGAAGAACTTGACGAGTATATGTAGTGCACATCGCTGGTTCCGCTGAAGGAATCCTTCTTGTGTTTGAAAACTTTTGCTGCCACAAATAACAGCAGAGCAATTGCTGCTAATGTACACACTGCAGAAATTACCACCACTGATATTTGGCTTAGGCCTGCTTTCTGATTTCTGGATACAGTGGCCTTGCATTGACCAAGAGAGTCTCCACAAAGAAGCAGATTTCCTTGGAAGACTTCGGCAGGCCAGTGTGAAAATTGCTTCCCTAGCTTCCCTTCTAGGATGTTGTAAGAGAGATTGAGCTTGACCAGGCTGCTCATATCACCAACCTGGGGAGGGACTTCTCCAACAAGTTGATTGTTTGAAAGATCAAGAGCTTCGAGCTTTGTAAGCTTCCCGAGCGCAGGTGGGATTTCACCACTCAGATTGTTGTGGCTGAGGTCGAGAATGCTCTGTAGATTCTGAAGCTGCCCAAGCTCCTCGGGTATTTCACCATCAAATTTATTCTGTGACAGCTTGAGCTCATATAGCTTGGCCAACTTACCAATGGCTGGAGGAATTGGCCCTGAAAAATGGTTTTGGTTGAGGTTCAGGACATTAAGCGATGCCAGATTACCAATCGCATTAGGCACAGCTCCATTAAGTGAATTTCCATCAAGAGAAAGAACAAGCAGCTTAGAACAATTGAACAGTTCTCGAGGAATTGGCCCCGAGAGCATATTCGAAGACAGCTTCAGCTCTCCCAACTGAACCAAACTTCCAAGCCAGGGTGGTACCATACCCGAAAGCAGGTTTTTGTTCAAAACAACATGAGCAAGCTTCTTACAAAGAGAGAGCTCAGCTGGTATTGAACCAGTAAGCGAGTTACCCGAGAGGTCTAACAATGACAGTTCATGGATTTTCCCCAGTGTCCTTGGAATACTGCCAGTAAACTGATTGCCTCCTAATCTCAACCTCTCAAGCAAAGGAGAATTCCCCAGCTGAGGAGGAATCTCATGGTCAAACTCATTGTCAGTTACATCAAACGAAAGAAAAGAATTGGAGCTACACAATGCAGCAATACTACCATTCAATCTATTTCTCGAAAGATTCACTCTTGTCAAGTTTGATAGTCGAGCCAGCGAATCAGGAAGATTACCTTCAAGAGAATTGTTATACAACATGAGCTGCTCCAAAGCTCCGAGGCCCCCGAAAGTAACCGGAATGCCGCCGGAGAGACGGTTGTCCGCCAAGTCAAGGATGATCATCTTATGACAGTTTCCCAAAGTGGCGGGAAGACTTCCCACCAGCTCATTCTGCCTCAAATGAAGCAGATTCAACTCTTTAAGCCTTCCCATAGTGATAGGAATCTCCCCACTGAATTGGTTCCCAAAAAAGTCAACCATTTGTAGTCTAGAACAGTTCCCAATCTCCATTGGAATCTCCCCAGATAACTGATTCTCATACAGATATAAAGTCTCGAGCTTCCCAAGCTTTCCAATCTCTTTAGGCAGAGTACCCTGTAAATTGTTGTGGTACAGAGTGAGAGTCTCGAGATTGGTGAGGTTCCCAATGAATGGAGAAATCGAACCGGTTAAGCTATTGTTGTTCAACAAGAGATCGGTTAAGCCCACCAAGCCATAAAGTTGGACCGGAATCGGTCCCCTCAGCGAGTTGTTGGACAAGTCGAGCTGAGTCAGCGAGTTACAGTGGCTCAGTTCCGCCGGAACCTCGCCGTGAATTTGAGTCTCCGACAGAAATAGGTGCTCCAAACTTGTAGCGTTTGCGCATATTTTTCTTGGGACTGAGCCAGAGAGGTTGTTGCTTGACAAAACCAAGAACCCTAGCTGACCCATTTTGCCAAACTCTTCCAAAATGCCTCCGGTGAGCCTGTTACGCGATAAATCGAGATTATAAAGACTGCCCAGTTGAGCCAGAGACTTGGGGATTCGACCCTCAAGCTGGTTCCCGGCGAGGTTCAAGTAGACGAGTTGATTCAGTTCGCCGAGTTGACTCGGTATCTCGCCGGAGAGGCTGTTGTTGATGAGGTTGAGGTTTTGCAGATTCTGGAGACGACCCAGTTCGCCGGGGATCGACCCGTTGAGGTCATTGTTAGCGGCGGTGAAGATTTCAAGGCTGGAACAGCTTCCCAATTCGGCCGGAATTGGTCCGTACAGTCGGTTTTCTTGTAGGATAAGATTCTGGAGCCGACTGAGTCGACCGAGTTGACTCGGGATTGGACCGGTGAGACTACAGGACGCCACACCAAGAACCTGTAAGTTGACGAGGTTCCCGAACGACGCCGGAATGGAGCTGGTGAGCCCAACATTATCGCCGATTCGCATGACTCGGAGACTCGTGAGGGAGCCGAGTTGACTCGGGATGGGCCCACTGAGTTGGTTGGTGAAGAGGAGCAAAGATTCCAATCGAGTGAGGTTCGAGAGGGTGGGTGGGATGGGCCCAGTGAGGCGGTTAGAAGAAAGATCCAGGTGAAGCAGGTCTACTAAACGACCGAGTGAAGGCGGTATCGACCCGCCGAGTGACGAGTCGGATAGGTTGAGTCCTTCCACTCGGACTGAGCCATCGACCGAGTTGAGTCCACAAGAAACTCCTCTCCAATTACAGAAGTTGATATTGGTTTTATTCCAACCATGCAAAACTCCATCTGGGTCTTCCACAAAAGCCTTCTTTATCTCCAAGAGAGTCCTCAAAGTGGAACTTCGATGATCAACTTTGGCTTCTCCCAATGACACATTAAACCCAGACGAGAGGACCAAAAAAGCCACCGAAACAAGTGACAAAAACAATCTATGTGAGGTCTTATTACAGGCCATGTCCACTCTTTATCTCTTCACGAACGACAATTATTCAGTGAAGAAGAAATATCAAGTAAAAACAGCAAAACATTAGCTTATAATTCGATAAATAATATTGTCGTTTATATGGTAGGACTAACATGAATTGAAGTAGCAGAGAATTTGGTGAAGGCATTAAAGTACGAGTGGAGTAGGAGAGAGATGAGAAGGTGGATATGGCGGTGGTGTACTGGGCTTATTAGCTGTACTTGGCCTTGGGTTGCGAGAATGAGTGAATTAAGAAGCTGTGGTTGTTCTTGAAGTGTATGCAGAAGATTGCATGCATTGGAAATCCTAACGTTGAGAGAGAGAGGCCTAATCTCTAAAAGTGGGTGACAACAAGAGGATAAGAAGACTTGAATGAGACCACAAGATTGTCAGTCAACTGCTTGGATCGCCATTAATGACCACCTTCGCTATGGCTATAGCTATTTCTACTCTGCATTTGAGAGAGAGAAAGACAAGAATGGTCTTGAATAATGGGATATGCATGTAAAGTATATATTAATGTATAAATATATGAAGGTCAAACTTGGTCAGAGAAACATATAGAAAATTATTGAGCAAGAAAGAATAAATACAAGAGAAGTCATCACTCATCAGACCAAACTGAGTATGTATGAAAGAAAATAAAAGGCACAGTATTTTAGAGAAAAAATATAAAATATTGTTATGCAATTCGAATGTGAAGTAATTAAAACAAGATATGGGGTTACATAGAAGGAGATGCAGTGGTTGAGGGACAATCTTCGTGGGTTTGCCATTAGTGTGTTAGCTCCAAAGTGAATTAGTCCCTACTCAAGAAAGCGAGCGGTTGAGTTCCCCAACTTTTTTTTTTCTATTTTTAATTTGAAAAAGAGAAATTTGGGCATTGAATATTTTGAATTGTTACAAAGTCAATAGAGTACCCTCGAACCCTTGTCATTCCTCACGTAAGCAACAAAACTTCCAAACTCAGAACTTACTCTCCTTTCACTAACTATATCTTTAACTTTTTATATTAATGCTTTTATTTCATTAATTTTATGAAAATAATGCTTAATGGGTTGAGGCTACCAAATCTCCTTTTGCGGCCCCTCATTCGTTTGATTGGTTTATGTACCAATTGCCATATATGCCTTGCCTTTCCCACCCAATAAACCAACATGTATTATATGTGTATACTATATAGTGATTTCTTATACTCTTCATTAGTAATTTGTACAAGAAAAACAAACTAATCCAACCTACCTTCAGCAAATTTACATGAATGAGTAAACACAAGCTTGCTTTATTGATAGCGAATAGCTATAGTTTTCAACTTTATCATGGAAATTGTACCTGTAGATTATGGCAGCTGGGTTTTTTCCCCCCTTTCTTACACTTGAAGGTAGAATGTAGCTCAAGTTATGTTCTTCTTCTAGATCATATATTGATTTCAATTACATGAGCAGGTGTTCATTTTTCATGGAATATCTGTCCAATCAACTGATTTCATATAACATGTTTTACAAGTTTAAGAAAAGCAATATTATGAGTTGATGTGTCGCTAGTTTCATCATCAGCATTTGGTTTTCATTCTTGATTAATTAGTAGGTCCCCTCGTCATTTTACAATATAGTCGTTCGATTTAAGTATATCTAAAAGACAATAAAACACAGCTCTATCTACTTATATTAATCGCTTTCAAACGTTTATCCTGTATATACATAGATATATTACATATTTGTACTATCCTACCATAATTATATAAATTTATCAAATGGTCTATGCTCCAAGTTGATTGAATCATACAATCCGCAGAAATATATATATATATATATATATATATATATATTATGCTTGTTAATCCGGTAAGTAATTTTTTTTATCAACGTATATATTTTGGTTAATGAAAATTTTTATTATACATTTTTTTATATTAAAAAATAAAATAAAGAAATAAAATTAATATATATATCAGTTTTATTAATAAAAATTTTTATCGTACATTTTTTCATATTAAAAATTAAAAAAAAAAAATAACATTAATGATGTACAATTTTTTGATGTACCTAATTATAATCGTTGAAGATTTATAATAAATAAAAAAAAAATATATACCACATTAGGAACCATATATTAATGTTTACAACAAATTTCCACCGGAAAGAAATATATATTTTGGACAGATCGATTGGTAAAAAAAAAGTGTGTTTAATTTGTCCGATGGGTTGTACACATGTATAGACACAGGAGGCCATAGCTATCCCTAGAGTACACGTACGATCAGACGCTTAGATGTGCATGAATTGATTGCCACGTGAATAAAATTTGTATCCAGTATCTTTGTTCAACTTATTGAAGTTTTATTTTATAAATATTAATTATGCAAAATATGTATGGTTGACTCATCATAATATAAAATGAATTATAATATCGAATTATAATATCGTATACTAGTTAATGTAAAAAATAAGATAAATTTTATTACTCACTCAAATATTATTACAAGAAAAAATTCTTAATTTTGCTCTTTAAGGTCACTCATTCACTAGAAGCTATGTTTCTTCTCTTCACTTTTAGAAACTTTGCTTCTTATTTGATACTTAGAACTCAAATGCAAATGAGTATTTATACTACATGAGAAACAATGAGAATCATACAAATAAATAATTACAAAAATTCTTAAACCACACATATTTTCTTCTACACACTTCTAATAATAATCTAAGTAATCAAATGATTCACTTGCAAAAAACTAATATTTAGCTAATACTAGAAGATTCTAAGTGGAAGGTTTCTTCAATTTGAACTTGGATTTCTTCTTTTATGAGCTTTACACTTAGGCTAACTCTAACTAATTAGGCCTCATGTTGATAGGCCTAGAACACTTCTTATGGGCTTAAACAAGTTTATTTTCAACACCCTCTTTAAACTTGTTTTATAATACCAAGCAAGTTTCTTAATCTTGTGAAGTCTTCAAACTTGAGTGGCTTAGTGAAAATATCAACAATCTGATCATGTGATTTCAAATACTCCAATTGTACTTCTTTGTTTGCAGCACATTCTCTTATGTAATGATAGCGATTATTGATATGCTTGCTTCGGTCATAAAAGATTGGATTTTTAGCCAAAGCTATTGCTGACATATTATCGATACACATCTTTATTGGCTCCTTTTGGGGCATGTTTAACTCTTTCAACAACCTTCTTAGCTAGATTGCATGACTAACACATGATGTAGTAGCTATGTACTCAGCTTCGCATGTTGAAAGAGTAACAATCAGTTATTTTTTGGATACTCAAGTGAAGGCGGTTTCTCCCATGAAAAATGCAAAACTAATTGTACTTTTTCGATCATCAGTATTTCCAGCCCAATCACTATTACTGTAACCAACAAGTTTATAATCATCGGAAACTGAATAGAACAAGCCAAGATTGATCGTACCTTTTAGGTAACAGAGAATTTTCTTTACAACTTTGAAGTGAGTAGTTATTGGAGTTTCCGTGTAACGGCTTACTAGTCTAGTTGCCTAGAGAATGTCAGGCCTTGTAAATGTCAAGTATCAAAGGCATCTAACAAAGCTCTTGAAGAGTATTGGATCCACCTTTTTTGCTTCATCATATTTGAATAATTTTATTCCACACTTCTCCAGTGTACTTATCGGCTTACAATCATCCATATTGAACTTCTTTAGGATCTCCTTTGTATAGCTTTTTTGAGAGATAAAGATGTCTTCTTCCTTTTGCTTGACTTCTCTGCCAAGGTAGTATGCCATAAGTCCGATATTTGTTATTTCAAACTCATATGTCATTACTCTCTTGAATTCGTCGAACATCTTTGGATTACTTCTAGTAAATATGAGATCATCCACATACAAGTATACGACCAGAATGTTTCTATCTTTAGTTTTAACATAGACAGCATGCTCATAAGGGCACTTAATGAATCCATTCTCTTGTAAATATTTATCAATTCTGTTGTTCCATGCTCTTGATGCTTGCTTTAGACCGTAAAGAGCCTTCTTCGACTTCAAAACCTTATCTTCATACCCTTTTAGCTCATAACCTAATAGTTGTTCAATATAGACTTCTTCTTCAAGACTCCATTCAGAAATGCAGACTTTATATCCATATGATGAATCTTCCATTTGTTCTGAGCAACAAGAGAAATAATTAGTCTTATAGTTTCCAATCGTGCAACATGAGCGAATATCTCGTCGTAGTCAATGCCGACTCTTTGACTATAGCCTTTCGCAACTAGCCTTACTTTGTATCTTTCTATCTTTCTATTGGCATTCTTCTTCACCTTGTATACCCATTTTACACCGATAACTTTATGACCTTTAGGAAGAATGGATAATTCCTAAGTGTCATTCTTCTCTATTGCTTTGACTTCTTCATCCATCGCATTCCTCTACTTTTTATCTTGTACAACCTCTTAGAAGTTCACTTGTTCACAATCAGTAAATAGACAAAATAGAGTGAGTTTTTCGAGTCTATCAATCACCTTATACAGATCTTCAAGACTTCTTGTACATTCTTCATGCCTCTCAGTTAAGAAAGATGGAGGTGAATCTTCATGAGTGGATGATGTTGGTGAGGAAAGTGGAGTAATTGCCTCTTGATAGACTTCTCTTGCTTGCTCTAATAGTTTCTCTCCATCTTCAAATTATGGAAAGAAATTGTAGTAATTTGATTAAGAACCAAAGTCCTATTCACCTTTTTCATCAAATATTACATCTCGACTGATGATTACTTTTCTGTTGTTGAGATTATATAACTTATATCCTTTGGAGTTAGTGTCGTAACCGATGAAAATGAACTTCTCGCTTTTATCACCAAGCTTAGTTTTATGTTTGTCTGGAACATGCACATGGGCTATGCTTCTAAAGACTCTTAAGTGGGAGATCCCAGGCTTCCTTCTACTCCAAGCTTCTTATGGTATCTTTCCCCACACACTTTTTATTGGAGATCTATTGGATAAGTAAACCACACATGCAACAACTTCTACCTAGAACCCTTTGGATAATCTCTTACTTTTCAGCATACTTCGAGCCATGTTGAGGATAGTCTGGTTCTTCCTTTTTGCCATACCATTTTGTTGAGGGGATCTTGGAACGGTTAAAGGTAATCAAATTCTATTTGCTTCACAGAATTCTTGGAACTCTTTTGAAGTGAATTCTTCTCCTCTGTCAGATCTTATGGATTTAATCTAAAGACTGCTTTCTTTCTCTATGGCAGCCTTGAACTTCTTAAAATCTTCAAAGACTTCTGATTTTTGTTTTAAGAAATAAACCTGTCTTTTTTGAGAAATCGTCAATAAAGAACAAGAAGTAATTGCTCTTACCAAAAGAACTTAGTTTCATAGGACTGCACATATCTGTATGCATGAGCTCTAGTAGCTTCTGGGCTCTTGAATTCAACTCTTTTGGAAAGTTTTTCCTAAATTACTTCCTGAGTTAGCATCCTTCACAAAGCTGATCAGGATGATTGATGCATGGCAAGCCTCTCACCATCACTTTCTTGGATAGTAGTTCTAGTCCTCCAAAGTTGAGATGCCCGAATCTCAAATGCCATAGCCATGATGAATCCTTATAACATGCTTTGAGATATTTTGCCATATCATTTTGAATGTTCAATAAGAACATTCTATTTCTTAACATAGGCACCTTGACAATCAAGTTCATGTTATTATCTCTTATAGAAAGACTATAATCTTTCAAGTGAATATCATAGCTTTTTTCTAAGAGTTGTTCCAAACTCAAAATGTTTGTTTTCATTGTAGGTACATAATAAACATTTGAAATGAATTGATGTCCCCCATTTTTCAAGCGGATAAGAATTTTATCTTTTCGTTTTACTACTACTTTTGAATCGTCACTGAAAGAAACACTCTCACCGATTGATTCATCAAGCTTTACGAACATTGATCGACACCCACACATATGATTGCTAGCACCAGTGTCAAGATACCATGTGTTGTCTTGTCCTCTGTTGTTATTGTTATATGTTAGTAGCACAGTGTTTTTTTTTTCTTTTTTCTTCAATGTAATTGATTTTCTCTTCAATTCTGCTATTGAGTGCTTTATATTCTCTAGCATAATGGCTAAACTTATGACAATTGAAATATTCAACTTGAGACTTCTCATGCTTCGAGTTCATTCGACCTCTATCACAACTTTTTGTAGAGTTTTCTCCTCTTTCAAAATTACTGATATGATAAATGTGGTTGTTGTTGGAATTCTAACCTCGTTCATGACCTCGATTTGTACCATGTCCTTGTCCTCGAGCTTGTCCTCTACCACGACCACAATGACTTCTTTTGCTAAATTGGCTATCTTCTTTCTCTATGAGTTGTGTCTTAAGAAGTTGTTCCTTAAAATTTGGTTCTTCTTTTTCTTTTCCTCATGAGCTTGTAAAGAACATATGAGTTGTTCTATCATCATGGCCCTCAAATCTTTAGTTTCTTCGATGACAATAACAATATTCTTGAACTTTAGATCTAATGATCGAAGAATCTTTTCCATGATCGTAATATTTTCAAGTTTCTCATCATTTTTCTTCATTTAATTCATATAGATTGATATGAAGAGAAGAATTCTAAATTGTTCTTCTTATTTTCAACGTAGGTAGAGAAGGAAATAAATAAGATAGATAGCAATAAGTATGCTATTCAAATCCCTTAAATCTAGGCAATAAATCAATAAAAGAAATCTGAATAATAAATCCTAATCTCTACAAATCACACAATATTCTAGGAATAAAAACAGAATCCTATAAACAAAGAAATAAAAAATATGGATAAATCTATACTCCCCCTCAAGTTGGGGAGTAAATATTAGTCATTCCCAGTTTGGAATTCATCTCTTCAAAGCTCTTCCTTGTTAATGCCTTTGTGAGTATATCAGCTGGTTATTGATTAGTGGGAATGTAAACTAACTGAATGGCACTTTCTTCTACTTTTTCCTTGATGAAGTGCTTATCAATCTCAATGTGTTTGGTTCGATCATGATAAACCGGATTTCTTGCTATGCTAATTGCAGCCATGTTATCACAAAACATCTTCATAGGTTCTTGAAAAGGCATTTTTAATTCTTCAAGAATGCGTCTCAGCCATATACTTTCACAAACCCCATATGCCAAAGCCCGAAATTCTGCCTCTGCATTGCTTCTAGCTACAACAACTTGTTTTTTAATTCTCTAAGTGACCAAGTTACCCCAAACATATGTACAATACCCAGAAGTTGACTGTCGGTCCGTGACAGAACCTGCCCAGTCAACATCTGAATATAATTTGATACTCTTGTCAAAAGTTTTCTTGAAAAACAGTCCCTTTCCTGGTGTCATCTTAAGATATTTGAGAATACGGTAAACAACATCAAGGTGTTCTTCGCAAGGGTCATTCATGTACTGACTTACAGTACTTACAGAGAAACTAATATCAGGACGCGTATGAGAAAGATAGATTAGTCTCCCTACCAACCTCTGATATCTCCCTTTGTCAACTGGTGTTTTCCCTTCTTTCTGGCCTATCTTATGGATTGGGTCCATTGGAGTATCTGCAGGTTTACACCCTAGCATACCTGTTTCTCTTAGTAAGTCTAGAGTATATTTTTGCTGAGTCATAACAATTCCCTGACTGGATTGAGCCACCTCCATACCCAAGAAGTACTTGAGACTTCCCAAATCCTTGATTTCAAATTCTGTAGCCAGAAACCTTTTAAGATTCATCATTTCTTCCTGATAATCTCCTGTTAGGATGATATCATCTACATATACTATTAAAACAACAATTCTTGAATTTGATGAATGCTTAAAAAATAATGTACGATTAGATTGACTTTGTGAATACCCTTGCCTCTTTACTACCTTGGTAAATCTGTCAAACCAAGCTCGAGGGGATTATTTCAATCCATACAATGACTTCCTGAGCTTACAAACCTTGTTTCTTATGTTTGGTCCCTCAAAACCTTGTGGAATCTCCATGTAAACTTCCTCTTCAAGATCGCCATTGAGGAAGGCATTTTTGACATTAAGTTGGTTTAATTGCCAATTCAGATTTACTACAATGGAGACCAGTACACGAACTGTATTTAACTTAGCAACTGGTGCAAAAGTTTCTAAGTAGTCAATACCATAGGTTTGTGTAAATCCCTTTGTAATAAGTCGGGCCTTGTGTCTCTCTATACTCCTATTAGCCTTGTGTTTAACTATGAAAATCCATTTGCATGCCACTGGTTACTTTCCGAGTGGTAGATTTGTAAATTCCCATGTACCATTCTTTTTTAGTGCTGAGATTTCTTCATTAATGGCTATTCTCTACTCAGGTTTTTGTGCAGCCTCATGAAAACTTTTAGGAATTTCGACAGGGGATATAGTTGACACAAATGTTCGATAGCTAGGAGACAAATTTTCATAGGAGACAAAGTTAGCTATAGGATGTCTAGTGGTACATGATCTTACTCCTTTCCTTATGGCAATAGGCAAATGCAAATCATCGCTAGTATCATCATTAGTAACATAGGAATCAGTTGCATTACCTAGTTATGTTTCAGATGATTCAAGTCTCCGTTCCAACTCTTAGTTCTGCTCAAGTTATGCATAGGTATCTATATTCTCTTGAGTCTGTGGCCTCCTAGTATAAAAATGTAGCTCTTGGTTCACTGCTTCTTATGTGTTTGATTTAGGTGCTTTTGGTTGTGACTCAGATTGAGGAGTTTCGAATGAAGGGTTTTCAGATCAATGGGTAGGTTCAGAAGTAGACTTATCAGACACAGGAATAGACTGGTAGGTGGAGTTGGTAGGTAGATTTGGAATGATGGTATTCTGAGTTTCAATACAAAAGTGATATTCATTTATCTCATTCTCCCCCTGAATATGAGTTTTGGGATAGTAGGATTAATTCTCAAAGAAGGTAACATCCATGGTATGATAAAACTTCCTAGTGATTGGAGAATAACACTTATATCCTTTGTGGTTTGATGAGTATACCAAAAAATTGTACTTTGTGGCTTTTGGATCAAGTTTACTTCGGTTGTGAGAATAGATATGAACAAATGCTGAACAACCAAAAATTCAAAATGGAATTGTAGATAATAAATGAGAAAAAGGGAAAGTTTTACCAAGAACATCATGTGGAGTTTTGAACTAGAGAACACGTGAAGGCATTCGATTGATGAGATAAGTGGTTGTGAGAATGGCTTCACCCCAGAAGTGTTTAGGAACATTTGTTGCGAACATTATAGACCTAGCAACTTTAAGAAAATGTCTATTTTTTCTTTCTGCTATGCCATTTTGTTAGGGTATATCTACACATGAACTTTGGTGAATTATCCCATATTTTTCTAAGTAACCCCCCAAAACAGAATTATAGTAATCTTTGGCATTGTCAGTTCTCAAAACTTGGATTTTTGTTTGGAATTAAGTAGTTACCATAGAGTGAAACTTTTGAAAAATTGAGCTAACTTCTAACTTTTCTTTCATGAGAAATACCCAAGTTATTCTAGTATGATTATCAATGAATGTCACAAACTACCTAGCACCAGTGATATTATTAATACGAGAGGGTCCCCAAATGTCACTATAGATCATGGTAAATGGACGTGAGGCAATATAGGGTTGAATGGTGTAACTGTTTCTAATATGTTTTGACAATTGACAAATTTTACATTGGAAAATTTTTGACTTTTTATTTCGAAATAGTTCAGGAAATAACTTTTCCAAATACACGAAATTTGGATGACCTAGTCTATGGTGCCATAACATAATTGCACTATCATTCTTATTCAAACCAGAAATAGACAGAGAATCCTCAACCCTATGAGACTCTAAAGAGACACAATTAGCATTTTGAGCTTGTTTCCCAAGATACCTTTGACCTTTGAGAATATAGAGTCCTGAGCACTCTTCAACATTGCCAATCGTCATGATCAACCAGCGAGGAATCAAAGCTAACCCTCAGAAGATACAAGCATTAATCGATATGTAATCCCCCCGCAAACCCAAAGATGTGCAGAGTCTGGCAGGAAGAGTGGCCGCATTGAGCCGATTTGTATCCAGGTCGACGGATAAGTTCCAACCATTCTTTGAAATACTGAAGGGTTTGAAGAGATTCGAGTGGATAGAAGAATGCGAGCAGGCGTTTCAAGAATTGAAAGCACACTTAGGTTCTCCTCCACTCTTATCAAAGCCAAATCTGGGGGAAGAATTATATTTATACCTCGCTGTTTCTAAATATGCGACAAGTACTGCGTTAATTCGAGAAAATGAAAAGATACAGTGACCAGTGTACTACATAAGTAAAAGACTGCTTGATGCCGAAACAAAATATCCAGGGATAGAGAAATTGGCATTAGTACTCATCGTCGCATCTAGGAAACTTCGACCTTACTTTCATGCACACACTATCAAAGTTTTCACGAATTTTTCGTTAAAGCAGGTTCTGCAAAAACCCGAGGCTTCAGCACGACTACTTAAGTGGGCAGTTGAGTTGAGTCAGTTCAACATCGATTTTCAACCCTGCACAGCAATTAAAGGGCAAGCTCTCGCAGATTTCATTGCGGAATTCACATATAATGTCAATCTTCCTACAGAAGTAATCGAAAAACCTGCTACAGATTTATCAAGATTGTGGAAGCTTTACGTCGATCGATCGTCAAACGAGAGTGAAGCTGGTGCAGGCTTAATACTAATCAGTCCTGAAGGGCACAATATTCATTGTGCACTTCGCTTCAAATTTCCAGCATCTAATAAAGAGGCAGAATATGAAGCACTGATAGTCGGACTAAAACTCATACAAGAAATGAAGGTCGAAATGATTGAGGTATACAGTGATTCCCAGCTGGTCGTTTGTCAAGTGATCGGCGAGTATCAAGCAAGAGGAGAGAGAATGATGGCTTATTTACAGGAGGTACAAAGATTATTCTCGACATTCACTGCCTACAACATTCAACTTCTTCTTTGCATTAAGAATGCTCGGGCAGATACTCTAGCTAAGCTCGCCTCAACAAAAGATGCCGAATTACTAGGGGTGGTCTCTGTTGAGTTTCTTACAAAACCAAGTATCGAAGCAGAACCCCAAATAGCTATGACGGTTGACAAAAAATCATTGTGGATGGATCCTATAATGAAGTATATACAAAACGGCGATCTCCCCGAAAACAAAAACGACGCAAAGCGACTTAGAATGAAAGCAACTCATTATGTTATCTATGACAAGAAACTTTATCAAAGAAGTTTTAGTACGCTGCTATTGTTATGTGTCGACGAAGAAAAAGCACACTATATTATGAGGGAAATTCATGAAGAAATATGTAGAAATCATTCCCGGGGGCAGGCACTTGCGAACAAGGTTATCAGACAAGGGTACTTTTGGCCAACTATGAAAAAGGATACAATGGAATTTACTAGGAGCTGTGACAAATGCCAACGATTTGCAACTATTCCTAGAATGCCACCTGTTCCTCTCACTCCAATGACCAGTCCATAGCCATTTGCAGTACGGGGAATTGATATTATCGGAATGCTTCCATTGGCACGAGGTGGATTGAAGTATGTAGTTGTCGTAGTCGATTATTTTACCAAGTAGACAGAAGCTGAAGCCTTGAGTACCATTTCCGCAAAAAAGATGATAGATTTTGTTTTCAAATCTATAATCTGCCATTATGGTATACCACATACCATAATTTCTGATAATGGGAAACAATTTGACTGCGACGAGTTCCTTAACTTTTGCGACAACTTAGGCATTAAGAAGAATTTTTCCGCTGTTGTTCATCCACAAGCCAATGGACAGGTCGAAGCGATAAATAAAATACTTAAACAGAATATAAAGATGAAGTTGGAAGAGCATAAAAGAGCTTGGCCAGAAGTACTCCCTGAAGTCTTATGGGCTTATCGCACCACTCAACGAACCACTACTGAAGAGAGTCCATTCTCTTTAGCTTACGAATATGAAGCAATGGTTCCGGTTGAAATTGGTGCGAGCTCTCTACGACGATCAACCTATGAGAAAGATCATAACAAAACACTAATGAGAATAGAGCTCGATCTTTTATAAGAAAGGCGCGAGTAGTCTCAGCTTCGAATCGCATTATATCAACAGCGCACAACTCGATATTATAACTCTAAAGTCAGAAGAAGAGGATTTGAAGTTGGTGACCTTGTTCTTCGGCAAGTCCTACCTAATAATAAAGAGCAAGGTGCTGGTGTATTTGGACCCTCTTAGGAAGGACCGTATGTTATTGATGCCGTCATTTAACCTGGGACATATAAGTTAGCTCGCACTGGTGGACAAAAGATCGAGCATGCTTGGAATGCAAAACAACTTCGTCGCTATTATCAGTAACTTTTCATGTATTTTCAACAACCTGGGGGCCATCTTGTATTCGTCATTCGTGAGACATCTTGTATTCGTCATTCGTGGGACATCTTGTATTCATCATTCGTAAATAAAGATATCTACTTGAATTTGTCATTCGTTATTCGACATTCATCGTATTAATCAATAAGGATGTCTTCTCTTTGATTATTCAATTTGGTTCACCTTTTATAGTTTTATGGCAGTCTTTGAATACCATAAAACTCAGGGGACAGTGGGATCAGAATATTATCTCCTACTCACTTCCTAAGGGACTATACAAGCGTCCATTTAGAGGAGTTGGAATGTTAGATCGCTAAAAATTTCTAAAATTTCTTAAAATCTTAAGATTTTCTCCTCGCTTCATGCCTTAGCATGTCGTATTATGCAATTTCCCTCCTCGAACAATAAAGTAACTAAGCAAAACGTTCATTGTTCGATGTGATATATTGCTATATTTACATTTTGTCAAGGAACTTTTGAAAAATAGTATTGAGTTTGCATCACTCATACTTGCTGTTTTCTTAAGCGACCTAACCTATCCTAACATAACCATTTTAAGTGTGTTGGATTCGAATCGCAATAGCATACCGATCAGTCATCTAGTGATTGACTACTTGGTTAAATTAATTATCTTCCATATTACAACGTCGTGTTTTGATTATTTTGCAAGAATAAATATCTGACAAGAAAGCATTCATTAAAAAAGCTCGCACCTGTACGCAAGCAAAGAAATACAAATAAGAAAGGGACGACCCCATAGTAATCGATAATTGATTTTATGTATAGATGAAGTGGGAGGTAGACACCATATTTGAGAACTGCTTCAAAGAATAAGACAATTCCACGAGGTGGTGTATGTGGTCGATTGAACTCCATGGGAAGGCGAAGAGGGATGGCGATCTTGTAGTTACATATGATCTTGCTGAGCCTGTTTGTTGTGCAGCTCGTCCTTATATTGGTATATGACCAATTTCCCTCCACATATTGGTAACCCGTTGCGAATGTAGGAGCATCCCTGATATGTCGAGGCCACTGGTCCTGAGGGAGGTCGCCTATGCGAGGATTGTTTTGCTTGACCCCGGTTATCTCTACTTCGGGTTCTGGCTCAAGATAATCTTCAAGGTTTATAGAGCTAGCACTAGAATTGGAAGATTCTCCTGAGAATGTATTCCCTTCCCTAAAATCCTCACTACTAGACATCTGAAAAGAAATACGGATGGGTTTAGTCCTATGCGAGCATCAAGGATCTTCGCTATATGCAAGCAATTTTGGGGGTTTATCCTAGGACTGCATTAACAAGTAGCTCATCGGATTTTTTTCTATGGATTCATAAAATTGTTCGAGCAGTTTGTCAAAAAAATATATATATAAATAAAATTTCAGACCCTAAAATCTCTTTTACGAGTTCGTCTTTGTCAATCATCTAAAAGAGAGTCTATTCTACAAACTAACGAAGGGGATCTGAAAAATTCTCATTTCAGTCTATCCAAGTGTGGGATGGGTTCTTATTAGAAATAAAATCTATAAATAAGAGTTCTGGAAAAATCGAAGAACAAAAGAGAGAATATATACTAACCTTTCTTTAAAGACAGATGGACTAAGATGACGTCTGAAGAATTTTGGTGACAACTTCGTCGGAGAAGATGCTGAAGCTGTGCAAGCTGAGAAACAGAACGACGTCGGAGGGATTGCTCTATGAACACTACGGGTCTCAGGAGAGAGAGACAGAAGACGATAGGGTTTGTGATGAAGGAAGCAGATTGATTTTCAATATATATGTCTCAAGAGTCGCCGAATCACAGCCATTGATCAAGGTATTTAATTTTCGGATCTAAAGGTCGAAGATCACATGGGAGTTAAGTTTTCCAAAAATTAGGTCCGTATCTTTTTGAAATCCGAAACGTCTCAGTTTAAGACAACAGCTGGCATCATCACTATCATTGTGTCTACTCAAAGAACAGAAAAGTCTCCTCGAGTTTTGCTATTCTCCTTAGAAAAGGTGACATATGGTTTCGTCTATCAGAAAAAAGTAAAGGTGATCTTGAAAATGTGAGATTTGAGATTTGGCCCCTTTTCGAAGATCTCAAGTCTAGGTCATGACATCGCATTTTTTAAGCTCGCACTTATAATAGAAGGGAAGCTCCATTTTGTCCTAAAGAACTAATGGAGCTGGGGAGCAATTGTTGTGTGGTCTAAAAACCTATATGTTGGTCAATGCCAAAAAGGGAAAAGTTGACCAAGTGGACATGTCAGGTCGCATGAGTAAGATTAAGTGTGACCTCCTCCGAAAGAGTTAAGTGCGACCTCCACCGAATAAGTTAAGTACGACATCCTCTGAATGAGTTAAGTATGACCAGAATAAAAAGGAAATTAGACTAANTGACATCGCATTTTTTAAGCTCGCACTTATAATAGAAGGGAAGCTCCATTTTGTCCTAAAGAACTAATGGAGCTGGGGAGCAATTGTTGTGTGGTCTAAAAACCTATATGTTGGTCAATGCCAAAAAGGGAAAAGTTGACCCAGTGGACATGTCAGGTCGCATGAGTAAGATTAAGTGTGACCTCCTCCGAAAGAGTTAAGTGCGACCTCCACCGAATAAGTTAAGTACGACATCCTCTGAATGAGTTAAGTATGACCAGAATAAAAAGGAAATTAGACTAATCTTCGTCAATCGGGTAACCTACAAAGAAAGGGAAACAAAAGTGTCTCTTTAAAGATCGACCAGTCATCTCATTTAAGTTATTACCCAATTATATTGTTACTCAAATTGTATTTTCTGATTATACAGTTACCCATTCTCACAATTGGGAAATATTGAGCTATCCTCACCTATATAAAGGGAGTTCAATGTAATTGTAGGGGATCTTTAGATCTTTTGGAACTTTTGAGACTTTCACCTCTTCTTTCCGGACAACACACTGTATTTCTAGCTCTTGGAATTCCAACCTTGAGTCTTAACAAAATTCTTGTAATTCTCCAGAAAATAGTGAAAAACAGTGGATGTAAACTCATCTTTTTTGGGACTGAACCACTATAAAATTCTTGTCTCTTTACTTGCTTTGATTCATCAACCCTTTTCACACACAAGCCACATCTTGTAATTTTCCCAAATTTTTGATATACCAATTTTTGATATATCATATATCGACATAAACTTCCATTGTCTTGCCAATTTGTCTTGCAAACATCATATTGACGAGATGCTGATAAGTTGCTCCGGCGTTGATGAGTCCGAAGGGCATCTTCTTGTAACAGTACAATCCTCGGTCAGTTATGAACGAAGTATGCTCCTCGTCTAGCTCGTACACGGGGAATTGATTATATCCAGAGTATGCGTCCATGAAGCTTAAGAGTTCATGCCTCGACATCGTATCTACAAGTTGGTCGATTCTCGGAAGAGGAAAACTGTCTTTTGGGCATGTTTTGTTGAGGTCGGTGAAATCGATACAAGTTCTCCACTTCTCGTTGGGTTTCTTTACTAAAACTGGGTTTGCAAGCCAGTTTGGGTAAAAAGATTCCCTAATGAATCCAATTTCAAGCAGCTTCTCAACCTCTTCTTTTAATGCGACGTAACGTTCTGGATTCATGGCTCTCCTTTTTTGCCGCACAGGCTTCTTCGTCATATCTATATTGAGGCGATGACATATGATACTCGGATCAATTCCCACCATATCTGAATGTTGCCACGCAAAGATATCCAAGTTTGATTTCAGAAAAGCAATCAATGAAGCTCACACAGATTCTGGAAGTTTTGTTCCGATTTTCAGAATCTTCGAAGACCTATTAATTGGCAAATCTTCCAAGTCCTCTATAGGTCCAGTCTTGACCTCTTTATCGATTTCTCGAGGGTCAAGGTCTTCAACTGACGTTCCGGCTGACGTTTCTCCTGATGCTTCCCTTGATGCTTCTTGTAGTTGTACCATCATTGTGTGAGGTGTTATATCTTTTGTTGCGAGCTTTATTGAGTTATTATAACAAGTCCTCGCATCATATTGGTTGCCTCGCACTTCGCCTACTCCATGTTGAGTTGGGAACTTCATGGCGAGGTGGTAGATTGAAGTAACCGCTCGAAGCTCCCTCAAGGTTGGTCTTCCTATTACAACATAAAATGCATAGGGACAATCCACAACTAAGAATTGGGTTATTATCGTTGAAACCCTAGGGTAAGTTTCAACGTTGACCATTAACTCAATCATGCCCCTAGGTATTATGCTGTTACCAGTAAATCCGTAAAGTGGAGTGGCAGCGGGCTTTAGGTCGCTTTCGCTCAAACCCATCTTCTTGAAGGCATCATAGTACAAGATGTCGACGGCGCTTCCATTATTGACCAATACTCGCCATAGCTGCGTGCTTCCACAGTTGATCTTTATGACCAACACATCATTGTGCAGATAATGGACCTCCCTGGCATCTTACTCTGTGAAGGTAATATCCATATCTGGTACCCGTTGAAACTTTCGTAGTCGCTGCTCGAGACGCATGACATTAGTTAATGGTTGTTGTCAGGCTTCTCGCACTTACCTATCTTGCGCTCTCTTGGATTCTCCACCAACGTGCGGTCCTCCAAAAATAGTTCGCACCTCGTGCTGAATTTCTGGTGGTCGCAATTGATTTTCTTTTCACCTTTCATTATTCTATTTAGTGTACTGCCGCAACCACCCGTCTTTAATTAATCTTTCGATCTCATCTTTCAGGGCAAAGCAGTTATTAGTATCATGTCCAATGTCATTGTGATACCGGCAAAACTTGTTGGGNTTAGGTCGCTTTCACTCAAACCCATCTTCTTGAAGGCATCATAGTACAAGATGTCGACGGCGCTTCCATTATTGACCAATACTCGCCATAGCTGCTTGCTTCCACAGTTGATCTTTATGACCAACACATCATTGTGCGGATAATGGACCTCCCTGGCATCTTACTCTGTGAAGGTAATATCCATATCTGGTACCTGTTGAAACTTTCGTAGTCGCTGCTCGAGACGCATGACATTAGTTAATAGTTGTTGTCAGGCTTCTCACACTTACCTATCTTGCGCTCTCTTGGATTCTTCACCAACGTACGGTCCTCCAAAAATAGTTCACACCTCGTGCTGAATTTCTGGTGGTCGCAATTGATTTTCTTTTCACCTTTCATTATTCTATTTAGTGTACTGCCACAACCACCCGTCTTTAATTAATCTTTCGATCTCATCTTTTAGGGCAAAGCAGTTATTAGTATCATGTCCAATGTCATTGTGATACCGGCAAAACTTGTTGGGGTCGCACCTTGCTCTATCTCTTTTCATCGGTTCCAGTTGACGATACCACTCCTGTTGGTTTGTGACCGTATAGATATGATCTATGGGTGTATTCAGTTCAGTATAATTATTGAACCTCATGGGAGCTCTTGGAATTTCCTGCTTTTTCTGTTTGGGCTACTTCTCAGTCGATTGTTCATTACTCTTTTTGTTCGACTTCTTATCATTATTGTTGTTGTTTGTGGTCGCATCTTTAGCGGCATCCTTTCCTTCTTCCTTTGTCATCTTATGAAGGTTTTCGCGTGAAGATTCCACCCTTAAATGTCGACCAACCCTTCGGTAGAAATCTTCAAGGGTTCTGCATTCTCGTTCTAGTAACTCTTCCAAGAGTTTAGTTTTTGGTCGTACCCCAGCCATCATTAGAGTTAAAACTCCTCCTTCAGGTGGGTTATTGACCTTTGCCAACTCTGAGGTAAAGTGATTTAGTTAAGAACGTTGAGTTTCCTCCGGGCCTTATCGAATAGCAGATAGACTTACCAGTGGAACAGTAAAATTCTTTGCGGCATGGAATTGCCTCAAGAATGCAGTCTGAAGCTGTTGCCAAGACGAGATTGAACCAGACTTGAGTCCTCGGAACCACTTCTTCGCCGCTCCTATGAGAGTTACAACAATGCATCTATAACGTGCGAGATTATCAACACGATGAAGTTCCATCAGGTCGCTGAAGTGATCCATATAATCCTGTGGATCAGTTTTCCCATCAAAAGTGTTTATGGTGGGAAGTTTGAATCCAGCAGGTAAGGCAGCAACTCGAACCTCTTCACTGAATGGCGATTGATGATACCCATCAGTGAGCTCATTATCCCAGCCAGCAAGTGCATCTAATTCAATCCTCAAATTATGAACATCGACGTTTAGAGGGAGAACATTCTCTCTTACTGGTGGTAGGAGAGGCCTCTAATCGTTGTCACGATATAAGGTGGGTTGGTTAGGGATTCCAATGAAATAGTGCGACGAGATCGACTTCGGTCGTTGTGATGCAATGTGGATCACTCCTAACTACGTTGCTGATCTAGATGTTGTCTCAGGTCTGTAGGATTCTGTCGAGATTGCCTACTGATCCTTGCAAAGACACTCATCGATTGATTTTTTTGCTCGTTGTCTAGATAATCACGATTGATGGTCGCTCTCCGAGAAGGTTATCCACGATCACGATCAATGCTTGAACTTTCAGTACCAGATTCCAGAGGCAAGTCTGTGACCTTGCCTTTTCCCTTGGAGATGCGATCTCCATGACGCTTCTGCCGGGTTTTAAGCTGGTCACGATTCCCTGTCTCCAAGATCTGAATTCCTCTCTCAGGTTATTGAGCAAGACGTTCTCTGGGACGTTCGTGCAGTGGCGGAGTCAACATTTGTCCCTCAACAAGTCGTCGTAGAGAGTCATTAATTTGATTAGTGATTTGCTGAAGGTTCACCAGTGCCACCTCCATGCGATCTTGTTTTTGGACAATATTTTCTGGCATAGTCGCGGCAGGTTGATCCTGAGCAGGATCTACTTGCATAGCAGTAGTGCTTTGAGGATGATTTTGGATAGTTCCGGTATTTCTGGTAGTATTTCTGGTGTTTGCTATTGTTGAAAGAAGCGGAATTGACAATTTTTTCTGCTGGAATAACCCTCCTTCTAGCGCCAATTATTGACGGAGGTTTTGTCAATAATAAATTTAGGAAAATTGCAAGATGTAGCTTGTGTATGAAAAGAGTTGATGAATCAAAGCAAGTAAAGAGACAAGAATTTTATAGTGGTTCAGTCCCAAAAAAGATGAGCCTACATCTACTGTTTTTCACTATTTTCTGGAGAATTACAAGAATTTTGTTAAGTCTCAAGGTTGGAATTCCAAGAGCTAGAAATACAGTGTGTTGTCTGAAAAGAAGAGGTAAAAGTCTCAAAAGTTCCAAAAGATCTAAAGATCCCCTACAATTGCATTGAACTCCCTTTATATAGGTGAGGATAACTCAATGTTTCCCAATTATGAGAATGGGTAACTGTATAATCAGAAAATATAATTTGAGTAACAATATAACTAGGTAATAACTTAAATGAGATGATTGGTCGATATTTAAAGAGACACTTTTATTTCTCTTCTTTGTAGGTTACATGTTTGGCGAAACTTAGTCTAATTCTTTTTTCATTCTGGTCGCACTTAACTCGTTTAGAGGAGGTCATACTTAAGCACTTAACTCTTTCGGAGGAGGTCGCACTTAATCTTACTCATGCGACCTGACATATCCACTTGGTCAACTTTTCCCTTTTTAGCATTGACCAACATATAGGTTTTTAGACCACACAATAATATATACTTCTCATGTATAGAATTAAAAGATGTAATAATGTTATTATTAATTTTTTATATAAGAAAAGTTTTTCCACTTCTCTCTCTTAGAAAAGCTATCTCTGGCTCATATCTTCTTTGGGTTTTGAAACCTATAAGTGGTTTTGAACCTAGTGGAGGGGGATAATTTTTTAATTCCCTTTCTGGTAGGGGTATTTTTTTTTATATTTTTATTTTAATAAATCCTTCTGTGTATGTAAAGGTAATGTACCATAGATCTAGATCTATCAATATGTCGTTCTACATGATTCTAGATCTATGTAGATTCTATTTTTTCCTATTATTTTTGCGTGTATTTTATTTGTATTCTTCTAGAACAGAAACTTTCAATATTCATATTTGGAAGATTTTATTTTGTCAAAAATCATTCTTTGCAGAAAATTCATTTTCATATCAGTCGAAGAAACTAACTCTGGTGATAGAGAACAATTTGAACAAACCATAGAGGCATCTTTTATAGAGCTCTCATGTATCCCTTTATAGTTTTAGATGCACATGTCTTATGCATAATCTATTCCTCCCTATTTGTCGGTAAGAATTTAGTTTGCTTAAATGTTTACTAGTATAGATTATCTGATTCTTGTATTAAATTTGTGATTGTATTAATGTTATTGCTAGAATAAAAGTTAACCTTTAATTAAGAATAAAAATATAATAATGTTTTGGACACCCTAGGTATATAGCTATTCTTTCTGTTTTTAAACATATAAAATGTACCCACAATTTGTGAAATATGGATAAAATTATTTAACAAGTTTTATCTGAAAATGGCAAAAATTCCTTTGGTCAAATAGTCAAATTATATATCTATGTAATCTATAACGAAATAACTTAATGCCAAATACCAAAATTAGTTTCTAAAAATTTTACAGAATATTTTGAATGTTTGGTTACATGGTTATATATAGAGGTGATTTGACTATTTGATTAATTTAGACTATGATATTAGTGCAATTTTCACAAATTATTTTGCTCAATCTGGTGCAATAATAGATTGTTTTGATATATAAAATTTGATAAATTAGAAGTATATGTAATATATTTTGTATTCTTAAAAGCACATGGACTAAACTAATATTTTTCCCAAAATTCTGTAATTTCTACTCTATGAAAAAAATCCATAATTTCCAGGCCGCTGAATCGTAAAGTTATTAAGAGCTAGATTTTCGTTGCCTTTTACTTTGGTAATCTTCTTCCAATCCATAAACTAAAGATGCTCCAAGTCCCGTTCTATTTATATATGCTGCCTTTTCTGTTCCAAAAGAACTTGAATCTTTTTCAAGTTAGAATTTGATAATTAAAGAGGTGACAATTGGTCTGTTTAACAATTATTTGTTTGGCACCAATGATTGAGTTTTCTAGTCTTTGATTATTCTTGCTTCGTAATCATGGTATATATGATTCTCTATATAAATAATTCACTAAAATTAACTCCTATACGTCTGAAGCATCTTAATCTTCCGATCTGCATTTGATTAATGTGAATAACTAGCTTAACTCCATCTCTATATGCACCTAATAGAGACACGTGCATAGCTGGCTATATATATATATAGACAGGCTATTGATGCTTTGTTTGATGTTTTATCATTTCGAAAAGACAACATAACATATCAGCTAAGGTCAATAAAAGGTCTTGTGAACCTTTCCTCTTTGATTTATTTCCCAACACACCCTCTTATTCGTCCACATGTTTCAAGATTTGGACATTTACTGTAAGAATATTAATCCCATATCCTCATTATAATATTTGGGTTTTTCTATCTGAAGTATAGTGTTTGTCAAAAGTTTAGGTAGAGAGAGAAAGAGAAATTAATTGGTACTTAAAGTCATCGGAGAGAATGACTATATTTTTTTGCATTTTAACTACCAAATTTAAAATATGATTTTTGTTCTATTAAAGGGAGAATTTTTAAAATATAATATAACATAAGAGAGAATTTTTAAAACATAACATAATATTGTGAGAAATTCTTAAAACATAATATAATGTTGAAGGAATTTTTAAAACATTTCATATTATAGCAACGAGTAAAGTGAGACAAACACTATATTTCAGGAAAATAAATGAAAAAAATACTATTTAAAATAGTTTTGACAGCGTAATACATTAGCTGTATATTTTCCAAAAAATAGTACTACATCGTGCATGTGATAATTAATTTGAGTGGAATATATGATAACTAATTTCAACCTTTTATTAAAGTTAGGAAGTCTTTGTGAAACATGAACCGAGACTTACATAGTCCCTCCCTTTTCTTTTTTCCAATTAATTACCATATTCTTAATTATACTCTGAATATAGTCTTTTTGCAAATTTAATAATATCTTTTGATTTGTGCAAAATAATATTATCTTCATATTTTAAATAGCTGTAAATTTATACTCTTTGTATACAAATTGGGTGATTTTTTTTTTAAGTAGGGCTTAATTAATGACCTCCATTTATTATAAATTAAAGAAAAATATTTACTACTACCCAATCCCCACCCTACCTAATTAGGGATAATAGGTTTTCACGCCTATCTCTATTGTGACTCGAATCTAGAACTAAGATCCTAGATAGTGGGTACTTTTATCACTTGAGCTAACCCACTTCGTCTACAAATTGGGTGATTTATGCTAACTATTTTAAGTTATTTTTAATAAATTTTTTTGTATTAATTAGCAGACTTAAGATATCTTTAATTCAGATTCTGTGCTTCGTGAGAATTTTATAGGTCAATTTATATGTAGATAATACAAATTTGCAGAGATTTAAAATGTAGATATAATATTTTATACAAGTAAAAAAATAGGATTAAATTTACAGAAATACTATATTTCAAGATATTTTTTTACAGTTATCCTTATCTTTTATTTATTTATTTGCTTATTCATTTTTGAAGATGTTCCTATGTGTTAATAAGGCATCGTACTAAAAAATTATTATTCCAAAGACAAATTACATTTATGTATTTCTATAGTTATCCTTTTCATCTTTTGAAAGAAGTCGATCGTTATCCTTGGTACCTAAATATGTGTATATAATTCATTCTTAAAACGTTTATATTATTAATTCATGGTATAAGAGAATAATAGAAAGAGATATTGCTGATGAAAGCTTTGCCCAGCGGCGAGTAATTTATGTCGTTTTGTATATTAAAAACAAAAAGAAACACTTACATATAACTATGAACTATACCTGTGAACAAGCCAGCGCAGCAGGGGACCAAGAATATATTAGCTTTAATTAAATTAGTTAATAGCTATATTAGTGATAGTTTATTATAATATTGCATTGGGCCATCGTCGTGAAATTAACGAGTGGTTAGACAAATACAAAAGAATATAATTCAACAAGAAATACGGGGATATATATGCTTTGTCCAAGAGAATGAGACAGAAACTGTTCCAATTTAAAAACGAATTAAGACTGAACTAAACCATCGTGTATAGTAATCAGTATTTATTGATAGACACACCAATATATTTCCCACGACGTTGTAGAAAAAAAAAAATATATATATATATATATATATATATATATATATATATAGACAGGCTATTGATGCTTTGT
>JXTB01000381.1:262658-280883 GCA_002914805.1 Parasponia andersonii
AATGAGATCACGGTTGAAAAAGGAGGGAGAAAAAATCTACTTGCAAGTTTTATTTTCTTAAAAGTATAGAACTCAATTTTTGATGTAAAGCTCACGTTTAGTTGAGCTCATGCAATACTCAAAAGCTAGTCGATTGTACGTAAACCAAACTAACTATTCACCAACTCTATCAAAAATAATCCATTGACCCTTTTTATTTTAAGTAAGAACTTTTCCGATTTGACTGTTAAAAAAAAAAATGAATGAAGAGTTGTGGACCTGGTTTTGCATATTTGGGCTCGAGAAAAGCACAGGGATATGACTAATTTGGCCTCTAGACGATATTTTTGGGATATGTAAATTTCTTTTGGACATAAACATGACCAACTTTTTGAATCTACGTAAAGAGAAATAAGAATTTTTCAAAATTGTTGAAAAATAGAAGTTTTTGGACATAAACATGACCAACTTTTTGAATCTACATAGAGAGAAATAAGAATTTTTCAAAATTGTTGAAAAATAGAAGTTAGTGTGAGAATTTGATGCTAAATGGACTTTTCACCTTTTTTTCCATTTTCTTTATTTTTATCTTCTCTGTCCTATTTATTTATCTCTTTCATCTTTTCACAGTCATGTTCTTCCCCTTTCTTTATCTATTTATTTATTTTATCTTTCCTGATTGAAACATTCTTAATTGGAAAAACTATCGAAGCTTGTTGCTTAGATCTTTTAAGGTAAATATATACTTTGTTTTATGAAATGTTTGATAATGAGTAATTAATGTTAAAAGAGATCTATAATAATGATCTAGAAAATATTATATTAAAATATTCATGTACTTTTGCTGAATTATTCATCTTCTATATGTAATAGTGATCTAGACGCAAGTCAAGTAATTCATGACCTCAGGATAAGAACTACTTAAACCTAGATCAAATACTATTAATACTTGATTTAGGGTCATGAACTAGTACATGACTCTGGTTCAAGAACTACTTGAATTAAAATAGTAGGTAACAAAAATACAAATAAGGACTTAGATGATGGCTTTCTCATTCTTCTCGCCAATATTTTGGCTGTAGATTTCACACTCTTTTTTACCTTCTACTAACTTGATTTTTGTCATTCTGGACTTTCTGTATTGTTTTAGATGAGAAGAATCAATTAAAAAGCTTAAATATAGATGTGGGTGAATATTTTTTGAAAATAAGGATAGTTTTTTGTAGTTTTCATAGTCGAATATAAGGAATTTTACATATTTAATAATAAATAAAACACAATTCGGGCTGTAAAAAAAAAATATTAAGTTAAATAAACAAAATGAACAAATCAAATAGACAATATGTCAAGTAAAATTAAGTGCAACTTGACTCCTATTAGATAAATAATTAATGATTTTGTTTAATTAAAATTTGTCAATTACTACTTGACTTTGGGTTGTAGATCTTGATCTTTACTGAAGTCAAGTGGCTTTTCTATCGTATTGACCGAGGAGGTATTTTAGTTTTTAACTTGCGTGGGCTCCAATTTTTTGTCTTAGAAAACTTATTGTTAGACTTAGTCCTAAAATTGACGAAAATGGCCCAAATTGGTCCTATTTGCATCCTTTTCTCATTTGGGCTCACAAGACTTCCGAGTGCTAGTTAGCTTTAGCTGCACCGGCCCCCATATAGAGCAAGATATGATATTTTCAAAAGTTCGTTAGATTACACAATATGGATATGACTTTTTCAATTTCTATACTTGTAGAAAAATATCTGGCTAATTTTAGGCATTATATTTAATTAGATACATTTAATTATTGCATTATGCGTAAGTACAATCAGTTATAGTCCAGGTCTAAGTAGACGATCATGAAGTCATGCCAGTGCTATATATAGTTGCACTCACTGACCATTGAGAGGCTGCCAAAAGGATACATTTTCAGCTAAATTAATCTTATACTTAGCTAACATTGAATTTGGTAGCAAAATCTTTCTGGACTTCTTTTACCATTTCTTCTGTGTAGATATTTTGTGGTAGGAGGCTTGCGTAACATGACTTAATGAAAAAGTGACGATTGATCATAAGATTTTAATTTCGCATTTGGTAGATGTGAAAATTGGAGGGGGAGAGGATTGAGGGATTATTGATGGGTAGAAACTAAAAATTGCTAGGTGAGTTTTTTGGTACTTGGACTTCATACATATTCTAAGTTGGATATTAGCTGAGCACAAAACAAAATGAGGATAAAGCGTGGGTAACATACCAATAAATTCTACAATTTCATATATATTAGACAAAAAGGAAAAAATGAATGAGCAAATGGGGAATGTAGGATTTAATTACGATCTAATTTCGGGGTTAAAACAGTTTGCGATTAAATATATTTAAAAGTATAGCATATAGGCTTAACCTTTTTGAAGAATTGTAACTAATCTAACTCAAGAGGCGCTTCTACTATTTTTGCATATAAGTATACGAACAATAATTCTATATGTATAAGTAAAAACGTATCGTTAATTGTGACTGTGAACAACTAATTACAAGGAAGTTTACGTGAATATATATACAAAAGGTTGACACAAACAGACAAGAGTAGAAGGGGTTTCGGCCTGCCGAATGAAGCCCAATTACCAACTCCGTAATACGTGAGTCTCAGATTGTGGTAATTGGGCTGGTCTTTGAATCGGCACCAATTATTGCCTACTAAGATTTTGTAACTTTGGATCATTTTCCCGGATTTAAAAAATAATATTAAGGTCAAACTCAGATAATATTTGGCTAGCTCATCATGATTTCGAGGTACGAAGCTTCCTGGATTTTCCATTTGCTAAGCTATTATGAAATAAATACACAACTATACAGTTACCTGACATCTTGAGCCTCAAACAGAAGGATGTATATACAATTTAAAAGATCTGTACATGCATGTGAAAGTCAACAAGTTTATATTTTCCTTGTTTATATTGTTAAATGAAACTTGAAGGATTCTGTATCTAGCTAGCTACGTGATGGCATGTCACCCGCATTTTCCAGAGGTTGTGCTTCCCACGTAGTCGCTCTCGTAACATAACAATAGTAAACTTCATCGCATAAATGTGAAATTCCGTACACATTATATGGCTTATAATATTCATATATATAAATAAAACACTAAGAGAAATATATCACTCCCTTGGAAATGAAATTAAGCCCAACATTCTCTGCAATCCAACCATGAATCCATCAATGTTCTTTGCCGTTTTTCTCCTTGGAATCCAGTTAGTTTTGGTCTCATCAGCCTACTATGAACCAGCAACCTATTCCAGAGAACAACAAGAGGTTCCAGCCTCATCCTATAACAATATTTATGTTCCAAAAGAACAAGGGGAGGTTCCAACCACCTCATCCTATACAAATTATGTTCCTAAAGAACAGCAAGAATTTCCACCGAGCTCATACTACAGGAATGATTACCCCAAAGATCACAATGATGATCAAGATTCACCTCATGATGATCATGATCAAATTTTGGAGGGTGTCTTCACCCTAACAGTTCCCACGTTTTTGTCTGAATATCACGCAAAGAAGCCCTCCGAGGACGACCATTATTCCCTTTCCTCTTACCATTATTATCAGAGCTGCCCGGAGTTCGAATATATTGTCAGTAGCAAAGTAAAGGAATGGGTTGGGAAAGATAAAACCCTTGCTGCTGCCCTCCTCAGGTTGCACTTCCATGACTGCGCCGTTCGGGTAAGAGTATATAAGTGATTGAATTATATACGATCGTGGAGATCATAACTGGTGATACATATATATCTTTTCAGTTATAAGAACATGAGATATCTTCATATTTATGTATGTATTTATCAATAATTATTAGTAATCTTTCTCAATTTTTTTTTTTTTTAAGAATCTTAATTGAATTGATAATTAATATTGTTGAAATAGTTTATAACCTTTCCTTTTTATAAGTTTATTTTGTGCAATCAATATTAACATTAATTTTTCTATATATTTTTTTGTTTATGAATCATATGGTAGTCTAATTATAAGCACATACCTCTGGTTAATTTGTATTGGAAAAAGTAACAACTTTTGTGAGTTCAATAACAATTTTGTTATTGGTGGATTGGTTAAACGTTAGGGATGCGATGCTTCCATTCTGCTAAATCACGAAGGAAGCGAGAGGACAGCATCACCAAGCAGGACACTAAGAGGGTTTGAAGTGATTGACGACATCAAATCGGAGCTCGAGAAGAAGTGTCCGAGAGAGGTGTCCTGTGCTGATGTTCTGACCGCAGCCGCTAGAGATGCCACGGTCGAAGCCGGTGGTCAATACTGGACTGTCGACTATGGCAGGAAAGACGGTCTGGTTTCTGATGCCAAGGAAGCCGAATCGCTGGTGCCGATGGGCCGCGAAAGCATCACGGATTTGATCGAGTTTTTCCAGTCTCTAGGGTTGGAAGTCGATGACTTGGTTGCTCTATCAGGTGAGCCAATCGCTTTGTTTTATGCTAACTCATGTCCAATATATAACTTAGTTTCCTTAGTTCTCATGCAAGTAGATTTTACAAATCCGGACATTATTCGATCATTTTGAGCTATGTCCTTGTTTTATGCTAATTGTCCTATAACTTGGTTTCATTATAGTTCTCATGCAAGACGAATTTACAATAATCCGGACATTATATGATTATTTTGGCTCATGTATTTTTTGTAACTAAGACGCTTTCAGTAACATGTAAGTATCAATTATCAATATCTTAGTTCAGGCCAAAAAAAAATAAAAAAAAAAAAAGGTATCAATACCTTAGGGTCATTTTAAAAGAATGGGAAAAGTTGCTTCCTAAAACACCGGATTTATCAACCAAAATTTGATTAAAAGTTCAGAGAATAATCAACATTCAATTAAGTATTTGAAATGACATCTTCATCCCTAGATAGCTATAGACATTCAACATATAAGTACATTCTTCACTAGTCATAATACTTTACAACATTTGCAAAATCTGATAAATGTGAATCCCAAATATATATTAATTATACAGTGCATATATATATATATATATAAAAGTTATTATTTTACTTAATTAAAATTTGTCACACATGTTTTTTTATAATAAAAATTGAGAAGAAAAAAATATTAAATAATGAGCATTTATTTTTATTTTTTTTTCTCAATTATCTATTTTTATAATAAAAATTGAGAAGAAAAAAATATTAAATAATGAGCATTTATTTTTATTTTTTTTCTCAATTATCTAAATTATGATAGTCATTGAATCATAATCTAATAACTAAAAAAATACTTATTTATAGATTAAAAAAATTATTGAATTGAAAACCTATATACATCTATATACATCTAATCATTTAACATAAATATATTATAATGCTTAAGAATAGTAAACTGCAATAGGATGTACTTGATCACCTCAAAACATCTTCTTACAATAAGATCCATTAATCCTAGAAAAGAAAGTCTACGTTACTTATTTGTACAAGTATTGGTACTTTTCAGGGGCACACACCATCGGGAAGTCTTCGTGCGAGTCCATACAATATAGGCTCTTCAATTACAGCGAGACTGAGTCACTAGATTCGACCATTAATCCAAAGTATGCAGATTACTTGCAAAGAAAATGCAGATGGGCCACGGATAATTACGTTGAGCTAGACGCCGAAACTCCAACGAAATTCGACAACGAATACTTTGTTAATCTAATTTTCAGGAAAACGGGACTCTTATCAACTGATCAACTGCTCTATTCCGATCAAAGGACTTCAAATATTGTCAAGACTTTGGCCACTAACGACCGCTCAAATACTTTCTACCAGCAGTTTAAGAAGTCCATGAAGAACCTTGGGAATGTTCGAGTCCTCACTGGTCCTAACAAAGGAGAAATTCGAGCCAATTGTAATTTTGTCAACCCCCGTTACTGATTTTGATCACTTATTAATTATTGTTCTATTATATATTATATATATATATGATCAAATATATACTACTATCTGTAACTTTGATTAAAATTTCATTTCAATTTCTGGACAATTGAACATAATGTTCTTTTTGATCGATCTCATGTTTTTTCTTTTTACTACTATATATAAAACTAATTTTCAAGTTGCTAACCATTTATATATGGTTTGAATTATGATCCATAACAAAATGTGTTAATCTGAACTTCTTAACTTTTATTCATTCCCTACTTTGCTTAAACATTTTTTATATGTATTTCCTGATCCTATTAATTAGTTCATGTATTTATGAACGAAATGCATATCGCGCAAACATATATAGAGAGAGTTAATAATCATGATAGCGAAGAACAATATTATCAACAGGCAGGGAGAAATCTCATTTCTGCACCTTGCTACTGCTACATACCTTCCTTGACGTGTTACCAATATTTGTATTATTGGGGAAAAAAGAGGAAAAGAAAAAGAAAAAAAAACATTTATTGCTGACAATTAAATGTAACAGCTAGAAAATGAATCTAAGAATGAATGCAATGAAAAAAGAGAATAAGTCCAGAACATAATTGTTATATATTATCCCTGCTACAGTAGTACTTTCTTCTCTTCTTTTGGACAGTATAGGTTTAATTTTTCCCCCATTTATTGTATAGATGTGTTCTAAGAGCTTCATTTCATGGATAGCAGTTTTATGAAAAGTGTTGGTTTATAGTAGTATTCTTTACAAAGTAACTGCCAAAAAACTGCTATAAATCTAACACAATCCCTCCAAACTGCTACTAAACCTAATTCCCATATTCTAAAAGTAATATACTAGGGCTTCTTACAAAAATCCAAGCCCTAGAGTTAAAAATTGAAAAATTCCGGATGAGCTTATTTTTTGGAAAAATCCTAGATTAATTTAGAAAAATATTATTTTTAAAAGATTTTACAAAAACATCATATTTAATAAATATTTAGAAAAATATTATTTTTTTCAAAATTAGTATTTTTTAGTGATATTCAAGATAACCAGTTGGATTACTTTAAGTAACCAATCTAGTTATTTGAAGTAACTAAATTAGTTACCTTATGTAATTTAGCAGGTTACCTCAAGTATCTCAACATTAATAAAAAGTTGTATTTTTCTGAACACTTTTAAAGGTGACATTTTTCTAATTAAATCCAAAATTTTTTAAACAATGTTAAAATCCAGGATTTTTCAAAAGTCTAATTTCCACAATATGCAACTGATTAGATAAATTTGGAGTTCCATAGTACCGGAGTGTGAATCTTATGAACTGTACTTCGTTGAACTGCACAAACATAAACTCTCAGTTATCTATTTACTGACGATTATGGGTGCTTCCTATATATCTATCTGGTGAGGATTGTGTGTTTCATAATCTGGCGACGAAAATTGTGATCCTAATTAGCACTGTCATCGATATCATCATTTTTTGGTCAGTGTTAAAAATTATCTAATACAGTATCATTTTTTGTGCTAATTTTAGCATAAGCTATACTAGATGCTATTAGAGCATGCTAAATTTCAGTATTTAATTAATGTTGACCTTATTGTTATAATAATGCTATTATAATTTTATATAATCTACACCTAAGTACCATGAATTATTTAAATACTTTTCAATGTGCATTCAATACACTTTTCAATGCTCAATTAATTATAAAATTAACTCATCAAATATTAAACAAATATATATGTATATCTTGAAAAGCATTATATATTAGAGTAAAAAAATAATATATCAAATTTTACATTTTGCCAAGTTTTATACAAGATATTACATCAATATTGGCATATGCATTAGTAAGGTCTAACCACAATGGCTTCATATTTCAAATACAAGATATTACATCAATATTGCATATGCATCAGTAAGGTCTAACCACAATGGCCTCATATTTCAATAGAAATGATAAGAACAACTTATTATTATAGATCTAAAGGTAAATATAAATTATTTGAACATTTTTTGTTAGGCAGATTATGTTGACATACCCCCACCTGATATACATAGGCACTTTATTATTTACAAGAAACTAGAAAGCACAACTTATTAAAAACCACAGTAGAAATTGAGAAAAATCAACATTTCCCTTCATTATTATATATATATATATATCTTAAGATTCTCTTTCTGTTTTATTATTATAATTCCCTCATTTGTTCTATCTATGTGTTCAATTTCCTTTCAATAATTATTTTCTTGTTTATAATTAGCCAATCAATTTTTGAGAGAGAGAAAAAAAAACACAAAATGATATATAGAGGTTGAATTTAAAAAATAGTCAAATTAAAAGATGTTTTGTAATAAAAATTAAATTTAAAAAGCTTTTCTCATATTTTTTAAAACACATAGGTATCATAAAACAAAGTTTGAAATAATAATATCATTTTATGACGTTTTCTCTTACTGTTTGGAACACTAACTACATAGCTATTAATTTGAAGAAGTAATTTTCATGTATAATTTTAAAGCAAAGTTGACATATTCAATCTATTACCTTTATAAAAAAAAAAAAGCATGTTTGACTTACTATTGAAGGATCGAGTTCTAATTAAAGGAATAATTGTTTTAATTAGTAATGTTGTTCTTTACTTGCAATCTAGGACTGATACCTTTTGGTTGTTTTTATTCTTCATTGACGGAATTCCATGTTAATTTGAAATGTACTTAGCATATTTTAGTTATGAACCGTAGTTTATATATAATTTTTGCACTACAGGTCCAATTACAGCTTTAATTCAATTATAGTAATATATATCTGTTGATATATATTAATTGTTAGGGAAAGGAATTTACTAGAAATGATTATTTTTGTGAGCTTTTGCATGTATTTATGAAGCCAAATATAGAAATATATCTACAAATCCTTTTGTATATTGTGTGTTCACGAAATTAAAATCATCGTACTCTTTCACTACATACACAATTAATCTCTCTATAATTGAAACTAGAATTGTACTTAAAGAGAACAATATCATAGCGCTAATTGTTTTTATCGTTGAGATGATCTTCTGATTACGAATGATTTTAAAAATGAGTAATTAATCTCATTTTAATTTAACAGTCTCTTTTATGCACTAATTTGACTAGTAAAACTATAACAACCCAATTTAGATCATCATCTATGTTTATTCTTAACTTATTTATTTTAAAAGAGAAATTTAGACTTTGAAAATTCATGACACTTTTTTAAAACGTACTTTCATATGTATATTTTTTGTTTTTCTAGAGATTGATATTTACAATTAACCAATACTTAATTTTATAAATTTGAAAACGAATAAAACCCTTCGAAGATGTAAACAACCTTTATTTGTGTTTGTTATAAATCCTTTTCTTCAGGTGATTTAAATAATGTACGACTAAAAAGGGCTCAGAGAGGAGGGGTTCACATGCAGACTACTTAAATCCTAAGCTCTCTTTAAATAGTTTAGGACTTTTTGATAAAATCCCTTTCGTTTTGCATTTGTTCAAATCAAAATATTTTTATTTTTGAAATTTTTTCATATTGAAAGACATCTGTTTAGACTCTATTCAATAAAATATATTTTGAAGTTTGACTTGATAAAATCATGCATGGTAAAATAAAATAGTGAGTTATGAATATGTTTTAATATTATAACTACAATATTAAGTTTACATAAATGAAATATTTTGTCTCATACTAGAAATATATGCAGAAAATATAGTGGCGATATTCCATAACCCATGCCTCACATTTAATCCAACTTTGATTCGAGTCAACCTATCAATCAATCAAGTTAAAGGTTTCTTGCCTTTGGTACTTACAATATGGATATTCGTACAACTTGAGCTTTTGTTTAGTAAGTACAATATAATTCTCACAAAACATTTTATACATAAGCAAACAACATTTTATAAAAGTTCGACTATGCTATTTTATCAAATAATTATCTTATACTTGATTATATGATATTTCATTATGAAGTCTTTTTTCCTATTTCTTATCTCAAAATCTTTTATCTTTCTTATAGAACCTGGTATACATACTCAGTACATGCAACTGAATGAGAAATCAATAGAGTGACTTATTGAACAACACCTACGATTATAAACTTAACATCTTTTCCTCAGGACTCATCACCTAGCAGAAGTTGATCTTATCTTCCTTCAGATACCTTCACATAGCTAGCAGAGGTTGGTACGATTCGATACTCTTATATTCTTTATCTTATTTAATGTTTTTTTTTTCAAAATGGTTATATTTTATTGTTCAATCTAAATTTATATTTCATCATCATGACGTGTCCTTTACTTAGAGTATGCTTTTTATATTTTGCTAATAATAACATTATAATTATAATGTAAGCATACATCATTTTAATATTATAGGAAATAAGTAATTTTATGTGCATATTTCACATTATATATAATCCATATATATAACATAAATATATGTAAATTATTGCATTAAATCAGTCAAACATATTATGTCACAAAGAGATTATGCATTCAAAACAATCCATGCTATAAGTGAGATAATACTTACCTCGTAAGGTGATTTTCTTAGTTTGACTTATGCACATACGACAAGGTAGAAAGTTCGTCTTAACATATGCATACTCTAATGGTTAGAATAATTCAAAGTTGACTTATTACCTTTCTTAAACCTCCCAATAACAAGTGATTTAAGACGATTAAGACTTGATCTTATTCATTATATGTATTTCTCAAATAAGATCAAAATATACTTTGGGTTCTTAATACATATACATTAGGCTAATTGGGTTTAATTTCCTTTAGCCCTTATCATGATGGTCTTATTGGGTTTACTACTAGTCCATAACATCATTATTTGGATAATAAATAAATATCTTCCTTAAATAGCTAGGTACTCTTAGTTATTTTTATTCTCTATTTATATTACTAAATTAATTATCTCATCTTTATTTATGGGTCTTATTATGACAAGTAGACCCAAAATACTAATGGCTACTTAATTCACTTTACGTTTAAAATTATACTTTGTGCTAGACATACTACTGGACTTTCTAACTCTTCTTACTTCCATGATTATACTTGAACTAGACACAATTGTGGATATAGTGTGATATCTTAAATCTCGTATGATACCCAACTCCTCACAAAATTAATTAGTCAATAATAACGTAACTCTATATCAATTATATGAAAGTTATATTGTATTATTAGATGAGCATAAATTATTTTATAGAAACTAAGTTTATATTATAATTTTATTTTTGTGAATACTGACCATCATTCACTAAGCAAAATGTTGCAGTGAAATGCTCTGAAGAAGCTCATTAGTACAAATTTGATGTGCATTGAAATAAGTAGAAAATATTTGATTAACTGAATTATTTAAATCTAATTAAGTATGTGATGATATTTTTGAGATATTTTTATAGCTGTTTAAGATACATTATTTTGAGATGCAAACAAATGGTTTATAATTGAGCATTTTTTTTACACTTGCACATTTGGACTTATATTGCATTAACTTTGTATTTAAGTTGTTTCGTACAACTTATCACTTGTGCTTAAGTTATTATTTGATTAAAAAAACAAGGGTTTAGTCAGGAACCAACTTTTGTTAAGTCGGCAAAGGCTGACATAATATTTATACCTATCGTTATCATAGTTTTATTTAGAATCTTCTCCCCACCATAATCAAAGACCACTATCTCTTTTCTTCTTTGTATTTTTAGTTCATGGTATATGTATATAAACCTAATCACTATAGAACTATTTTATTGAAATAATCACAAGCTTCAAGTTATTGCGTAGCTTACGTTTCCTAAGGTAAATTTTCATTCATTTATTGTTGCTTTTAATTAATCTTGTTCTTATTTGACTTGTACTTAAGTATTCTTGTGAAAGTAATATAAAGTCGATTTATATCATATGGTGATCTATTTAAGGTTTTGAAAAATTTCTATGTTTCGTGTTATAATTGTCCTTATTGGATCTTACTTGAGATAGTTCTAGAAAGCTTTATGCAAATGTCCTATTTAATATATGAATTTATGAATATGGTTTATACAAGTATATCTGATACAATACTTTAGCTAAGAAGAGAGTCTAAGATCCACTTTCGATTTATATTTATTTTAGATACCTAGGATACTAATAAGTTGATGGTTAAATTGTGTTCAGACTAAAATTTTGTTATTTAGCTTATATGATAGATTGTATACTAGATATCACTCTTATTTATATTTAATTTTTTCTTTTTGACGTTAGTTTATCTTATGGTAATCTTTGTATCACTATAAACTCTTAGTTAGGTATTAGCAAACTCTTACATGTAGAGAAGCACTAACTAATATTTCAGATTTTTAATTTCTATGCTATTAGTATTTATATTGTTTATAAATCTGATCACTTGGAAAGTATTTGGAGATATGTGTCTACTTATTGTCTAATTTAATTATCTGACTAGATTCTTGGATCTGAATTTCAACTATTAGGCTTGTTTAAGATAATTCATATGAACAACATTAATTCAGATGAACTCCTAGTTAAATATATATATATATATATATATATATTGTATTAAATGCAGACAACAAAGTTGAAGTATTATTTCACTTAATTTTACCTACTAAGTAATTAAATGAATCGGTTATTACTACAATATTAGGGACATGTCTATTGTAACTTGAGTAAAGAGCATTTCGCATGCATAAACATAAAAGTTCAGATACGAGGTAAGTAACGTCACACCTACAATGTAAGAAATTCCTTATTTCTGTAAATTTGTGAAATTTATGGATATAAAATCTGTGGATATCTGTATATACATATTTATTATTTAGTTTTGTATGAGACATGAACATGTAATGCATTTATATTGTCTGACGAGTATTGGTGAATAGGGTGTGGCGGGCCAGTGCCCAAATATGTTATATGGTTCCTTTGAGGACATTCTAGTTCCTTCGGGAATACTTTGGTATTTTCGGGGACATTATAGTTTCTTCAGAAACATTCTGATGGTAGTATGGGATAGACCTCTACTGTATACAGAGGGTACTTTCTAGGGCTCGAGACCTCCATATAGCTCGTGATATATTATATGTTCTCTGAGTGGCTCTGTATGCGATTCATGGTTTTATCAGGCAATACAATATACACAGGGATCCCAATTATATGATTATCTGTTCTCTGTCATATGCACTCTATATTTGCATACATTACTTACTAAGTTTCATACTCACAAATATTCTTACGTTGCAGAGGGTATTGCTGATGTATGAGATTGGAGGAGGAGTGCCGACTTTCTGACCGCAGCTTGTGTATATGAGTATTTTGACAATGTGGTTTTCTGACAGAGGATTTTGTACCTATTTTGAGTGTTGTGTATATTATGTATATTTATAAGAGGCCCACTTTGCCACGATGTGTATATGTATGCAACGAAGTATGTATAATTATGAGTGAATTTTTACCTTTTCTTCTAGAAAGTGTAAATTTTTTTTAATTTTCTCCAATTTTATCAGTTCTAAGTCAAGTAGCATCTCTCGATCTCACTAAATATTTTTACGAATATCTCTTACGTATGTGTATAGAATTATGACATACTACACATAGGACTAATTATTACCTATTATTAATTTTATGTCCCAAACTTAAAGTTAATTTATTTTTCTTATTTTATTCAAAGTTTTAAGATATGAGTCTCTTACTATCTTTTTACCATTTTTTCCTTCTAAAATTTTGAATCCCATAAATTACATTTTTGCCCTTCAAGTGTTAGGCTTTCTAACTATTATGCCCTCATTGCAAAAGAGTTTATTATGCATACTACAGGTGGTATGGTTAAGAGCTAACTCTATTTGCATTTGCATTGATTGTCCTTTCATTAATGGCAAACTAAAGTTTTCCTTGGTTAGGAAGCAAATCATTCTCATCGTCAAAACTAGTCTCTCTGAGATACTTTCTTTGAATTTCTTGTATTAGAGCTAAGATTTTTTGAACATTGATTCTGATCTCTTTCCATCTTTTTAATTTCTTATCAACTCTCTTCAACTTTCTAATGGAGAACCCATTTTCATCTCTGCACTCTTAATTAGATTTTTTCTTCTTTTTTTTTAGTAATAATCTAAATATAGATATTCGTTGGTTTTGTATGAGTATAAATTTTTTACTGATTATCAATACCAAAGCAGATCTAGACTTGATTCTTTACTTCTCTTTGTTTCATTGATACAAAGCTAAGTTCTAGACAAATAGGATAAATTGATCTTAAACTTCAATATTCTTGTTATATTTTTTTTATGAGTTCTTTTGTATGTATTTGTATATGTATGAATTTTATGACAAAGCTACTTTTGGTTTTTCAATATTGTTACCAAGTTTATGTATTATTATAAGTTTGAGTAGCTTTATATAAGAGTTATGTGGTTTCTTGATCTGCTTTTGAGAAAAATTCTAGAGTTCATAGGGGTATGGCCAAGGAACCTTTTCATGTCTTTAATGTATATGCAAAATGACTGGACTTACATAGTTAGGAGATATTGTGAAAAATAGTAATGGAAAGGGTTCTATATTAGTATATTACAAAACAAGAGAGTTGGTCTATAAGATATTAGGAGAAATTGTAATAGAGAGAAGGTGATGGTTACTTCCATAGCCGTAGATGAAAGCTTTGGCCAATAAGAGAAGGGTATGATATTTTAGATTTGGTACAAAGGAATATTCTAGTGTGTAATAAGGTTTATTCTTTAACTAAGTAGGCCTTGGTGTCTTATTCTTGTAATATTTCAAATAAGAGATTCCTATATATTCATTATTTTAAGGTACTTATTGATCATTCAACAATTAATAAAATTGTATTTTTTTGAACAAAATCCCATATCATATGGCAGAGTCAATTAGCTATTAATGATTCTATATACATCATTTACATTAATAAAAAGAAAAAATGGACAAGTTTATAAAAAATCAAATTAGAATTTAATTTAGCACACCTATGTCTCATAAACTTTTTCAAGTTTCTGACGTAACTACCTTTATGGCCAATCCCATCTATTTTCCTTATACTTCAACTAGATGTTTAGTCTTTCATTTTTTTTTTCTATTTGTTTGGCATCAATTTCTGCCACCTAGTTAATATTTTGTAGTCTTATCTCTTTGTTTTAATGTTTTTTGTTTCTCTTAGAAGATTACCATTCACTGTCAAGTTATGTAAGGAAATATATACATAATACATATTATACATGTGCATAAAACCTGGAGCAAGAGGAAACTGGGTGTGAGAGATTTTTTTCTTTTAGGTTTCTATAATTATTGATTGGGTTTTATAAAGACAATGTGAAAGAAGGGTGAAGAATTACTAGTAGAATATGAATAAAAAGTGTTGAAGAAGAAACTTGACGTGAGAGTGGCCCTTTTGAAAAAATAAGTACATTATGTTTTATAATGTTTACTAATTTATGTAATGTTTACAATAATTATGTAATGTTTACTTTCATGAATTGGTGCATAGGAATACTTGAGTGGTATTCTCAAATGTGTATATATTATAATATTTAAAATAAAAATAATATATACCTATTGATCAATTTTTTCAAGGTATTTATTTATTTAGGAATTAATGATATTGTAGTTTATTTGTTTGTCTTTTTAAAGTCCTTCTCATATGGCATAGCCAACTAATTAGCTCCAAAAGTTCTATATCGAGTTGTTAAGATAAACTACTTCATTGAATCAGGTATTAACGTCCAAGGAAATTTGTCTTTAATACAAATACCTTTCTATATGCTATGGAACATAGTTTCTTTCAATATTTGGTCCTTTCCCTCTTGAGCTCTTACCGACTTATTTATCTAAGTACGAACTGTACATTATATGATACCGCATATTATATAATAGGATTTGTTGTTAATCATGTGGACTAGCCTATTTTGAGTAAAAGATTTTCTAATGATGCACTCTTCTAGCTTTTCTCTAATATTTTCATTATTTGACTTATATACTAAATGGATTAGAAAAACCTATAATTTTCCAAGGCTTTTAATTTTAGAACACTAGTATAAATGGCTTTTAATTTGATCCCCTTAAGTTCTTCAATTTAACTTGAGAAAAGGTGATATGCGGTAGATATGTTGAAACAATTATTGTCTTTATGAGTTTACACAGTAGAAAAATTACTTAGTAAAACTTATTTTCTGTTTTAATGCCTATTTACTAAAAGTAGAACTAAAGTAGGTGTATGTGACTTGGCATCTATTGCTATTTTTTAATAAAAATATTCTTATGATATCGTTGGAGCTCTACTTTTGTGACAAAGTTACTTAATATAATTATTTTGTACTGTGTTTTGATATGCATAATAGAAAGAATGCTAGAGATTACTTGATAAAAACACCACTATGAAATGAGGCTCCCTAGTATAGATGATAATAGATATTGTACTTTGATATTCTTATTACATTTTTAAGGTACTTAGTATAAATATTAATGTGCACCGTTTGATTTATTTAGCTAGAATAGTGAGAATCAAATTCATAAATTTATTTTGATTCTCCATTTTGAAGTTTACAAGTCATAGAAAGGAAATGATATATTCAACCATTAAATTAGAATTATCTAAATAGATTTGCCTTAGACAAGTTTTGTAAATAATGTACTTGTTCAACGCATGCTAAAATATAGTTTTTACTATTTCTGATTCCCTTTGACATTATATATGTATATATACTTTTACTGTGATTGTACTAAAAATAAAAGCCACAAAAAAGGGATGATTACAATAGTGGTAATTCTAGTACGATATCCCAGGATAATAACTGGGGTAATTATGCCTAATACATACTATTCTACATATTATGATTGGAGCTAATCATCTAAAATTTTTGAAAAAACTAGCTATTTATTAGTTTGTAGCTAACATTAATAACAAATTAAGAGGGGAAGATAGCCTTATATTTTTCATTGAAGTTAGGTTTTCAAAAATTATTGAGAATCTACTCTTTAAGTAGTTGGACAATGTTGTGATATACCTATTAATTGGAGGCAAAGACTACTTGATTCCAGTATATAGAGTAACTTCGTTTGGATACGTTAGACTAACTTCTGAAATTTATAATAGAACATCTAAAGATAGTCTACAACCAGTTAATACAATCAAGCTTTTAAGTTGTATTTGCAATGACTTATGCTGTATATGTCTATATCTTTATTTTTCATTGTATTTTGCATGTATCATATTTATCATTAAGTATTACTTTACTCTGGTATCATAACGTGCAATTAGCTCTGAAAAACATAGAAGTAGTCTCTTTATTATAATAAAAATATTATATTTTATTGTGTTTTCTTTTCTATATAATTAACAATTATGAGCTAACCATGGAATTGGTTAAAGTTTGCAGGCTTAGGATGCCAAATTTTTACAGATTTCTCAAATATTGACTTTGACCACAAGTATATTGAAGGAGATACAAAAGTAGCTTTGTATTGGCTATTATAGAATGCTTTGGTGTTTAAATCTAAATATTGTTATACACTAGTCAATTGTTCTAAGTCACTTTATGTCACGACCCAAAATCCGGGCTAGTGGCAGAAGGGGAATTTCAAAAGGTGAGAAATTCCTTAATTTATTTGAAAAGTGTCAAAAGTTCTAGTTTTTATAAAAACAGTCCATCTAAATAAAATATTCGGAATTCAATCCCGTGAACCACTCCCACAGTTCGTATACACCACCAAACATAAATTGAACAATTACTTAAAAACATGAAATTAATTTCAAAACCCATCATCATCATCATTCACCACAGATGTCCAATACCAGAATGGCATGCATAAGTTTGCAGACAAAATAGAAAGCAGTAATCTTGGTTCAATGCTAATACAAAAATCCAAATAGTCCAAAGACTATGACAACAAACTCCTAGCATTACCAAGAGGCGAACTGCAATCAGGATGACCTCTTACTCCTCTTGATCACCAAGATCGCACTGGACACCACCTGAGGAGGAAGGTAAGGGGGGGTGAGCATACAATGCCCAGTAGGAAAATAGTTACCTTGGGGAAAAACAGTTCAGTGATGGGAATCTCCTGCATAGTTAGTTCAAATCTAAAACATATATACACGTATATATATAATCCAAACCGGAAGCCAATATATATATCAGTGTAATAAAAACCATCACTCCATATGCACATGACACAAATCAACCCATACCCATGAGCTCACATCCTCTCATCTGTGGAAACCCAGGATGATGGCACTAAGTGTATCTAACAGCCTGCTTGATACCTAAGCCCATACCCGGAGGGGACACCCATGTGTCGCCTACCAAACCTGGAG
>JXTB01000381.1:281557-354419 GCA_002914805.1 Parasponia andersonii
CACATAAGTCCCCAAAATTTCAAATCTCTATCAATCTAGTCCCCAAAAATTTGCAATTTAGTCCATCTGTACAAAACTTTTGCAAATTAGTCCCCACAATATTTTATCCGGAAAATTGGTAAAATGTCCAAATTACCTTCGAAAATTCCGGATTTTTACACTTTATACCTTTGTATTATCTATGTATACACTTATTGAGTATTTTTCAATCCTTAAAAGTTAGATAATGAAAGAGAGTTAGAGATTAAAGTGCCACACACACATATATATATATATATATATATATATATATATATATATATATATATATATATATAACATTAGGAAAATTTTGGAAGATACACATCTCTTCGTATAAAATAAATAAGTCTTATAATACTAATATAGTGGACGTACACGAAAAGACTGTTTAAATACAAATATGATTATGATGAAAGAGTTGAGATTAAAAATTATTTGTTTGTGGTTGTTGCATGTGATATTTTATTGTAGAATATTCTATCATTTTAAATATATTTATATATTTATATTGAATTATATATAAACATGAATTCTTATTTTGAATTTGTTATAGTAAGATCTAATAGACGACTAATGATGTGCTAATGATGCTATATTTTTTTTTTACATATACATTATATGGATGTAAATCGGTGAAATGAAATATGTTCTTATATTTTATGAAAATATTGTCTATCTAAACAAGTTTTTAAAATTCACAAAGTTTCAAACTTAGTAATAGTAGAAAAACTTTAAGTTTCCATGAAAAAGTTGCACAAGATTATAAAATAGTAGAACAATTTTTTTTTCTTTTTTATTCTTCTTGTATTGATCATTTGGTATTTTTAATCTTTTGTATGAGTGAATAGATGGCTACATTTTCAAGTAGTATTGAATATTGGCAACGGAGAAAAAACGTTATTTTTATTTTTATGAATACGAAATTAAATATCTAAAAGCATAATTGAGATTTTATTTTTCAAGTTAGTGAGAAATAATTAAGCAGTCGTCAATAATTATAGGTATGGTATTATAATTATATGGTAATATGATAAAATTATCATGTGGTAAATATATGACAACAAAATTTAATTATTATTTAATATGAAGATTGGTCCTTTCCAATATAAAAATTAATGTGCAATTCTTTAAATATTTGTTAGGTTATATTGTATTCTTTCCCAAAAAATGTTACTCTATTGGATCTTATCTTGTTACTGAAATAAGGTTCTTATGTTACCTAAGTTAATAATAACATTACAATTCTTTACATTTTATGTGGGTGACTAGTCCCTAAATTTTACACTGTAAGACTATAGTCTGATTCTATTTATATGTTTTTATAAATAGTTCACTTTAATTCTACTTAAGATCTTCTTTTCGGATTATCAAGCCAACCCTCTTTGAGCAAAACAAGCTCAAATCTCTCCACTAGAATAAATTGTGCATCAACGTTTATGACGCAATTGGGAAGAAATTAAGATTGTGATTTAGAAACCAAATAATAACTCGTTGATTAGTGCAGAAAAATTAGGAAACTATCATTTTATATTTGTAATTATTGGCTTACTCTTTGAGCTAGTTTGGGAAAAGGACGAGGAGAATTCTACAATATTTGATATTATAGTTTTAAATTGTGACGTTGATATGTTTAACCTCACACATACATTAAGTTGAATCAATCAAAGTTATATTGCATGAATACAATGATACAAATTATGATAATTTTTTACACTTTTGATTCCTAAGTTGACATCATCAATATACTAAAAATTTTTTAGAGAAGCTTTACAAATGCAACAAGATCTCGAATGGTTTAAGGTATTTCCTTTTCACTTTTTTCATTAATTAATGTTTTATAATATTTTATTTTACTTGATAAGAGACGGAAAAGTTTATGCCTCATTCGAAGAGGATTAAAAGAAATCTTTCCCAAAAAATGCCTAAAGACATCTTAAACATTGATCCATATCTTGTTATAGCCACTTTAGTTGTTGCTTTAATATTTCCATGGTTCATTAGTAATTTAGATGGTACAAACAAATATTCAACTACCTGGAATGCAATTATTGTGTTAATCTCAATTTCTATGGCTATGTGTTCCTATTTGATGTCATTGGTATTTTTATTATCTATTCACATATCTCGTTCCTAAGACAGTGATTTCGTATGCTTTCTACCTTCAAGCTTCATCATTGATTTGATTTCACTGCTTATATCTCTTATGACAATAACTATTAATTTTTATTTAACATATGTAGCCTATTATGTTGACAGACCTAGAGGTTATGTTGTCATTGCCTTCACCTGTTCGCTTCCATTGATCTTCTCGGTTGTACTTATGATTCTATTATGTCTCTTTCTTTGCAAGATTTTAGTCAATGTTTTGTGTTTCAAGATTAGGTTTAGGCAAAGTTTCGTATTACTATTGATGAAAATTTTTAAAGTTTTTATATGTTCTACAAATATACAATATTAACTATGTTCTTTCTTACTAATACTTGCAACAATATTACAGAAAACAATGTATGTCATTACAAAGTTATAGGAGCTCATGAGCAATCAATGCCAAAAAAGAAAGACAAGTATGACCATTGTCTCTACTTTTCTAATAAACATTTTGACAACTAAGATAATGTGTTTGTTATCCTAAGTTCAATCGTATAAATATGTGTTGTTACATATTTTATTGTTGTAGTTCAGACGTGGCTAAATTTGTTTGATCATAGATTTCTTTTCTAATTTATCTACTCCATGCCAATGAAATCTCGGAATCATATAGATTTAAGGGCTCTCATTCATTGGGAATCATACTTTTTCTAAGTTGAATATTACTAACTAGGTAAAAGACCTATCTTTTATTCCACTAGAAAATTTCTGTATATTATATGGCATTAAATGTTAGAAAGTGGTGCATCTAAATTCTGGCCATATCTTAATATTTTGAAAGATCTTCTAAATTAGTTATTATTAGAGTAGTATAAATTAATTTTAGTTAGTAATATAGTTGTAAAGTTCTATAATAATTGTAAAGTTTTTTGGTAATATATTTATTTATATATGTTAAAAACTCAAAAATTCAAATTATTTTTATCATCATGATTTGTTATTGTGTGTTGTCATGGTAATATTTGATATGTATAACTTATTAGTTTCTTTTTCTTTGTCACATGATTTGACTTCTAGATTGAGAGGGGTCATAGAGTTTGACTTCTAGATTAAGAGAACACTAATTGAATAGAAAGAATAACTAAAAGTAGTACTATAATGGGAGAGAATTATGATATAGGACATGACTTGGTTCTTCATTTTATTGATAAGCATTTATGCACTTTTGGCATGGCTTCTATATTCTAATTTACATTTCTTTGTTTTACATACTTCTTTAATTCTCTCATCTAAATTATATGGGAATAAAGATGATGAAAGTCCAATGGGATTTGCTATTATCAACTTGATTATACTAAAGTAGCTACAATTTCCCTTGTGGGAATTGAAGTGCGAATTCTATGCATGTAATATAGATCTGTATAGTCAATGTGACTTGCTTCACATGCGTACTCAACATAGTTGGTATTGCCTTTAATTAGGAAATTTTCTTTGATTTGGATCCACTCAATAATTCAAAATTTGGTCACAAATTAAATCTTTTCTTCAAGAAGTTACTTGCCCAAAAAACTATTAAACATAGTATATAATGAAAAGAAAGTAGGCTGAATGAGTTTTTGTAACGAATCTCAATTTTTAGCTTTCTTTATTGGCGACTAATTCTGGACAGTTGACTATAGCTACAAAGATAGTCTAGTTTCCATTGCTGAAGAAGCATGACTCACTAGCATTAATTTTATAAGAGTTTTTCCAGTCTAGGATTTAAAAAATGGAATATATGTCATATAATCATAATAAATTGATTGTTTGTACTTAATTAAGTCAAACATCTTCCAATAAGATCTTTTTAACAGGAAAAGTTCTTTGAAAAAGAAAATAAAAGGAATAAAAAAAAAATTTAAGACTTGTCTGATTTATACTAATATTGGTGTACATATACTTTTTTGGGTACAATATTGAGAGATTTTCATGTGAGTCTATGCAATACTAGTTCAACTATAACAAAACCGAGTCAATAGATATCAGACTGTGTATTTGGTATGAAGGAGAAGTGGAAGGAAAGGGATAGAGATATTATTAGATGAATTTTGAGTATGGTGGTTATTTGGTAGAAAGGATTTTAAGAACCAATAGATAAAATTTTGAAATATAAAGTGTATGTCTCAGTAGAAAACTTTATACCAGCAGCATTACACTTTAGTAGCTTATATTTTCACAAATAGTTAGATCTAAGTATCTCTTCTTCCAATCTTATTCTCTTGTATATCGATTAGCAGCCATTGTTAAACCTAGATACTTTGCTACACACACCTTAATGAACATTAACTTATATCTGACTCATATTCCCAATAAGAATAATAGACTTATCGAAACTTGAGTAGGCATTAACCAAATAGTATTGGGATTCAGGTGTACATATAATGACTCGATTTTTCGGACTGTTAACTACTTACATTCTTAGATTAATTATTTAAAAAGAGAAATTTAGATGTAGAAAATTCATGACAATTTTTTTTAATACTTTTATTTCTTTTTAAGAAATTTGTATTCATAACTAATCATTTACTTAATTTGATAATTTTGAAAACAAGTAAAATGTTTCTTGATTATTAAGTAACCTTTATTTAAATTTGCTTACAAATATTTTCTTAGGATGATTTAAATAATACGTAACCATAAAAGGACTCCCAGATAAAGAGAGGGTCACATATAGACCACTTAAGTCCTAAGCTTTCCTTATATAATTTAGATCTTTTTGACATAAACCTTTGTATTTTGCATTTATTTAAATCAAAATATTTTCTCTTTTAAATCTTTTGAAAAACATTCATTTAAACTTTATTCAATCGAAATACATTTTCAAGTTTAATTTAATAAAAATATGCATTGTGAAATAAAATGCCAAATTATAAGTATATTTTGAACAACATCAAGTTTATATAATTGAAATCCCTTGTCTCATAATAAGAACATATTCCGAAGTAGTTTTAATGGCAGTATTCCATTGTCTGTGTCTCGCATTTATCCTCGCCTCGATTTCAACTAACCCATCAATCAAATCAGAGGTTTCTTTTCTTTGGTACCTATAGCATGGATACCCATAAAATGCAAGTTTTCACTTAGCAAGTACAATGTGATTTTCACAAAATATTTTATTTATAAACAAACAATCTTTTATAAAAATCTAGTTATGTTATTTTATGAAATCATTACTTTATGCTTTATTATAAGATATTATTTCATTACTTTATCTTATTTGTTATTACAAAGTCTTTTATCTTTCTTTAAGATCCTGGCATACGTACCGAGTGCGCTACTGAATGGGGAACCAAGGGAGCGACCCAACTGAAAACACCCACAGTCATAATCTTAACATACTTTTCCTCGGGAATCCTCACTTAGAGAAGGTCAGTTTTATTTTTCCTCAGATATCCTCACTTAGTGGAGGTTGATACGACATCGTTAAATTCTTTATATTATTTAGTCTTCTCTTAAGATGACTGGGTATGCTTCAACAATAAACCAAAACTTATATTCCATTATTATAGAATTTCCTTTGTTAAAGTATGCTAAAGTATTTTTTTACATGATAGCATTGTAAAGTAAGCATACATAATTTTTATAGTGTAGGAAATGTATCTTTATAAGTATACATTATATATAGGCTATACAATAATAAAATAAAGACAAGTTTGTACATGAAATAATTTCAAATATATCATACTTCAAACTTGAAACATTTTCAGAACCATCTATACCATAGGTGAAATTGTACTTACCTCGTAATATGATTGTCATAGTTCCATTTGTTAATTATGTACATCTAGGTTGAAGTTTTATCCTGACATATACATACTTTATTTGTTAGAATAATTTAAAGTAGATGTATACCTTTTTTAAAAAACTTCTAATTACTTAGTGGGCTTAAGACAACTAAGACTCAGTCTTGATCAAACATAAAACTTCACATTTGAGAAACAATGTCATGTTATATTTATTGACTAATTTATACTTTCAACTTAAATGGACGAGATTTAATTCTCCTTAACCTTTTTCATGGTGATCTTTTTAATCTATTAATAATTTAGTTGTTAATTTGATTAATATCATCCTAAATCAGTTAAGTTTCTTTAGTTATATTTCTTTAAATCATTTACTTCGAATTATTATTGATTAATTACTTTATTCGTAATTAAGGGTCATAATATGATAAGTGAGTCAAACATACTAATAGCTACACTGATTTAAAATCTAAAATCATACTTGAGCTAAATATTATTAAGTATTGATCACACTTTTAGGCCTATAACTAAACTTAGGCTAAATACAATTAGAGACATACATCATTTATTTCCTATAATTGATTTCATGTTTTATCCCAATTAAAGATCTAAAATAAAATTTTTTATTTATTCTTGTACCGAATTTCTAACCCAAAATTTCAAGTTTTATAATTTATATTTTTATCCATAATCTTAAGATTTCTAATATTTATGCCATCCAATGATAAATATTGAGTTAGAGCTTATCTTTTTATTAAAGACTCTTCCTTCATTTATTTTTACACTTTAATATAGTCTTAAAACTACCTAAAATAATTTTCTCACATATTTAACCTATATTTTATCAAAATTATACTTTTGACCTAAATACTCAAAGTTTAGATATTTTTGTCCTTTCAACTTTTGAGCAAAAATATTTAATTTTTGAAAAGCATTTTTAATGGGTAAAAATAAGTTTTTAAGGATCTAAGTCTAAATCATTAAGCTTAGTTCATTTTCATGCATTATTTTAGGGTCTTATACTTAAAAATCTTACACTTTTATGTTTAGTCATTTTGATTTTACTATTATTATTATTACTATTTAGCCTTTATTATTATGAAGTATTCATATTTAGAGGCTTAAGAAATCAACAAAATAAGTCTAAATGTAATATAAATTTTATAATATCAAAAGTAGATTAAATATGTTATTACTCATTTATTCTTTTATAGAATCTATTTAAACGCATAACAAGTAAGGTGAGGGAATATTTACCTTCCAAGCATGAATCTTCTTTTTTACGTCTCTACCATAAAACTAGGTACTCTCTTCTCTTGATTATAATTCTTAATTTCTAGAGTCAATGGGTAAAATACTGTAGCTCTTGTGGGTTTAGAAGAAAGTGAGGTAGAAAGAGGTTTTTTTTTTAAAAAAAAAAAAAAGATAATTAGAAAACATGAAGATAGTTTTGGCTAAGTAATTAGAAGGTTAAGTATGGATTTTTAATTTTCAAATGAAGGATTTATTTATAGACCATTCATAAGAGGTATCTAATAATACACACTTTCACATTCCATCTAATAATCCAAGCACCATTATTACTAATTGTCAATATATCTTCTTTTTCTATATCTTTTATTTTATTTTTCACTCATCTACTACTTTTGTCTCTAATATTTCTTCACTCATCTACTACTTTTGTCTCTAATCTTTCTTCTTTTTTAATTATTTGGAATCTAATATCACAAGCTCCCAAAGAAAATCTCCATTATATTAATCTTTTTCATACCTTTTGAATTATTTTGGAGACAAAAGCTACTAATTAGTTTTGTCTATGTCTTCCAATTTGAATTATGACCACTAATTCCAAAGAACATTTCTATTATCATTTTCCTTTTCCTATCATTTGAATTATTTTAGAGACAAAAGCTATCAATCAGTTTTGTCTATATTTTCCTTTTTTAGAATTCTTTTTCCTTTTCTATTCTACTAATTTCTAGTTATTATCTCCCTAAGATAAAACTTCACTAGTCTTCATCTTTTTCTACAACTTATTTTCCACCCTTAGATTGATTTGTCTACTTAATTCTTTATAGACTTAAATCCTAGCCATTCGAATTATGACATAGTACTATTTTGGTGCAACCATTAACTTTAGGTTATAAAATGTAACAATTTTTTTTTAATATGACATAAACATATTACATTTTTAATTAGGTTATATTGATGCACATAATGTAACCTTTGTAGAATTAATTTATTATTAAGGAAAACTAACTTAGAATTTTTAAGTTAAAACAAGAATAACTATGGTTTTCTCACATAATAAAATTTAATATTAAAATAATATTATACATATAATTTCAAGGATTTGCGAACATAAACTTATTAAAATTCAACACTAAGTCTATTAATAATAATTTTATTAAGTTTGCAAATTTAGAGATTCCTAAAGGGTTACAGTATATGGCCACGTTCTATGTTCTATGTAAGTCAACAACTGTAAAAAACAACATATAATTTAAAACAAAATTTAAAAAGTTATATCTTCTAAATAGCCATATTCTAAAGTTTATTTTAATTAAAAATTAAATTTTCTTTTTTATTAGAACCTAGCAAATCATTAATATCTTCATTGGGTTTCATGCATATAGATAAGCTCAATTTTCTCATAACAAGCAACCACGTAGCTAAAAGAATTCAAATAAATTATTATACTATATACAAATAATTCATAAAGAAATAAATATAATTAGATATAAATTATATACACTTCGGTATATACCTCAAGCTTTGGTTTTTACTAAATACAAATTCGGCCATTTCAAAATCGTTTTCCTCCATATGATGCCTAAGATTGAGTGGACCTATGATAAACTAAGCTTATAAACTTTTTCAATAATTTCTCGTACGCAATAATATGATCATCACTGCTCCTATCATCATTGTTCATTTTATCCGTAGAAGCATCTTCCACTACATTTATTCTATCACCACCATTATCGACATATTCTGAAACCTTTATACTGTGACTCGAGGGTTGAGCTTCTTTTTCCATTTTCTTCATGTACACAGTGGCATCCCCATTTCCTATGTTTTCTTCGTCCTTATCTCCACCATCATCAGATTCTTCTTCAGTATCCTCGTCTTCCTCTCCACCATCACTCATGTTTTCAATAATCTTAAAGAGGTCCTTAGTCATTAAATCTGCCTTCCAAAAATCTTTGATTATTGCAGTCTTCAGCACCTCCATTTTGGTCCAAACAGCTTCGGTAATATTGGTATGATAAAGATCAACTATTTCATTCATTATACGCTTGATTTTGTTAATGATATAAAATCTATCAAGATTGCCTATTTTTCCAGTAGCAAATAATCTAAGGATTTACATATATATATATATATATATACTTCATATTTTAAAATTATAATTCGATATGTGTTAAGAATTAACATGAATAAAAATCAATATTATGCAAAAATAACTCTACATATAATTAAAAATTCATATAAATCAACTTAAGAAATCAAATCCACATATCTACCAATTAAGGAACATGTATTTTGAAAAAAATTGTTAAATTATTAGAAGTCATGAAAATATTTATGAAAATATTCTGCGCTACTAAAAGTATGTACTAAAATATCCACTAAAAACTTCAAATCAATGAGCGGTTTCAGAACAAGGTTTTTATTTGTACAAATTTGAATAATCGAATTTGTTGAATTTTCCGAATTCGAATAAACATAAAGAAAAATTAATATCAATTGAAAATCAACTCCTATGACAATTAAACTTTCAAGAATAAATAATAACACAAAAATAGACAAGCGCATAAAATTTCATTTGATTCCCAAATCTTTTGCGCATGAAATTTATACAATAAAGTTTAAATCATGGGACTATTAAATTTTCCCATAAAGCAACTAGCATGTAATAAAAAATTTACTATAAATTACAAAAAAACTTCTTTAGAAGTATAAGTAGCATTTATTAGAAAATCATATACATAGTGTAAGTAGCATTTACTAGAAAATCATATACATAGTAACAAATAATAAAATTTCAGTCTCTAATATATACTCTTTTAACTCTAGGTTTCATAGTTTGGAATTCAATTGATCACCATTAAGATTACATTCGTAGTGGAATTTGGTTTTCAAGTACAAATACTAGCCCTATTATTAAGATTCATAAAAAAAAATAACAAATCATGAAGAAAAAAATATAACAATTGGATATAATCAGTTTCACACTTAGTCATGACCTAATACATATATTATCTTTAAGAAAATTCACATATATTAGCAATAAAAAGATATATATATATATATCGTAAAAACCCAATTTTTTAAGGGGTAAAATGGTCTTTTGACCAAATTTAAAAAAAAAAAAGATTATATATATATAATTCTCTCTCCTCCCTCTTGTTTCACTCCCCCCCATTCACTCTCTCTTTCTTTCTCTCTCATGGTTTCACTCTCGGCCAAAGAGCAGCCGCCGCTGCTCAAGCTTCGTCCGGCCGAGTAGACCGCCGACGAGTCCTCCCCAGGCCACCACGAGCTAACACCGAGCAGCAGTGACCGCCGGAAGAGCTCGCCGTCGCCAGGGAAGAGGAAACGTCCATTTAAGGCTTTTTCGGTTTTTTCGTCACCGGTGAAGATTTCGGCCACCATTTGACTCCAAACTGGTCTCGTTGGATTCGTATAGTGGTAAGGATTATCAAGGAATTCAGTGAAGAGGTCTGTTTGTGGAATTGAAGCTCCGGTGAGAAGTTAGTTTTTCGCAAGAGGACGATCAAGGGCTTGGAATTGGTTCCCGACCCTCCGGGCGATCGTCAACGATACCTTGAGAATTCAATAGCACGGTATTGCTATTCGAGTAAGATAGGGATTCAATTACCTGTGTTTTATATCGTTTTCGAATAAAACTTATTTTCTGCAACATATGAGAATAAATGTGATTTTTAGTTTCTCGAATATCTGTGATGGGAATTGATTGTATGAGATATATACTGTATTGCTCTGAGAATTTTCTGAGTACAGGTTATTTTGGGTATATTAAAAATAGGGTCGTTATGCTGCTCGTTTTTCTATAAAAATCTAGTATGCAGATTTTACTGAAAAACTAGAGCACGATTATTTTCACACTTCAGTTCTGTATTGCACGTGCCATAGGATCATACATGAGTACCGTGCTAGCATCATGGGTCTACAGTGTGGCACTGCATGTCCCACCATCGGTGAAAGTCTGTAAACTCGCGCGAGGTCTTGTTACTTCTGAATACCTTTCCATTTGGCAGGTGTAGGCAATTCGGTTGCCCTTCCAGGTTTGGTAGGTGACACATGGGTGTCCCCTCTGGGTATGGGCTTAGGTATCAGGCAGGCTATTAAGTACACTTAGTGCTATCATCCTAGGTTTCCACAGATGAGAGGATGTGAGCTCATGGGTATAGGTTGATTTGTGTCATGTGTATATGAATTGAATGGTTTTGATTACATTGCTTTATATATATATATATATATATATATATATATATATATATATTCGGTTTAGATTATATATATATATGGATGTTTTGGACTAAATTAACCATGCAGGAATTCTCCATCACTAAAATATTTTCGATCGAGGTAATTATTTTTCTTACTGGGTATTTTATGCTCACTCTCTCCCCTACCTTCTTCCTTAAGTGGTGTCCAGTACGATCTTGGTAATTAAGAGGAGTAAGAGGTTATCCGGATTGCAGTTCGTCTCTTAGTAATGCTAGGAGTTGTTGTCGTAGTATTTGGACTATTTGGATTGTGTGTTAGCATTGAACCAAGATTACTGCTTTCTATTTTGTCTGCGAACTTATGTATGCCATTCTGGTGTTTGAATTTTTGGTGGATGATGATGATGTTGGGTTTTATATTTAATTTCGCATTTTTAAATAATTGTTCAATCCATGTTTAATGGTATATACGAACTGTGGAAGTGGTTCATGGGATGGAATTCCGATTACTTTATTTAAATGGACCGTTTTTATAAAAACTAGAACTTTTGACACTTTTCAAATAAATTAAGGAATTTCCCACCTTTGTGAAATTCCTCTTCTGCCACTAGCCCGGGTTTTTGGTCGTGACAGAAATTGTTGGTATCAAAAATTTGAGTTTAACAACTCGGATGTATCACCATTAAACTAGATTGAAGTTGATTTTTATGACAAGCATTCATCATTATTGTACTAACAGTTTGGCATATTGTTTCAGACTTTTAAGGATGCCTCCTAGAAGAGTTCTGTGGCACCAGTCGGGTGTTGAACCTCCTCGTCCAGACTTCACTCATCTGATCGAGGCAATGCAGTAGGCATTCGTCCAGATGAGCAATCCAGACTATCAGCTTCCAGCTCCGAGGGAATGTCAGTTGGATCAGGCTGATCACCTCCAATGGTTCATGCGTCTCCAGCAAGGGCAGTTTGATGATAGACCAGAAGCTCTCACGGTAATTGCTTGGTTGTGTGAGATGGAGAGGCACTTTCGAGCCCTTGGTACTCTAGTTGAGTTTTAGGTTGTGTTTGCTATTTCCCGTTTGACGGGGAGTGCCATTCATTGGTGGGAGATAGTGGAACGGATGCAAGATGTAGTGGGCTTGACTTGGGAAGACTTTGAATGGATTTTCAAGGCCCAGTATGCCAATAAGGATCAACAGCATGAAGTTGTGAACCGATTTGAGATGTTGACCCAAGGTAACAGAACGGTGAATGAGTACCTGATAGAGTTCACTGAGTTGGCAAGTGTTGCTCTTGGACCGGGTACGAGTGAGACATACCGAAATGCAAAGTTCAGGAGTCGTCTGAATCGGAACATTTTCAACAGGATTGGTACCCAGACTTTCCATACTCTTCCTGAGATTGCAGTGGCTACCCAGCGAGTAGAGGCCATCAAAGAAAGTTTAGATTCCAGGAGGAACCAACAGAGAGGAAATGACAGGAAAGCCACTAGAAAGAACTAGGGGCAGTGGTCAGCCCAGGGTACTCCGAGCAGTGGGAGCTCAAACAATAGTAGTTCTTCTGAGGGTGGCAGAGGTAGTCTGTATAGAGGATGTTTTGTTTGTGGCCAGCAGGGTCATCGGAAGAAGGAGTGTCCCAACCATCTACAAAAATCTCCTCTTTCTCAGGGAGGATCGCAAAGGAGCCAGTTAGGTTCTGCTTCTTATCAGAACACTCAAGCAAGGCCGCAACAGTCACAGGGTGCTTCACAGGCTTTTACTTCTTCTCAGCCTTATCAGCATCAGTATCTCCCTCAGGGTTTTACTCAGAACTTTAAGACTCCTCAGGCTTCAGGGAGTCAGGATGGGCGTGGATTTGGCAGTAGTGGTTCAAGATCTAGCAGCAGCCGTCTTGGCCAGGGAAGAGGCAACAAAGGGAAAGGAAAGTTAACTGGCCAAGCCTATACTTTCATTGGGGCAGACAATGCTCAGGATCGCACCGACCGAGGTATTGTTGACGGTATGGTCCTTCTTTACACTCTTGGGCATATATTTTGTTTGATACTGGTGTATCCCATTCATTCATATCCTTATTGTTTGCTCAACTGTTGGGGTTGGAATTTTCTAATTTGGATTATATATTGTCGTTGGGTACACTTTTGGGAGGAATGGCTGATGTGTCTAGTGTTTGTAAGTCTTGTCGGGTTGTGATTGGCGATAAGAAGCTTCTTGCTGATTTGATTGTATTACTCATGGGACAGTATGACGTAATACTCGGTATGGATTGGTTGTCGAAATATCGAGCCATTGTGAATTGTTATAAGAAGAGGGTGACTCTTTTTCCTAGTCATGGACATCCTATTGTCTATCAGGCTAGAATGAGTCTGTTGAAGCCTAGTCCTATTCTAAAAGCGTGCATGGGTGGGAGAAAGAAACTTGAGTATTATGGGAACTTGTTTACCATGGATGGCAAGGTGAGGACAGATGATCAAGACCTATGGATTCCGGTAGTGTGTGAGTATTCGGAGGTGTTTCCTGAAGACTTACCGGGGTTGCCACCTGATAGGGAGATCGAGTTCTGTATTGAACTAGTTCCTGGAGCTCAGCCAATTTCTATTCTAACCTATCGCATGGCACCTGCTGAGATGGAAGAATTAAGAGAACAGTTGGACGATCTGCTTTCCAAGGGCTTTATTCGCAGTAGCACTTCTTCTTTGGGTGCTCCTATTTTGTTTGCGAAGAAAGCTGATGGTTCGTTGAGACTTTGTGTGGATTACCAGAAGTTGAATCAGTTAACGGTGAAGAACAAGTATCCTTTGCCAAGGATAGATGAGTTGTTTGATCAACTCAGTAGTTCAAAATTCTTCTCTAAGATCGATTTGAGATCCGGTTATCATCAATTGAAGATAAGGAAAGATGATATACCTAAGACAGTATTCAGAACTCGATATGGTCATTTTGAGTTTCTGGTGATGTCGTTTGGCTTGACGAATGCTCCCACAACTTTTATGGATCTCATGAATCGGATCTTCAGGCCGTTTTTAGATCATTTTGCGGTTATGTTCATCGATGACATCCTGATGTATTCCAAGACTCGAGAAGAGCATGCCGAACATCTGGAGATAGTACTTAAGACCTTGATAGATCATCAGTTGTACGCCAAGAAATCGAAGTGTGACTTTTGGATGTCAGAAGTGAAGTTCTTAGGCCATGTGATTTCTCACGGAGGTATTTCAGTCGATTCCGCTAAGATAGAAGCTGTCTTAGAGTGGGAAAGACTGAGAAATGTGACGGAGGTACGTAGTTTCCTTGGTTTGGCAGGCTAAAAACTGTCATTCTGTGCAAGATTTCTCGAGAATTGCTTTGCCTTTGACCAAGTTGACCAGGAAAGACGTTAAGTTTGTTTGGGATCACAAAAGTGAAGAAGCTTTTATCAGACTGAAGCAAAGTTTGGCCACTGCACCTGTTCTTACTGTTCCTGACATTAACGAGCCTTATGTGGTGCCGATACTTCAAAGGCAGGTTTAAGATGTGTCTTAATGCAGAATGGTCGAGTTGTGGATTATGCTTCTCGTCAGTTGAAGTCACATAAGAGGAACTATCCCACCCATGATCTGGAGCTTGCAGTAGTGATCTTTACTTTGAAGATTTGGCGATGTTACTTATATGGTGTGAAGTTTGACATATTCTCCGATGATAAGAGTTTGAAGTATCTCTTTACCCAGAAGGATTTGAACTTGAGACAGCAAAGATGGGTTGAATATATGGAGGATTATGACTTCGACCTATAATATCATCCGGGTAAGGCCAACGTTGTAGCCGATGCACTGAGTAGGAAGCCTTGTGGTATACTAGCTGCATTAGTGTTCGAAGACTGGAAGAACTCAGTTGCGATTGGTGATTACAACTTGCAGTACTTCGAGAATGAAGGGGTTGCTTGCCTGAGCAACATTGTGATTTCACCATCTCTTCTCCAAACTATCCAACAGAGTCAGTGGCAAGATAGGGAGTTGAGGACAATCTGGAACCGGCTTCAGAATGGTGAACAGTTAAATAGTTGAAGCACTAACAGAGAAGGGTTTTTGCTTTTCAGTGGGAAGTTGGCTGTAGTTAATGACCCTAATCTTTGAGAAACCATTCTAACAAAGGCTCACAAATCAAGGTTCACAGTACATCCGAGTAGTACCAAGATGTACCAGGACTTAAAGCGGCAGTATTGATGGAAAGGGATGAAGAAGGATGTAGCTACATTTGTGGCTAAGTGTTTGACTTGTCAGCAAGTCAAGGCTGAATACTAGAGGCCAGCTGGATTACTTCAGCCGTTGCCAATTCTGGAATGAAAGTAGGACAAGATCAAGATAGACTTCGTGACTAGTTTACCAAAGACCTTGAGGAAGAACGATGCAGTTTAGGTGATAGTCGATCGGTTGACAAAGAGTGCTCACTTTATACTGATCTGGATGGACTACTTACTTACTAAGCTCAGTAGACTGTATGTGGAGAACATCATACACTTGCATGGTATACCTTTGAGCATAGTTTCTGATAGAGATCCAAGATTTACTTCTAAGTTTTAGAGAGCCTTGCAGAAAGCGTTTGGTACACAGTTAGATATCAGTACAGCTCACCATCCTGAGACAGACGGTCAGTTTGAAAAGACGATTCAGATTCTTGAGGACATGCTGCATTGTTGCATATTGGACTTTGTTGGGAATTGGGATGATCATCTTCCTTTGGTAGAATTTGCTTACAATAACAGTTACCAAACCAGTGTGGGTGTGGCTCCATATGAAGTGTTATATGAGAGGCCGAATAGATCGCCTTTGTATTTGGCAGAACCAAAGAGCATGTTACTCTCGGACCTGAGTTGATTGAAGAGACTACAAAAAAGATCAAGGATATCCAAGAGAGACTCAAAGAGATTCAGAGTCACCAGAAGAGTTATGCTGACCAGAAGAGGCATGAGGTAGAGTTCGATACTGGTGATTCCGTATCTTGAAAGTGACTTCAAGGTGAGGTGTTACAAGATTTGGAGTTAAGGGTAAGCTTGCTCCGAGGTATATTGGTCCCTTTGAGATCACTGAGAGGATTGGACTAGTGGCATATCGCTTGAATCTGCCTGCACAATTAGGTCACGTGCATAATGTGTTTTACGTGTCGATGTTGAAGAAGTACACGCCGAACTCATCTCATGTTATCCAGTACATGCATGTACCGATCCAAGAAGATGTGTCCTATGAAGAGCAGCCTGTTCGTTTTGTTGGCTAGAGAGTTGAAGGTGCTTCACAACAGAGAGATTCCACTTGTCAAGGTACTTTGGGAATATCACAAAGAAGATGAGGCTACTTGGGAACTCGAGACGGAGATATACGAGAAGTACCCTCATTTGTATAACTTTCAATTAGAAGTTGTATTGTGATGTAAACCTTGACTTGTATTTTGAATTTCGGGATGAAATTCTTATAAGGAGGGGAGAATGTAAAAACCCAATTTTTTTAAGGGGCAAAATGGTCTTTTGACCAGATTAAAAAAAAACATATTATATATATAATTCTCTCTCCTCCCTCTTGTTTCACTCCCCCCCCACCCGTTCACTCTCTCTTTCTTTCTCTCTCTCGGTTTCACTCTTAGCAAAAGAACAGCCGCCGACGCCCAAGCTTCGTCCGGCCGAGCAGATTGCTAATGAGTCCTCCCCAGGCCACCACGAGCCAACGCCGAGCAACAGCAACCGCCGGAAGAGCTCGCCATCGCCGGGGAAGAGGAAACGGCCAATTAAGGCTTTTTCGATTTTTTCGTCACCGACGAAGATTCTGGCCACCATTTGACTCCAAACTAGTCCTGTTAGATTCGTATCGTCGCAAGGCTCATCAAGGAATTCAGTGAAGAGGTTTGTTTGTGGAATTGAAGCTCCGGTGAGAAGTTGATTTTTCATAAGAGAACGATCGAGGGCTTGGAATTGGTTCCCGACCCTCCAGGCGATTGTCAATGACACATTAAGGATTCAATAGTACGGTATTGCTATTCGAGCGAGGTAGAGATTCAATTACCTGTGTTTTATCGTTTTCGAATAAAACTTATTTTCTACAACATATGAGAACAAATGTGATTTTTGGTTTCTCGAATATCTGTGATGGGAATTGGTTGTATGAGATATATATTGTATTGCTCTAGGAATTTTCTGAGTGCAGGTTATTTTGAGTATATTAAAAATAGGGCCGTTATGCTGCCCGTTTTTCTATAAAAATCTAATATACGGATTTTACTGAAAAACCAGAGCACGATTATTCACACTTCGGTTCTGTATTGCACATGTCATAGAATCATACATGAGTACCGTGTTAGCATCGTGGGTCTACAGTGTGGCACTGCATGCCCCAACGTCGGTGAAAGTCCGCAAACTCGTGCGAGGTCTTGTTACTTCTGATTACCTTCCCATTTGGCAGGTGTAAGCAATTCGGTTGCCCCTCCAGGTTTGGTAGGCGACACATGGGTGTCCCCTCTGAGTATGGATTTAGGTATCAGGCAGGCTGTTAGGTATACTTAGTGCCATCATCTTGGGTTTCCACAGATGAGAGGATGTGAGCTCATGGATATGGGTTAATTTGTGTCATGTACATATGAATTGAATGGTTTTGATTACACTATATGGATTTCCAGTTTGGATTATATATATATGGATGTTTTGGACTAAAGTAACCATGCAAGAATTCTCCATCACTAAAATATTTTCGATCGAGGTAATTGTTTTTCCTACTGGGTATTTTATGCTCACCCTCCCCCCTACCTTCTTCCTCAGGTAGCGTCCAATGCGATCTTGGTGATCAAGAGGAGTAAGAGGTTATCCGGATTGCAGTTCGTCTCTTGGTAATGCTAGAAGTTGTTGTCGTAGTATTTGGACTATTTGGATTGTGTGTTAGCATTGAACCAAGATTACTACTTTCTATTTTGTCTGCGAACTTATGTATGCCATTCTGGTGTTTGAATATTTGGTGGATGATGATGATGTTGGGTTTTATATTTAATTTCGCATTTTTAAATAATTGTTCAATCCATGTTTAATGGTGTATACGAACTGTAGAAGTGGTTCATGAGATAGAATTCCGATTACTTTATTTAAATGGACCGTTTTTATAAAAACTAGAACTTCTGACATTTTTCAAATAAATTAAGGAATTTCCCACCTTTGTAAAATTCCCCTTCTGCTACTAGCCCGGATTTTGGGTCGTGACATGTATTGTAATAAAACCTGATAATTTATCGTAATCAAATTGAAACTTTTAAATGATTACTTTGATTTTATTTCTTAGGAATATTAGATAAACGAATGCATAGAAAACAATCATTTGGCTGAAAAAACTTATTAAAAGTGCCTTTTATAAGGAGAAAGTGAGTAGTAGCCAATATTATTAAGCGAAAATAAACTTATATAGAGACTTTTGGTAGGTGGAAATCCAAGAGCCACTATAACAAAACTGCACTTAAACGTCATTTGAAAAATAGTATCCGAGTACCTTGATGCTTCAACCAATGTCCAAGTGCCAAGACATTGGTTATAAAACCAAATTATAAGAAGTTTATATACTTAGATATAAGTTCTGTGACTAGAAGTGACATCTAAGTAAACTATCAATATGGTTAGAGCTTAATTATTGTATATGTGGTGCTATTTTGGTAGTTAATGTGTATTTAAAGGTCAGTTCTATCTGAACTGACATCTTAGTATGTAAAAAAACTTGTATTAACATGTCAGTTCATGTATAACCGACGTATAAGTCTTCAAAAAATCATATTTAGACATGAGTTCCTTTGGATTCGATGTTTAAGTATAGCTCTAGAGGGAGGTTTTTTTTCATCATTTATCTGAGGTATTTGAGCAACTAGATGTTTATGAAAAATTGGAGGTGTCTTATATATAGGTCGTGGTCTTATACCATGTCCCATTACGTGATGATCTTCTAAAGCCTTCATTTTAGATTTAAAGTTATCAATGATTTTTTTGGAAGATCTTGGTTACTTTTATTCATATTTTTCAAACTTGGCCTTATATTTTTCATCAATATCTTTGCATATCTTATCTATCCCCCTTCAAGAATTGTATCTCTAAATTATGTTCAAAATTAATTTGATCCTTATGTAGTTGTCTCAACCTCTTATTGATTTCCCAAATAATCTCTTTTGATTACACCTAGGCTTTGTGCCCGAACTTGCCAGGGTGCTTAGTTGCCCTAATGCTTCTGATGGTATGTCATTGCCTCTCAACCAATATTTTTCTTCCTTTCTTTCAATTGGCTCATCCTACAAAGCAAGAACAAATCACACGTAAGAATGAAATCAAGTTACTCAGTGTAGATTTAATAATTATAATAACAATAAAATAAATGGGAAACATACATGTTCATGACTTCCGCATCCCCTTGCGTTCTGTATTGTCCCTTTTGATATACTTATGGTACGTACTTTTCAAAGCACAACACATTCAATGTTCAGTTGGTTCATCATTGCCCTTTTCTTGTTGCTATAAAATTAAAGGGTACATAACAATAATAAATCAATACACAAGCGCATATATATATATATCTGTATATATATAATTATTGAAACATACAATATCAACTTCTAATTGAAAGTGAAGTTTGCATGATTTCCAACGAAGTTACTCAAATACCACCCGTATTTTTTATTGCTTCTTTATATAAGCCTATATGATGAGGGGAGAGTTTGTGAAAAATAATCAAGGAAATCAAACATAGTGTCGCATTTGGTTTAACAAATTGATCAAAAACTCCATAGTTGTCCTAGCATGCTACAAAGTCATTCTAATATTCTGGTTCATTCGATTGGTATCTACTTGGAGGTTTAAAAAATACATCAGAGTTTTCTTCCAATAGCCATGGATTTGTTGTATATGATCGGAATGTGATACCTCATTGATGCAAACTTGAATTGTTTTCAGTTTACTGTAAGAGAGCTCATAATACCTTTTCTTGTATCCTTAATCTAACATGAAAGTTTTTGAAATATAAATATAAAGAAATAAATAATGGAGTTGTCTATGTCATGATGAATTGTTTTTCATTATTAAATGATTTAATCTGCTTGTGATAGTAATAATCTCTAGATAAAAATCTTCTATGACCTATTTAGCATGGCTTCTTAGTATGTATCAATCTTGTTTAATATGTTTCTTTACCATATATTGTATATGTTTAATAACCTTTGACTATATTTCTTGACAAGTTGCCATATAAGTAGGAAAGTTATTAATTGTCTATAAGAGTACAACTATGAGTCACAAGGTTGCTCAACAGACATCTATATCATTTCATGGTTGCCTGAAGCCCAATATTAATAATGTGAGCATTGTAAATCAATTCTTTTCATGCACAGCTACGGAGGAAGGTTATAAATTACTTGTATTATCTGCCATCATCTATAAGAAGTGATAAGGTTGTTGCGTGGATTGATGCTAATTGCCGAAAGACCTAATAGTTTTTTTTTTTTTTTTGGCTATCTCTAGTATTAGGCCACATAGAATCTACTTTCTTCTGAGTTGGTAAATCTACGAGGTGATGTTTGTCATTTTCGAGTATTTTGTCCTCATGCCATCTTAGACTATTAACATACTCAGGATTATGAAACAACCATTTAAATCTTGGTATGGGCGGAAGATACCTTCGCCAGTATCTTTTTTCTCGTCTTTCTTTTTGTTTCTCTTACGTTTAGATGTCTCGTATACAGGACACTTATTTGCATTCGCATATTCTTTGAGATATAAAGTGCAATCATTAGTGCGAGCATGCTTTTTTCATATTTGATTCCTATTGTATTGTAAAAGCCTAAATTTTTAAACGGTATTTTAGTAATTTTTCCTTAAAAATTAATTAAAATCAATTAAATATAATAGAAATATTGGGATAGTAATATTAAAATAACTTTTAACTTTCTTACAAAAAAAAAATCTGGACTTTTGAATGTCTGTAAAATAATACCATTATTTTTAAATTTCTGCAAAATAATATCCTAACTTTTGAATTTCTGCAAAATAATATCTTCACTTTTGAATTTTACAAATTAAGATCCTAACAATTAAAATTCTTACAAATTAATATTTTAACATTTGAAATTCCTATAAATTTATAACCTTAATGCTCAATTAGTTGATTTTAATAATAAAAAGATGGTAGTAATCATCATCAACTTAATTAAAACTTATTAAATAATAATAAAATTTCTGAAAAATATTTATAGTTAGCTTATTTCACTTTTTATTTAAAAAAAGTAAAAAATGAGAACAACAGGTAAAAATAGAAAATTATAAAAAAAAAATATATGTAAGGTAAACAAATTGTGTTTTTTTTAGCAATTAACCAAAAAAGTAGTTATAAAATAATTTCTAATAATATACTAATCTAATCATTTTTAGTAAGTTAATAAGAGATATTTGTATCTTTTAATTTGCTCATAGTATAAATATACAAAGAAAACAAAAGATAAGGATATTAATTTGTTGAAATTGTAAATATCAGGGTATTAATTTGTAGAATTTAAAAGTAAGAGTATTAATATATAGAAATTATTAGTGTGAAGGTATTAATTTGTAGAATTTTAGAAATGAGGTTATTAATTTACAAAAATTCAAAAGATATAGTTTTTTTTGAAAAGAAAAAAGGTAAAAATAAGGATATTTTATGTGATTAACCCTATAATATTTTATATAAGCGGTGGACCTTGGTTTTAAATGTAACACTCCTTTTATTCTCTCCATGCCCGACACTCCCCTCTATCATTTTCTTTTTCTTTTTCTTTTTGTTTTCTTTTTCCTTTCTTCATGTCTTAAGCTCTCGATCGACAACTATTGATGGTTGCCGGAGACCGTACTCATCCCACCTCTCTCTTTGTAGTCTCATCGACTTTCTGATGAAGCCGATGGTGATAGAAGCTTCGAGAGTATACTTTCCATACGTGTGTAATCTCTACTTATTTGAGACACTTTTTTCACATCCGAATGGCTTTAAATCTGGCTCCAGTCACCGAACAACGACCCTACCTTCAAGTGTCATCATATTTTGAGGTTAACGACTCCAACTAGTGGTTTCTGTCAATTCAACCTGAGTTAACTTTGATGAGAATTCCGTGGCTTTAAAATTTAAATTATGATATTTTTATAAATAGTCTTAGAAAGTATGTGATATGTTTGTGAAATTTGAGGTGCTGATTCAGTGACTAGAGACATAATAAGGGATGATTGAGTTGTGTGGGATTGAAACCCCTATAGTAAGAAATTTTGAAAGAAATATTGGTACTTTTCTAAGCCAAATTCAAAAAATCACTTTTTTTGAAATTTGATACAGTATTGAGCTAGTATGGCTGATAATGGACTTTGGGCCAAGTTTATAAGATTATCACTTTTATAAATAAAATGGAAAGTTGATAGATATACAACCCAATTTAGACGAAAATGGTATGTTTGTAACCATAATAAATATTGGGCCATTTAGGCCTCGGGCTTGTATATAAAAAATGGCTATAAGAGATATTTTTATAAATATTTTCAGAATATTAGTATTTGTACGAATACTTTCCGAAAAATAGTATTTTTATACTTAGATAAAGTGTTGGGCCGAAAATGTGGTATATCAAGAATTTATCCTCACGCTGAGTTCGGAAAAAGTGATATTTAATTTTCCTAAATAGTACTGAGATATTGATATTATTTGAAATATATTCTGAAAAGTGTATTTTTATAAATAACTCAGAGACATGTTATGTTTCTAAATATTTTGGAAAAAAGTAGTACTTTATAACTTTTAGAATTTAAGGCTCGTTTAAGGTTCAAGACCTCGAAACGAAGTTTCAACCCCAAAATCGGATTCAGTGAGGTTTAGAGATGAATTTTAACATATAACATTTACATGTTTTGAAGTTGCCAAAATTTCAAGACACAAAACTCGTAAATAGTCTCATTTTGTGTGTCACAAATAGAGTGTCAATCTAGAACTCAAATTAGTCGAATTCTATGTCTAACTTAACTATTTTAGATGCTATAAATTTAGTAGTGGTACCTATTTTTCTAATTGAGCCTTTGTTGGAAAAGTGACTTCCTAAAAGAAGCAAATTTGGATTCTAATTCACCCATCGAACTTCCAAATGATACACAGGAACTACCACGAGCCTCTATAACACATTATTGCTATCCGATAGAGGTAGATATTCCATTTCTTGATTTACAGTGATTTTTATTATAAATTTATTTATGTGAGCAAATTTTAAATTTTGTGAAATAGTTTGTAAAAATATGGTTACGAAATGTTTAGAAAAATTGATGAGTTTGGGAAATTTATATTTAGAACTGAATATGGTTTGATTAAAGACTACTATATGGCTATTTTTGATTTTATGGAAAATAGTACATTACCCCATTCATGTCATTTATTAAGCATTGAATTGTATATTCATTTCACACAGCTAGTAAAATCACAATGTTTCAATAAAACACTAGAATCACCGTATTCCAAAAGAATACTGGAAAATAAAAAGAAAAAAAAAACTTACAATCATTAATTAGATGATTGGAACTCACGTATGTTAAAAATATAAACATTACTGAATTAGATGGTATTTAGTGTACTTATGAAGAACTTGAATATGTATGTACTTATTTTGGAATCGAGTTTAACAAAGGTTTGTAATTTTGTGAACCTTTGGAAAATAATTTAATAAGTGGATTTCGGAAATAAAAATTTTGGAATAGTTTGCTAACCATACAAGAATTTGAAATGAATACATCGTTTATTTCTAAAAATTTATAATCGAATATCTACACATGCTCAAACAATGAAGAAGGCATCTCATTTCCTTCTGGCAATATCTCCTTCAATAAAGCAAGTAATTTTAAATACATTTTATCACTTCAACCAGTACCAGCTTTTAAATTCTATAATTTTATCAATAAATTAACTTTGTTTTCTTTGAACTTGGATATCTAATTTTCTTTGCATCTTCTAATTGTTAGGGTTTATGCCCTAAAAGCATGTATATTTTGGATATTTGCTGAAGTAATAAAATGACATTTTTCTATTTGAATTTGTGCATAATTGGCATGTCTTTAAATATCAGAAAATCTCTAATTTATTTATATGACCACAAATTTAGTATATAAGTGTTATATACATGAGGATTATATTTATGAATAACAAACTAAATATAGTACGTAATAATTAATTAAAGTTTGGGATCTTTAATACGGTCCATTAATATTGAGAATGTAATAGTCTTATTTGGACTATTGATGTGTTGACATCACAATAGATGTACTTTATATAATTTGATTATATAGGACTAGACCAAACATAATTTGAATCTCACATAAATTCTGTTAACTGTTAAGAATTCAAATAATGTCACTAGATGATCATATGTAGATCAATCTTAATTCTAAGTAGTTATACACTCCAAATTTATAAGATTATATTCTTTGACATACTTGTTAAAGGTTTGTTTCCTAAACAGACCGAAATACTTGTATCTTGGGAGAAATGATGAGATGAGTAGCTGAGAATATAGCTTACAAATATGAAATCCATCCATTCTATTAAGAAGCTAGAAAGATGATTCCCTTGTGTATTGATTTAGGACTTGAACAGTTTGAGTACTCAATTTATAATAGATTTATAAACTAATTGTTCATTAGAGGATTGAACATAACCTAGCTCCAATTATGAATTGTCTATGGAGGATTAAACTACATGTAATGATTAAATCGATGGACTGCTCGATGTTTTCTGAGTAAATTAATTCTGTAATTTCAAGAATGCAATTCCATATTTTTAGTGGAGTAATACTGGAATTAATAACTTAGACAAATTGGTTTAATTTATTGGAGTTTGAATTACAGTTCTATAGGTCCCCAATTCCACCTTTTACAAATACTGTACTGGATATTATATTATTTCTATTACTGTATACTTTGTCTAGATGAATAGTTTATCTATATGTAATTAATAATTGTCATTAATTAATTAATTAATTAATTTTGAATTGATTAATTTAAATTTATGGAGAGAGAAGTTTCCTAATTTGTTTGAATTTTGAATTTAACAATAACTAATTATCTGATAATTAGATAAATAGAAATTGGCAAACTAACTAAAGTTTTTTTAAAGATATATATATATTTATATATTAATTAGATTAATTNATATATATATATATATATATATATAAGGTGAAACCCTAGCTGGATATACTACGTATTATTTTTTACAGAGCCTCTAAACTAGAGAGAAAAAGAAGAGAGTCTTCCTATTCTTTATAGGAATAAACTTGCAATCTTATGTGTTGAGAAAATTACAAGAGCCTAAAATGTGAGTTTAAGAAATTTTACGCAACATCCACACGTTCATCCAGTTGTACTTGAGGTTTGGATTGGAAGATCATGGTTTAAAAGACAGTAAAGTTATGATCCACTGATAGGCTACAAGAGGTATTAGATCTATTCTTTTTGTTTATTCATATTTACTATGAATTAATACTATGCACTCATATAATCAATTGTTTTGAGAAAATTTTTAATTATTTCTAGGCCAATCTTTCGCTGCAAAAATCGTTTTAAATCCAAAACTAATAACTTATTAAAAGCTCTAGGATGATAAAAAAAATATTCATCGACATCTATTACCATATCTAATTTAGGACCATTGAACACAGGATGATTTTATGATCATTCATCTCTTTGTGCATTTTTATTTGTCTAAATTAAATTGATTATCTTTGATTTATTTCCTATGACAAATTGATAATCCATAGGTTTCATTTTAAAATTTTTTAAAAAAATATTATAAACTAACAATTTTAAATCAATACAACGACAATTTAAGTCTTCGCTATTTTTTGTCCCTCGGTGACGATAATATTTACTGTTGCCATTGAACGATATTGTGAAGAGAATAAGACGACAATCTATTACGACGAATTAATCATCGCTAATCTTGTTACAATAAGATATAGCAACGACATTTGACTCTATTGTGACGATAAAAGTTGTCGCAACAGTGCTTATTTCCAGTAGTGATATCACCATAACTCTGAACTATTGGGACTCAACTGTAGAATCTCAAAAAAGTAATTATGCTCTATCAAATGGCAAGAAAATGATATGTTAGACCTATGGTATTAATGTACAGAAAGTATGAAGCTTTTTCTTTAAATTTGCTACAATGAACGAAAGAACCTACAAGTCATGACAACAGTAGAAAACAACACCTAATATATATAACTAGAAACAAACAAAAAAACAAAGAAGAAAATATTATATGCTCTTATATTTACAAGACATGTGACTGACGTCCTACGTGTATCTTGCGCTTAAATTTAGATTACATCAATAGAGAGAAAAAAAAGAAATCAATTAAGCGAATTGCCTATAGAAGGTAATTACAATCAGCACCTGTAAAAAACCGGAATTTTTTAGGGTAATTTGGACATTTTACCAATTTCCCGGATAAAATATTGTAGGGACTAATTTGCAAAAGTTTTGTTCAGAGGGACTAAATTACAAATTTCGGAGTACTAAATTGATAGAGATTTAAAATTTTGGGGACTTATGTGTAATTTTTGAAAAATTGCACAGCCCTATAAGGATGGACCACGTGCACATCCTCTTTCCTCTCTCTCTCTCTTCTCTCTCCTCCCTCCCCCGAAATCTCTCTTTCTCTCTCCTCTCTTCTCCCTCTCGGCCGAGCCTCCGCCTGCTGCAGTCTGGGCCGCCCACCGACCGGCGTTGCCTCGCCACGAAGCTCCGCCGCCTGTCGTCACTCGTCGCCGCCGCCTGGTTTACCGGGAAAAGCCATAAAAGTTCGTTTCGACCCATTTCGGTTTTTCCATCACCGGCGACGATTCCGGCCACCTTTCTGCTTCAAACCGGTCCCGTTGAATTCGTATCGTCACAAGGATCATCAAGGTATATATATCTCAACTCCATTTTGCCTGGATTGAAAGTTGCCTTTTTTGGTCATTTCGAGTTTTTGGTTGTTGTTCTCGATCCGACCGTTGGATTGTATTTTCAACTAGATTTTTGGAATGTACTTGGAAAATGGAGAAGTTTCATATATATATATTGTGTAGTTTGGTGATCGGCACAAAAATCGAGATCGGACGGTCGAGATTTTATCTCGTTTTGCGTGCCACCAATCCGGTGTGGACCCGGACCCAAATTGGACAAGTTGTATGTCTAACCTAGCTATTTTGGGTGCTAGGAATTCAGTGAAGAAGTCTGATTGTGGAATTGGAACTCCGGTGAGAAAGTTGATTTTTCGCACGAGGACGATCGAGGGCTTGGAATTGGTTCCTAACCCTCTGGGCGATCGTCAACGACACCTTAAGGACTTAATAGCGTGGTGTCGCTATTCTATTGAGGTAGGGGTTTAGTTACCTTCGTTTTATACTGTTTTTGAGTTAAAACTTATTTTCTGTAGCATATAAGAATAAGTATGTTTTTAATGATTTGAATTATATGTGATGGAATCTGATTATACGATATATACTGTACTGCTCTGGGAATTTGCTGTGTGCAGGTTATTTTGGGTATATCAAAAATAGGGCCGTTATGCTGCCCGTTTGTCTACGAAACCCTATTATGCATGTTTTACTGAAAAACTAGAGTATAGTAGTTTTTACACTTCAGTTCTGTATTGCACGTGTCATAGGATCATACATGAGCACCGTGTTAGCATCGTGGGTTTTACAGTATGGCGCTGCATGCCCCACCGTCGGTGAAAGTCCGTAAACTTGCGCGAGGTCTTGTTACTTCTGATTACCTCCCCATTTGACAGGTGTAGGCAATTCGGTTACCCCTCTAGGTTTGGTAGGCGACACATGGGTGTCCCTTCCGGGTATGGGCTTAGGTATCAGGCAGGCTATTAGGTACACTTAGTGCCATCATCCTGAGTTTCCACAGATGAGAGGATGTGAGCTTATGGGTATGGGTTGATTTGTGTCATGTGCATATGGAGTGATGGTTTTGATTACACTGTTATATATATATTGGCTTCCGATTTGGATTATATATATACGTGTGTGTATGTCTTGAATTTGAACTAACTATGCAGGAGATTCCCATTACTAAACTGTTTTTCCCCGAGGTAACTATTTTCCTACTAGGCATTGTATGCTCACCCCCCCTTACCTTCCTCCTTAGGTGGTGTCCAGTGCGATCTTAGTGATCAAGAGGAGTAAGAGGTCATCTTGATTGCAGTTCGTCTCTTGATAATGCTAGGAGTTTGTTGTCGTAGTCTTTGGACTATTTGGATTTTGTGTTAGCATTGAACCAAGATTACCGTTTTCTATTTTGTCTGCAAACTTATGTATGCCATTCTGGTATTTGACAACTGTTGTGAATGATGATGATGATGGATTTTTGAAATTTATTTCATGTTTTTAAGTAATTGTTCAATTTATGTTTGGTGGTGTATACGAACTGTGGGAGTGGTTCACGGGATGGAATTCCGATTATTTTATTTAAATGGACTGTTATAAAAACTAGATTTTTTGACATTTTTCAAATAAATTAAAGAATTTTCCACCTTTGTGAAATTCCCCTTCTGCCACTAGCCCGGGTTTTGGGTCGTGACAGCACCAATAATTTCAGTTGTAGCTAAGATTATTTCCTTCGTTAAAAGCAATTATTTTAATATCCAATATAACTTTGATCTCTTATATATGTCTTGAATACGTAGCCCAAACTTCTGAGCGGGGCTTCCTTTGTCTTCCTTCTACGGGACTAATTGGTTGCGTTCGGTCATCAAGTCAAATATCTCGATCTTACTTTGCACCCCAAATGTATATCAATATCACGATAATTTCAATAATAGGATTAACTCCCTCAAAATTAATAATAATAATAATAATAATATAACGATAATTTCAATAATAGGATTAACAAATCAATACAAAGTTCATCCCTCGCTCCTCAGTTGGTCCAAATAACATTTAAAGGATAAAATTACCCTTGTTCTAAACTAATATCCAAAAATATATAAAGCAAACAACCAAATGAGATGATGATTTTTTTTTTTTAAAAAAAAAGAACATATATATATTAAGTAAAGAAAAATCTAATACATATTTATTTAATTTCTTTTCCTTCTTTTAGTTAATTAATTTTTATAGTGGGAGGGTATCTTGGTTATTTCATTCAAAAACATTTCTTACTTAATTTTGACTAAGGTGCATCAATTCATCCGTCAATATAGACACTTTTTTTTATGCACAAAAATCGAGAAATTAAATAAAGCAGGTATCTTGATCAATATTTCAAAGATTTCTTACATAATTTTTACCCGAAAAAATGGAAGAGTATCACTTTCTCACTCTTTTTTTTTTTTTCCGAGGGGTATCACTTTGTCATTCAAACTATAGATATTATTTTTAACTCAAAATCTATAAATAAGTTTTTACTTAAAAAATGAAAAAATAAATTAAACATTTCATCTAAACTGGATACGAATTTTCGTAAATATCCCACTATATTTAATAAACCACGCAACAAACTCACAAAGAAGGGCATATCATTAAATGCAATTTTCTTTTATTCAGCAGAAACTAATTTCACCGCCATCAGCAGAAGACCGTCTGATGACTCAAAAAAGCTTTTTTGTTTTTTTTTTCCCCCAAAATCCATAATGTTTCATTCCCATCATCTAAAAGCCAATCTTAAAGCAGTCCAAGACAGTCCTCGCTTTTCTCCTTTTGTTTTTCAGGTCTCTCGGTCTCTCTTTCTCTCTCTCTCTCTCTCTCTCTCTCTCTCTCTCTCTCAAATGAGTCCCTATAAACTATAGACTTAGCCAACTAGCTATAGCTAGTTCCTAACTAGATATATGCCTCTCAATTCCCATCCATACTGTCTGTCTCTCCGATCAGTGCCTTGAGAAGCCAAAGCTAGCTTGATGTAGCTTATCAGTACAAAAACCCTAGCTTATGTTTTAAAGAATTGGACGACTGATTTTGATATATGCTATAATTTGTTTTTCATGCATGGCTAGTGATCATACAATATCATCTTCTATTCTAGCTTGTATGGCTCTTTTCTTTTTTCTTTTGGTTCTTGTATTTCATCCCACCATGGCTAACAAAGTGCCGAAAAGCACTCCGCTAAATGAAATCATGGAGAAGAAATCAAATATGAAGGAATTCACCAAGAGAGGACATGGCATTGGCAATTCAAGATTCCTCGCAACACGCCAGAGTGCTTCAATGGCTAGTGCGGTTCATGTTCGTCCACTAGTTCAAAGCAGAAGATCAAGATCTGCTCGTCGAACGCCATTGCCGTGGCAAGAAAGTGCCTTTAATTCCAGTGCACATGAAGTTCCTAGTGGCCCAAATCCAATTTCAAATAGGTGAGAAGGCAAAAAGAGTTAGGCAGATTTTTAAGAGTTAATGGATTATTTTATATAATGTTTATGTATATCTTTTTTAATTCAAATATTTCCGGGTACGTTTGTGCTTATTTTGTGGGTTTTGTATACAGTTTATGGATATATATATATATATATATATAGAGCTCTAATATCACTATAGTTCATTTTGTTATTGTTTTCTATATATTACAGAACCTTTCAAAACAATCATTTGGCCATGAATATGTATACGCAGATTCTAGTAATAATGTTTGGTTTCTTTGTCAATTGACTATAGTCATCATTATACTCTAAATGCCACGGACTCTCCTCTACTTGACTTTATTATGTTTTAACTAGGTTTTTCTCTCTTTTTCTTTTTCTTTTGAAATATTGAGAAGTCTGTTTATGTTAATTATTCAAGCATAAATGATCATGTTTGCAACTCATGTATTACTTTTTCTTTTTTTACTTGGAATTCAATCTTGAGGGAGTACATGCGCAGCTTAATTTCTAGTTTTCTATCAGTTGTCAATTTAGAAACAGTTCTAAAAGGAATAGAACATATTTTTATATGTAATTAATATTCATAAAAGCTACCATTTAATTATTTTTCTCCTTTTAATAATATGAGTTCATTTCTTGAGGGCATAACTATGTTCTGTCTTTCTTGTGAATTGAGAAACATAACTATATATTGAGAGCGCGGATATCATATAAATATGACACAGACATAGCACGATGATGTTAGGATCAGTAACATTAAGCAAAAATCTAGATTAGTGTCATTTTGGCTGCAGTATTTTGTTGAATGAGCAGCACTAGCTAGCTCCATTTTCAACAGTACTTGTCTTATGAGCTATTTAAGTATACAGCGTGGACATAATAATGATACATTCAAGAAATTTTAATGACGCTTTTGTTTCAGACTAGACTGCATGCAATGATGAAAGCGAAAGCCAAAAAAAGCAACAAAGAAAGAGATGTTCAATTAAAGAGAGAGCACAAAAATCCCATTGTTTTTCGTGTAAAGTCACACAAGACCTGGCATCCAAAGCAGTGGTCACAAACCTAGCTAGAGTCCTTTTCTTTTTTCCATAAATAACCCTGCTTCTTTCGTCTTTTATTTTTGAACACCATTCACACTCTTCTGTCGTTTCCCCTTTTAAAAGCTGAAAAAAATGACCATAAAAAGGTAGGTATTCGTCTTCATCTGCGCTCCTCCAGGGCTCCAGTGGTTTTATCCTCTTGTTCTATTATAACTCTCTTGTTATTTTGCTTGCTACTTGCTTATGTGCCACCTCTGGCTCTTCTTTTCATTTGTGCAGTTCCTTTAAAAGCATGCATATGATCTTCGGAATTTTGAAAATGGGAACCTCCAATTTTATTCGGTTACATGGCTTATTGTACATATAAGTGGTCCATACTTTGTATTTATGCATGAATGAATGTGGGATTATATATATATATATATATATATATATATATATATATATATATATATATGCAGTATACATTATCATGACAACCGCTCGCTTCCATACCCGTACGTTAATTTGTAATTGCTAGCTTTCACTAAAGTTTGTTAAATTTAATTTGAAGGTTAATCCATTGATTGCATAATATTATTGAAATTACAAATATTCATACATATACCTATATACATTCATGATTTATGAATGTACGACTACATTTATATATATTGGTATCTTTATATGACCGCCCATCTAGTGACTATTTTTTTTTTAAGGTAACATCTAACGACTTTTTAACTTACGTGAGTCAGAAGCAACGCATATCATGCTAAAAAAAATCAACATTACTTAATTCATTCATTATGAACTCGCTAGTTAGGAACGGGCCGGTAATTCAGTACATTACAAGCAGCATTAATTAAGATTTGGATGATTTCTTTTTCTTCTTTTGTTTTAAGTATTTTGACTTGTTTCAGCCGCAATATTGACTACAATAGCTATCTAATTAACAAATGAACTATAAAAGGGACATTAGTGGTACTTGTTTTATATATATATATATATGGGGCTTATATCCACATCCCTAAGTTCAATAGTACCCCTTTAATTAGTGAAAAATGTGGAATCCAAAAAGTTACAATGGCATTTTAGATTTTGTGTTGAGTAGAAAACCTGTAATTAAGTAATTTTCGGATCAAAATAAGGAAAATTTGGAATATTTTATTCCTTTGCAATAGTGCCTAAAATTTACTTAAAAGGGCACTTAGAGTTCAAATTCTCCACAATGGGGCCCTTGAGAAAGAAAGAAAAAGAGAGAAACAACAGTTTTTGTTGGAGCTCTGCCGCGCCGCCACCGCATGTGTAGTCTTCTTTCATCGTCTCTGACCACCTTCAAGTAGTTGCACGTTAAAATTCATTTGCAGTAACTTTTTACCACTTTTATCGTTTTTACCAACTATGTAAAGAGTGATATTTTTTTAAATTTTTAGTTAGGTAATTATTTTACCCGAGGTAAATATATGAGGTGAAAAGTAGTTAAAAACCAAGAATAATTATGGTTAATAGAAGTAAAAACGGCATGTGGTAACTTTTAAGAAAAATATGATATTTTTCTAATTTAGAACAAAAAGTGATATTTTTGCAAAACTAAGTAGTGTTGGATTAGAATATGATACTATTCAGATTTAGGTCTTAGGCTGATATTAGAAAATTGTTCCTTTTCAATATATTATTACAATGACATTTTAACAATTAATCAGTGAAGTGATACTTTTTCAAATTATTTTTGAAAGTGATATTTTTTTAAAATAATTGTGTCATAATAATATCTTCTAAATATTTCAGAACATTAACATTTTTGCAAATAATCAACAAAAATGATATTTTTCTAAATTCTTTTGAAATATTGTATTTATGTAATTCTTAGATTTTTGAGTGTAACTTATGCTCTGGACCTCAAAACTGAGTTCTGACTTCGAATTTGAACTTAGGTAGGTCGAGACATGAATTTCGATATAAAATATGACTATATATCGTGGTAGCACAAAAATTGGAATTTTGTGGCATAAGAATTACATTGTTTTGCATGCCATAGACCGGTCCTATGTCGGGATTTATTTTTGACAGAGTATATATCTAACCTAGTATTTTTGGGTACTCTGAATTTAGTGGTGACCTTTATTTCTCCATTTAAAGCTCTAGTAGAAAAGTCACTTTTTAAATAGACTTATTAGGATCCGGAAACTACCATTCAGACATCCAAGTGACCAACAGAAATTTCTTCCAGTGTCGTTGGCTTGGTATTATTACCATATTGAGGTAGGAGGTCAATTACCCGATTTTATTTCTATTTTGATTTATAATTGCATTAAAACTTATTTAAGAAAAATCATGATCTCATGATGGTTTCACAAACTGGGTTATACTGAGATTAGATTGTGTGAATTATTTTACATATTTTTATACTGTGATTATGGGGTAAAATAGTGGTATACTTCCCATGTTACAGTAAATTCCAGAATAATGCCGAATTTGATTTTAAAGCATAATTTGATTCATAGATGTACGGTTATTATGAATTGTTACATGTTGTACATACCATAGGATCATACACTTGAGTTCTATTATTTCATCATGGTAGTTTAGATCGCTGGCGAGTTGTTGTAGTACTAGATGAAAGACCGAGGTCTCTGCATAGGTTTTTAGCTGACGCACCTACGGGAAGTGTTAGGATGCTAGGTACTTCTGTTACAAAAGTATTATAGGGCCGTGATCGGAGGATAAGAGCTCATTCATATATATGGTTGATTTATGATACGTACAACTATATGGATTTGATTTTGGTTTTGAATACGTAATTATTCTAGATATCAATTATTTTATTTGGTTTATAAATGGATTTTAGAAAAGATATTAACCATGCAAGTTTGATAAAATTGCATTTATTCAAAAATGTAATTGAATTTTTACTGAGTATGTGAATGCTCACCCAACTTATTTCTCCTACTTTCAGGTGTATATCTAGTTAAGATAGTAATCCTAGTGGTCAAATGAGCTACATAGCTTGTACAGACAGTTCTACTCTAAATCACTGATGGGTGTTTGTACTTTGTTATCATTATTTTCTTATTCAGTTATTTAGCCAAGATTAGTAGGTGGATATATGAAGATGATTTTGTTGTTAAATTGAGTATTTAAAATAATAAATAATTTTATGTAACACATTTTGGATATTGAACTAAATATTTCAGTTAAACTCAATTTATCAAAGTTTATGACTTCTCAACAAGTTCTAAAAGAGATAGCTGAAAATTTTCTTAAATTTTGATGAGTATTTCCCTTACGAAATTAAAACTAATAAGTGCTTTAATGAATAAGAAATTTATAATAATTTAAGGATCAAAAAAGAATTATCTAACACTTGATTTCTCTTAAATTCTGTAAAATTAATATTTTATTATATTTTCACTTAAAATTATTAAAATTCCAGTTTTAGATTTTCGGTCGTGTCAAAAAAACTATAAAATAATTACTCAATCCCAAATAGTACACCCCAACTGGTTCTAATCCTCTCCTGCATAAAGTTTTCCTCTCCATTGACTAAACCCTTTCATGTCTCTCTCTTCAATTACCGTGGCTATTTCATTCCCATTTTTCTTTTTTTCAGGGTATACTCCTTCTTCATAATGATAGATTTCTTTTTCTTTTAATGAGTTTCACATTATGAGAATGATATTTACATATACCAAATCAAAGCAATTAATAAGATAACAAAGAGACAAAATAACTTAAAATATGAAGCAATCAAAATAACAAAAGAAAAAGAAAACTAAATACTTAAGTTAAAAATGAATTTTGACGCAATATCATGAGTTTTTTTCCCCATAAACATTCAAATATAATTTCAATTTCTTGGAGAACTAAATCTTCAACAAAATTATTTGTAACAATATTTATAAAAAAAAAAAAGTACTGTTCATTTGTTTTTCACATTAGGGTGAATATGAATGGTCATGATATAGAGAAAATAGATTGAATGATAAAGGGAGAAAAGGGGCATACATAGTATTTTTAATTTTCTTCAAGTCTCTTTATCTATACAATAATAAAGGGTGTGCTTTTATATTGGTAGGAGGTGCGAATATAATTACCTTTATATATGTATACAAGGGACAATTACCTAATTATATATGTTGTTTGACCTTATGTTTAAATTGGACTTTCAATTTTATACATTATCAACGTTGTCCTTCTAATTTTAAGATTAAAACAACATGATACCATCATTCGATCAAATTCGGAATTGGACATGAGTCAAACTAATTGAGGCTTGTAAAATTGCCTTCAAGGGTATTTGGTTGTGACCACTAAATTTGTGTATATGTATCGATATATGCATTAGATATCTTCTTTGGCATTTAGTTTGTATAATTTTCTAATGACATTTAACTAATCATTATTTTATTTGATTGCTAACAAGTTTAAACATCCTCAAAGTTCAAGTAAACTATGGGCAATTTAGGGTTTATTGGATGAGATTATAAATTTGCTTTAGTTCTAAAATTAATTTAGAGCGACAATGTTAATAATGTGGAAAAACTGAAGGTACAAGTTGAAAAATAGGACAAACTACAAGGAAAAATTAAGTAATTATTCATATATATAAATATGTAACTAATCAATGCTTTGGTAGTTTAGTCGTTATATATTCACTCAGTTCCGTGTAGTAGTTAAATCGTTATACTAGCTTCTTTCTTTTTTGTTTTTCCTTTTTTTTTCTTTTTGCACTAATTGGAAAATAAATGTAAATTACTACATGACTTGAAAATTTGTATTTCAGTATAACAGGCATTATTTTTTATGTAATGGAGACCAAATTAATATATGTTCGATCGAGCCAATGTGTTGAAGGAATTTTAACGATTTAATGACACAAATGTTTTACCCTAATTTGACAAAAAAATTTAGTCTTTATAATTTGATTTATATATGGTGGGATGATCGAATCTTAATTTAAGAACAATTTTTGTCATTGAGATCATGTTTGGTGCACTGTATTATGTTTATTGTATTATTGTATTGTATTGTATTGCATTGTATTATTCTATTACATTACTATGTTTGTTTTGCATTTGTACTAAGATGTATTAGAAAGTTAATTTTTAAAAATACCATTTTCAAAAATTGACTCAGAAAAATACCATTTTCAAAACATATTTAGGAAAATACCACTTGTAAAATTACAACTTTTTAAAAACTATTAACGAAAAAACTACTTTTTGATATAAACTTAGAAAAGTACCACTTTTTAAAATTTATTTGGAAAAATGCCATTTTTGGAAAGGATAAAGTGATGTGAAATAAAAAGTGATGAGAGAGAAATTAAAAAAAAATTAAGAGAATAGATATTGTACAATACTATGTTAAAGTTAAAAATATGTAATACATTATAATACATACATTTTGTTTTGTATTAGATAATACTCTCTGTATTATATTAAATTTTGATATCGTATTAAATAAGACAATACAAAAATACAACCAAATATTATAAATCTTGAAAAAATCCTAGACTTGTAAAATTAGTTTAATAATTATTAATTATTATGATCTTTTAATATTAGTGTATTTTCTTAAAAAATGAATTTATAATGATTCATTTTCTTATCTAAGTTTTATTATGTATACTTAATTTTTTTTATCATAGAAATTGAGTAATTATATACTAATGAATTTCATGAATATGTTACAGTGAGATACATACAAGAAAGTCAAGTTGAACTATGTGCCTAATTTCAAATATAAACTATTTTACAATATATTTGGTTATTATTGTTAATAAGAAGTAGACTTAATTAATTCTGTTTACTATTGAATCCTAAATTGTTTGAGTTCAATAATCATTTATCTTGGTCTAATAAATAATAGAAAAGTCCAAATTTGAAATTATTAGTATTCTTATTTGTAATTATTATTGAGTTTTAATCCTTTAGTCCAATATTATTTATCTTAGCCCAATAGGTAATATAAAAGCTTAAGCTAAAATAAGTATTTTGTGCTCAAGAAATAAGTTAAATAGTCACAAATAATAAATAGTAAAAGAGGAATTAATGGTGTAGTCATTAACATATTTTAAAAGTATGCATATACATTTATCAATTCACTTATAAAAATGGAAAATGATGTAAAAGACTATTAATATATTTTATTTATACATTATCACCATTAAAATAAAAGAAATTTATTAATTACATTAGAAAATAAAATAAAAATTAGGTAGGTTATGTAATCATACATTAATTATTCAAATAGTATATCCATTATGTAGATTTTATGAATATTAAATGTAAATATGATAAGATAATGTATTATTTTCTTAAGTGGATGATGCATAGTTAGATTAATAAATTAATTTAATTACATGATGAAAAGATAACAAATAAAAAAAAATTTATGTAAATGGCGATTATTATTAATATTTTTTTGAATTAAATTTTAATTATATTTTATGTACATAATTTGCCTAAAAATAGGGCATTCCATTGTAAACACAATCAAATTCCTTCAATTATTTTTTTGCTATCTCTCTCTCAAAATTTCTATTCATCCATTTTGATTTCAAGAGTTTTCTCTTAGAGTTCTTCAAGTTTCAAGAGGAAAAAAAAAGGTAATTCTTAGAATACTTAGTCTTTTAAGATTTGTATGTTTTATTGTACATAGGTTTAAATTCAATTTATGATAAGTAGAGTTAGAAACCTCATTAAGATCTGAAATTTTTATGAGAAGTATTTTTATATATGTACTTGAATTCTAAAAAAATTCATTTTTATACCCTACTCCCACAATTTTATAAAAATCATTTAACACAAGTTAGTCGTTAGCTAAGAAAAGCTGTAAACAGATTTTATATAATTAGTTCTATGATTTTAAAGGACAAAAGCTTTTATTTTTTGTTAAAATTTTAAATATGAGTTTATATATATGTCAAGATCATTTCTGAAAAGTTTCATGATTTTTGGATGTCTATAAAATATATTATAATTTTTGGAATATCTAATATTTTAATATTTTAAAATGCTAAAATAAATTCTAAGGTATAATTACGAGTGATTAAAGTACTATGAAATGATTTATTTTAGAATTTCCAAATATTGTACATAAATTATAATATGTTAATAATTTTGCTTTTAAGATTTTGAGTTTGTCTGATTTATAAAATATTTTCAAAAATTCAAAAATTTTTGTTTAGTCGTAGTTTTAACAATTTTGCTATAAATTCTAAATTAGAAAAAAATAGTGATAGGTATTGTTTCTAAATTCTAAACCTTAATTCTTAGATTTATTTTTATTTTAGGTGGATTCATGTAAATTTTTAGAAAGAATAGAATTATGTACTATAATGTGGAATTTTTCAAGTATGCATTACGCATTAAAATCCTACAATTTTAATGTTAAACATTATTTTAAGATTTATGTTGTGGATGTTTTCAAACGTCTAAAATGGATTTCACATGACTAATGATAGCATATATTGATATTTAAAATGAATGTTGATGTATGAATAAGATATAAAAAGGATAAAGAAGAAATATGTGGTTGCAACAAGATTAAGTGTGTGGTATTTCACTGCAAGCACGAAGAATATTTTCTATGAACTTAAGGTAAGTACAATCTCGCCTACAATATGGATAATTTTAAAGTATGTTCTGTTTGAAATAAAAGAATTTGAGATGATTAAATGTGATATTTTGCATATGCAAGAGATGTTTGTTTGGCTTAACAAGAATATGAAATATAAGATTTGGTTTGAAATATGATACAACTATATATGTTAAAGAGGAGACTAAGAAAAATATAAGAATATAAAGATATCGTATCAACTTCTGCTAAGTGAAGATTCCTAAGGGAAGGTAAGAACGACCTCCACTAGGTGAGGATTCCCGAGAAAAATATGTTAAGTTTAAGACTGCTGGTATTTTAATAGGGTCGTTCCCCTGATTCCCAGTCAGTAAGTGTGCATTCGGTACATATATAAGGTCTCATAAGAAAGATAAAAGATTTTAAGATAACATATATGATAAAAGATTACTTCATAAAACATAAGTTACAAGATAACATAAAAATACAAAAATTGAACTTCTTTAAATGTTATCCGTATGAAATATTTTCTGAGTTGAATTGTACTTAATGAGTAAAAGCTCATGTAGTATAAATGTTCATGTTATAGGTATCAAAGGTAGGTAATCTTTATTTAGAATGATGGGTTGACCAGAATCGAGGCGGGGCTGGATACGAGGCACGGACTTTGGGATACCTCCATAGTGAATTCCATATATGTTTTCTTCACTTTAAACAAGATAGTTTACTTAAATATATAAGATTAAGTCTTATGTTTCTTTAAGTTAAGATTGAGACGATATATTTAAATATGAAATATTAATTTTAAGATTAATTATGCCTCTAAGATTAAGTATATACAATATGACCAATTTTATTTAAATACCCTTTTATAGAATACCATATACTATTTTGAAGAATATTTTCAATAATTAAACATCCTTAAATAAATATATTTTAGCATCTAAAATTTTGATTTGAACAAATGTAAGACTAAATAGGCTTCGTCAAAAAGACTTAAACTTGTCTAAGAAAACTTGGGATTTAAGAAGTCCACTTGTGACCTCCCTCCTCACCAAGATAGTCATGGGAATCGGACTTCTATGACCGTTAGGAATTTTAAAAATAGAAGAGTGTAATCCTTTGAGATTTTTAGAAAGGGAATTAGTATTAGAGTAAGAAAGAAAATATGCTAATTCCATATAATTTTATATTTTATGAAATAAAATTTTATGAATTAGAAATCTCTCTCTCTCTCTCTCTATTTTGTCCGAAAATGCAAGAGAACCTAAAAACTTATCAAATATCATGAGATATGACCACAGGTTAAAAAGAATTCAAAGTGAAAAAAGGAATGGAAGCTATCAAAGGGTGTTGACTTAGAGATTTTTTTGTGAAAAATTTTAGACAGATGTAATGGCATCCTCAGGTTCTATATCATGCTCGAGATTTTGAAAAAGAACAATATGATAAAGGCACAAAGTTATAATAAGTGTGCATGAGAGTAATCACACCCAAGTATAAAATTTAACACTAAAAGGTCTAATTATGTATGTAAAGAAAATACAAATAATTGACCAAGGAAATGAGTGTAGAAATCATGGCCCAACATATAAAAGTGGTATTTTGAGACATAAGTGAGGTCTAGGACATCTCGGCCCAAAAGTATGAACTGAGTACTACAAAAATACCACACTTAGAAGTCATATTTGCAAAATGTTATAGAAAAATAAGTACAAAAACATGGTATAAGGTGTGAAAAGTGGTATTTAGAGAATTGAATAGGCCGTAAGAGGCTCAACCCAATTTAAAAGAGATTTTGAAAAATATCACTTTTAGAAATCACTCATACTACAAGATCTATGGTTTATGAGAAAATGCTCATTTTTTACGCTTTTTACTAATAAAAGTGGTAAAAATATAATTAGGCCTTACTAATGATGTTGGTAAAAATTTAGGACAGATTTCATACCTTGTTGAAGTCGTAACGGCCTATTAGGCCTTAATATAATAGCCTACATATCGTGCCTTAGTAAGGACTTCATGTTGTACGCATGCAATATGAACGACATCTAAAAAGCTTCCTTTGTGGGCTTAAAGTACACATTCTCGATATGGAACTGTTTGGTTTCATATCTCTGCTTCTTGCAAGTAAATAATTTTCTTGCACAACAGAAGAATTAGTTCAGACAAAAATTCAAATCAAGAAAGAGAAGTACCAGGGATATTTTGAAAATAAAAGTCTCCAGTGTATTAAATAAATTGCTAGAGAGAAAAATAATATTTTAGAAGGAATACAGTCCCCAGTAATTTGAATAACTATCAGGGAGTGGTAAACTCAGTCCCTAGTATTTTGTAAAATATCTTGGCAATCCCCTTGAACTTTTGAAAGGATGAAGAGGGAGTGATACCAAAAATTGACTAATTATGCTTGAAAATTATTTGCGCAAAATTAGTCGTAAAAAGACACTTGTGGTAATCTTTAAGAAATAACCGAAAATAAAAGATTTAAATTTTCAGAAATCACGAGGCTTTGAAAAGATGTTCAAGAAAGTAAATAACATCCAGAAATTATCACAAGAGTTTGTGAGAAATCATGCCACACATAAAAAAAAGGGAAAATAGGAATTTATGGCAAGATACTTGTCAGGCAAGTAGTGATAATGTTTTAAAATAGCTGCATGGAAAAAGTATGAAAATCATCATGTAGACAAGTTCACATCTAGGAGTGAGAAATCCATCTACATGTAGGAAATTCGGAGAGTATAAAATTTATAAGCATGTAGAAGTATACTTATCAGTTTGTCACGATGAGGTTTTAGAATAGTTGCATGAGAGAAGTGTGAAAAATTATACAGGGATTCTCACATGTGAGAGCGAGAAAATAAATTACATACAAAGATTCGAAATGTGAGATTTAAAAGCACGTAGAAAAATACTCATCGGATTTATACGATAAAGTTTTGACTTCTGCATAGAAAAAATGTAATATTATGCGGGAAAAACTACATGTAAGAACAAAGGCTTGAACATATAGACAAGTACTTATCGTAAAGGTGACGATAAGATTTTGATATCTATATAGATATATTTTAAAATCATGTAGGAAAAACTACATACAAAGACTCAGACATATGAGATTTAAAGGCATGTAGAAAACTACTTATCGTAAAAGGCGAAGATAAGGCTTTAACATCTGCATAGAAAAATATGTAATATTATGTAGGGAAAATTACATGTAAGGACAGAAGCTTGAACATGTAGAAAAGTACTTATCATAAAGGTAACGATAAAGTTTTGATATCTGTATAGATATATATTAAAATTCATGTAGGGAGAACTACACGCAAGGACTCAGAAATATGAGTTTTAAAAGTTTGTAGAAAAGTACTTATTGTAGAGGCAATGATAAGGTTTTGATACCTGAATAAGAAAATGTATAAAGCTATACAGAAAAAGCTACATATAAGAATAGAAGCTTGAATATATAGAAAATTACTTATCGTTGAGGTGGCAATAAAGTTTTAAGAGGTGAGGCGGAGTATGAGTGAGAATACTATCCACATACTCGGGCAATACGTATAGCTTGGATGATCATACTCGGATAGAATTAAGCATCACCCTTGTGAAAGAGATAGGCTTTTGGTAGAAACTACGCCAATTTAGTCGTTTTATGATCAACTAGGCAGAGAAGAACTTGTTGTGACCCCCGAGACTGAGGCTAGCTTTGTAGTGTAGGTACAAAGTCTCGCACACTTACCTGTTATTTAAAGTACAAAGCGTCATCCTACGTAAGAAAATAGGTGCAATTGCACAACTATTTTTCGGTAAGATATAGCTTCTCCTGCATTGGAGAAAAATACCGATATGGAAGATCTGGTATTTCGGTCGGCGGTACGACAAGCTGCTTCTAGGATGATTGACCAGTGACAGGGGGCCTACGCCTGAGGTCATACTTTGCTACCTCAATTCCTCCTTGTCATAATAACGCCTAGAAGCTTTTCCCTGAGATCTACCCGAGACTTTTATTTCTAAAGACACTTTATCTTTTTTGTCTTTTTTAGCGCTTTTACTTCTCTCTTTATCTAACTTTCTTCCATTCTCCTTTTTAAACTGATGGCTTTTGTCAGTTTATCTTTCTGTCCTTTTTCAATGGCTTTTATCCTCAAATCTCTTTTTCCTTTTGCGGCGACTTTTATAAATATCTCAGAACATAAAGTACCTAAAGTGGTACCTAGAAATCATTTCAGAAAAATCTTGAAAATAGCCAATTTTTGAAAATATGAGTGTGTCGATCTCAATTTTGAAAATAGAGAAGATTTGCAATGGAAAAGAATAGCTTTTTACTTTGTCAGAGTTTTATAAAGGGATTTGTCAAAAGAAAGAGACTATGAAATATTAGAAAACTAGTACTGAGAATTGGGTATTTGACATAGCTGGTTTTTAAGAAAACATGATTGAATTTATTTTATTTTTTTTTTGGAAAATAAGATAAAATCCGGGGGAAAATAGAGATGTCAATGCACAAATATATATGAGAGAAAAATGCCCATCATGGAGTAAAAAGTAGAGTATGATGGCAATTTTGTTTGTGCATATAAAATTGACAACCCTAATATAGGGTTATCCATAGCAGTTCTTAATTTATCAAGTATAAATTTTAAATTAGTGGGTAGAGAAAGTTTACCAGTATCAATCTCTTGGAAGACACAGTACCTACTAGGCTTGACATTGGCGATTTAATATACACCTTCCCGATTTGGGGTGAATTTCACAGCGAGCAATCCCTTCGTGATGTTATCGGCGGCTTTTAGCACTAACTCTCTCACCTAAAAAGAGCGAGGTCTTGTTAGTCAATTGTAAGTCTGAGCAAATTTCTTTTGATACGATAAGACCACTTGTTGAACTTGATCTCGTCAGTCTTCAAGGACTTCGAAATCGAATTCTTGGGTGCTTTCGGTGGCATTCAAGGAGAGTGCCAATTTTTGCAAAAGACACAAAGAGTTCCACAAGCCAAACAGCTTCAGCTCCATACACCATGAAAAATGGTGTTTATTTGGTAGTGGTATTTTTAGTAACTCTGTAGGCCCAGAGTGTGAAAGGTAAGCACTCATCCCATTGAATGGACTTGGCATCGATGTTCATTTGATAATGGCTACCAAGGTTTTGTTGAAGGCTTCAATTGTACCATTACCTTGGGGATAATACCTTGTAGAACATCCATAAAAAATATGATATTTTTCTATTAGGGACTAAAAGGGTCGCCCTATGAAGGGTGTCCCACTGTCTGATATTATTCTACGGGGGAAGCGGCAAATGATGTATTCTTTCACAAAGTTACTAGCGGCTTCAGAAGTGGTTTTTTTAAGGGTGATTGCCTCGTTTCACTTAGTAAAATTTTCTATAATTGCCAGAATCCAAATTTTTCCTCTGGCTGAAGGAGATATAGGCCCAATAAAATTGATGGGCCAGGTGTAGAATAGCCATGGCAAATGGACATTTCCCATTTCAACAGCGGGGCCTTGAATAAGATTAGCATGCTTTTGCAGGCATCACATTTTCTGACAAATTCTATGGCATCCTTTTCCATAGTTGGCCAATAATAGCCAATAATGAGTAGTTGCTCGAAGAGACGACGACCTCCCATATGTCCGCCAGAGTCCCTAGCATGGACTTCCCTAAGAGCTATGTTAATTTCAGCTAGCCCTAGGCATTTAGGGCTTTTCCTTGGAAGCTGTATCTGAACAAGGAACCGTTGTGAACAAAGAATCTCTCAGTTTTTTGCCTGACTAGAATGGCGAAGGGGACATTGTCTGGCATTTGATTGGAGTTGAGAAAATCGATATAGATTTTCCTCCAATCTTGCACTTCTATGTAGCAACTTTTTCTAGAATCAAGTGCAAGTAGACATTGTTGGTAACAATTTTGTAGCTCATCAACTGACTTTTGAGATTAGGCTAGTAATATCTTGACCTCTGAAATCAACAGGCAAATGATGGACTTTCCATACCATAAGTCTTATTGTGAATTTCTCGGAGGTTTGTTTCCCCAAGCATTGTATCAATGCACTTGGCTAAGACGCCACTGGATAGTCTCTGGTAAAGATGGCCATTGATCACAACATATGACTTGGTCTCTTTGAGGCTTTAGGCATCGGGCTTTTCCATCTTTTCTTTGATAGAATAGATCCAATCACTTGGAGATGGTGCTACTGAAGAAATAGGTTCTACCTTAATTGCCAAAGGAATTTGAACGAGAGCTTCTTTATTCGGGGTAATCTTAAGTACCAAAGTGGCGAGACCACCACCGGCGTACTTATTTTGTGACCAGGGAATATATTCTAAATCATAGTCGGTGAAATTATGGAGTTTCTTCTTGATATTTGAGAAGAATAGGTTCCTTGACTGCAAATTCTCCATTTAACTGCTTGATAATTAAATTAAAATCTCCACAAATTCTTAATCTGGAGATTTTTATATCATTGGCGAAGTCTAGACCAATAGCTAAAACCTCATACTCGGCTTCATTGTTGGAGTAAGGAAAGGCCAATTTGACGACTTTCTTGAAGATTTCCCCATGATAATTGGTGAATACAATCCTGGTGCTTTCTTCATTATGAGTTGAGGCACTATCGAAGTATAGCATCCAATCGTCTTTTCTATCTTCCACTAATTACACTTCCTCATCGAGGGTGTGCTTAGTGTATCTGAGTAATTCATCCAGGGCTTGACTCTTGATTGCTTTTGACTTTTCTACCGATATATTGAGCTTGCTGAGCATGAGCATCCATTTAGCATATCGCCCGTAGAGGACAGGCTTCTTAAGGAGAAACTTAATCGGGTTGGAGTTGGTGATCATTTTCACTTTGTGAGTAAGCATATAGTGTTGAAGTTTTTATATTGCATAGGCTAGTGCAACACAAAGTTTATCATTGAAAGGATAATTTTTCTTTGAACCCTTGAGTAGTCGACTAAGATAGTAGACTGATTTCTCTTGCTTGTCAGATTCTTGTACTATGAGTATTCCAACTATTTTGTCGAAGGCAGACAAATAGAGGAGCAGTTCTTTTCATAGGGACGGAGTGATCATGACTTATGGATGAGTGAGGATTTTTTTGATATCATCAAATGCATATTCATGCTCTGGTTCCCACTTGAATTCTACTGATTTTTTAGTGAGTTAGTGCAGAGGCTTGACAATAGTAGCTAAGGTAGGAATAAATCTTCGGAGATAAGAAACCTTCCCGATGAATTACCTTAGCTGATTGAGATCTCGAGGCTGAAACATATTGATTATAGCTTTAGTCTTATCATCATTAATTTTGATACCCTCTCTATGTACCACGAAGCAAAGAAACTTGCCATTGGAAACACCAAATACATATTTTAGTGGGAGTTGTATTGTCGATAGTGTTGAAATACTCTTCTCAAGTGGTTGAGGTGCATCTCTTACTTCCTGGACATAAGTACGAGATCATCAACATAGTCTTCCACATAATGGTGAATGATATCATGGAATATGGCAGTTATAGCCCACTGATATGTGGCGCCGGCATTCTTGAGTCTGAATGGTACGACAATATAGTAAAAATTCCCAAAAGAAGTATGAAACACCATCTTGATTGCATCTTCTAGATCCATTTTCATTTGATTATAGCCACTGAATCTATCTATAAAAGAGAACATTTCGTGATTAGCTGTGGCATCAATAAGCATATCGAGATTCAGAAGCAGGAAATCATCCTTCAATCGTGCTTTATTTTCAATCACGAAAGTTGATGCAAATTTGAATTTGGTCATTCTTCTTTTTAACAGGAACGATATTAGCTAACCAAATAGCATGGACATAGAGTCGAATGAACCCTGCGTCGAGGAGTTTCTGGACTTCCTTCTGAATTTAGAGCTAGATTTGAGTGCTAAAATTTCAGTCTGCTTGCTTAACAGGTTTAATAGTGGGATTAGTAGTAAGTTAATGGGTGATTAACTTACTACTAAACCCTTGTATATCTTCATAGAACCAAGCGAAGACATCTCAATACTCTTTAAGGAGTGAGAATAGGGCAGCTTCAAATTCAGCATCCAAATTAGTAGATATGAAAGTTGGCTTTTCCTCTCATTTGATACCCAAGTGGATCTTTTTCAATCCGTCTTGGGAGTTTGAAGGCTCGTCTTGCAGCTTGTTGGGTGTAAGGGGAATTGCCTCTATCCCTTCAACATTCTCTGTTTGAGAACTCGCGGGGCCATTGCTGACCTCGCCATACCTTCAGAAATCATACATAGTTCGACTATCAAGAAGGGTGTCTTTTCGGAGTAAACCCTTTTGGGAGTGATCAGATCTGTCTACATATCCTCAGGAGATGTATTGGCTGTATTACTTAGACTGATGCTATGAGGTCTAGTAGCATTGACACTTTTAGTGACATCCTCATATAGGGTAGATTCTGCACGAAAAATTTCTTCCTTCACAAAAGAAGCCTTGGTGGCTGGAATCATGACTTATTTTTTTCTTTGATGGCCTTTACACACTAGTGAAGGGTAGAAGGTACCACATGATGTTGATGAAGCCATGGTCTTCCAATCAAAATGTGATAAGGGACATTCACATCAATGACATGGAATTTAGTGGATGCTCTGATAGGACCAATTCATAAATCCACATTGACACAGCCCTTGGTGTTAAAAGTATCAGAAGCAAAAGTCACCAAGGGTATTGTCTGAAGGACTAACTTGTCCTCAGGAATACTGGCGGCCTTAAAAGTACTCAATGGCATGAGATTGACAAAAGAGTCATTGTCAATAAGGGTAAGCTTAAGAAGTAATTCGTTCACCTTGGCCTCTACATAGAGTAGTTTGTTGTGGAACAGATATGGGACTTGTGCATCTTTTGCAGAGAAAGTAATTATGCCTTCATTTCTTTTGGTGGTTCGCTTTGCCGCGTGATTAATGACGCATCATTGTGAACCGACTTTCTAAGAGATCTTGATTGAAGCAAAAATGGCTTCTCGTCATTGAATTCGAGAGTGTCAAAGAGATTTTTGAACACTTGAGAGTTCGTGAGGTTATGCACTACACCATTTATTTTCTATTCTTTGGAAGAACTTTCTTGGGCTAGGTCTGTTTTCAAGCATTCTTCGATGATTCATATTCTCACTTGGCCATCTCCGTGTCTTGGAAAAAGGTTAACCTCTACTCTTTGTTGTTAATTATCATGTAGTATTTCACCTCTTTGATCAAATAATGTCTTATGAATTTGCAACACTCAAAAGTAGAATGGCCAATCTTGTGGTAGAATAGGCAGAATCGTGAGTTTGTTAATTGTTCTGGCATCGGTGGTCTAGTGTTGGGTACACAAATTAGATCTCCATATCCAAGCCTAAACAAGTATATCAATTTGCTCATTTGTAAACGGGATCACCAATGGAATATTTTGGTCTCTCCTTAGTGGTTGGCGTTGATCAACTAGAACTATCGTACTTTTTCTGCTTATAAGGCATGGCTTTGGTATACAACTTGCAATGGCATCGTCTGGACAGGAGTTGACATATACATTTGGGACATAGAAGCTTCAGTGTTGTTGACTCAGAACATTAAGTTAACAAAATTGGTGATGACATGATTTTCAATATAACTTCGATATGGGGTCAACATCCCATTGATACAGATGCAAATGAATCCTCTTTCAGATACCATCTCTCTGCAATCAAGAGCAATTTCTTTGAATCTCCATACAAAATGAGAAAGAGACTCATTTTCTCGTTACTTCAGAGTAGCAAGGTTGGCTAACTCCAAGTTTTGTTTTGCTATGAAGAATTTAGTGTAGAAAACTGTTACTAATTCTTCCCAAGTGGTAATTCTACCAGCTGGTAGGTTGACGAACCATGAATAGGCTCTATCAGTAAGAGACTTAGAGAATTCTCTCAAACAGAGCTCATGATCATAGGCATGAACTCCAAGATCATCAAGGAAACTGATGATATGTTCTCTAGCATTACCGCTTTTACCATTAAATTTCTTGAATGGAGGGCTGATATAGTCCTTTGGATATGGCTTTGAAGTGATCTAAGCAGGATAGGGAGATTAGAATTCTATGGCTGCTATACTTCTGCGGGCTCTTTCGGCTATATGCTTGAACATTTTTTGCAATTGTTCCTTGGTAATAAAATTTGATGAGGAGATGTTACCAATATCACTTGATATGGTGATGGCATTGGCAGTATTTCCACTAACTCTGGGTAGAGTAGAACTTTGGTTCATTATAACAGGCAGAATGCCACTTGGGTCAAGGGTTAGAGTGGAAGATCCAGCTTCATTCGATCTTCTTTCTCTAGTTACTCGTTGTAGGATTTAAGCATAACATGCTTGTATCTCCCCTTTAGATCGTCTAAGATCATTGAGTGAACTGGCCAAGCTATTGACTGCATTAGCCAACTCAATGTTAGAAGGTTTTTGTTATTGTTACAGTTGAGGGTATTATTGTTGACTATCTATTTTGGAAAAAAGAAAGATAGAACTTTAATAATGTCGTTGCAATAGAATTTCTACAACAAAAAAAGAAAGTATTTAAGAGAGAAATTTCAACAACAAGAAAGGAAGTATTTAGGAAATGGAATTTCAACAATAAATAATAGGGTACCTTGGGAAATGGAGTTTCAACAACAAAAAATAGTGTTTAGGAAATAGAATTTCAATAACAAGAAATAGGTTACTTCGGGAAATGGAGTTTCAACAACAAGAAATAGAGTGTTTGAAAAGTAGATTTTGACAATAACAGATTTTAAGGGGGAACAACAGCTGAGTTTCGAGAAGCAAAACAGACAAAATTATAATATAAAAGAAACGAGATGGACAGAATAATGATACACTACTCGATATTGAAAAATGAAACGGGCAAAGTAACAGTGCACTACCGGATGAAACGGACAAGGTGACAAGATGCACTTGCGGATCCTAGGAATCCTGAAGAAACGTCAGTTTTTCTTTGGCTACTCCCCAACGGAGTCGCCTTTTAATGTTCAAGATTGAACCTTGAGTTCTGATTAATTAATAAGACCCATGATCAATTAAAGCAAAGCAAAGAATAACTAGGATTATGGTTAGATTACAAGGAGTACATAGTTGTAAAGGTTATAACAACACTGTCTACGTATCGAAGTTCTGATAGGCGGTCGATATAGAGAATGACGCTTCCCACAGTATTCTTGCCATGTTAGCGGTTATAGAGATAACGTACTGACAATATAATAATAATAATAATAATAATAATAATAATAATGGCGTAATAATAAGGTAGGTGTTATCACAATGCTGACACTATATATTGAAGTCACGATAGGCGGTCGCAATAAAGAACGACACTTCTCACAACGTTCTTGTATATAGGCGGTTGCAGGGATAACTAACTTACGGATCGATAATAATATAAAGAGTCTAGTTAACGAAAGCGAATAAACCGACTATAATTTTAACTAGAAGACAAATATAGAAAATTAAAGGTTAGAGATAAGACTAATAATAATAATAATAATAATAATAGATAAGGAATTATGAGAGGACACAAAATTCCGAACTATGCCACAGGTCAAACACGGAGTTCAAGAAGAGTAGCTCGAGGCCCATAAATCACTAAAGTGCGAGGATTATAAGCTGCATGCAAAGAGACTTGTGAATAAGTTAATGACGAATGATGATATAAAAACAATTGATTAGTAGGAGAATGACATAAATATAGTGGGATAATAGAAAAGATGGTATAAAGAAGATGACTGGACCTGAGAATATAAAGAAATAAAGGTGGGCCTGAAAATGGATATACACAAAATTACCTAAGTCTATATAAGTTTTTAGAGAAATACCAATGCCAGACAACTTGTTGAATAAATTCTATACGTGCATGAGCATATATACGTAAGAGGGATAGAACGGGTAGTAAAGTAATGATAGAGATGTAAAGCTAGTAAAAGGGATATGTGAATATGAGATGATAATGGCCAAGGATTGGCCACGGATTGAGCAAAAGATGAAGTGGTGAACTAGGCACATGCAAATAAAGTCAAACAAGGTACCATGTACTTATAACACGTAGATTGGGACATATATAAGACTTGGAGAACACGACTTGGAATGATAAGGATAAGATGGTGATAAAATATAGGAGCTAATTATTAAAGAGATATAAAATCATGTATATATGCAAGAAAATGGGCTTGGTAATTAGGACCTTGGGAAAGATAACATATGATGGTGATGAGGATACTAACAGTATTAAGCCACGCGTAGAAAAGAAAACGAAAGGGATGATGTTGATGACTGGGGTTTTAAAAGGAAGGAAAATATGAGATGATGATGGTGGCGTTGTGGGAGATAGATGTATGAGAGGAAGAAGTGGAGGCCACGGACAGCAAAAAATTAGGGGATGTTAGAAAGCTTTGATCCAACACAAGAACCAAAGAAAAAAAAGAGAGAGAGAGAGAACAAGAGAACGGTTGAGAGAGATAAGGGCTTTTATTATTAATCTCACCAATTGACCCCCCGTATTGAAAGGTTTTAATTCTTATTAATAGGCAATGAATTGCCTTGTAGTACAAAGAGGGTGTAACCCTTGCTCCCTAGGCTAGATGCTTCCAGAGTTCTAGAAGCCTAAAGACAACTTGTCTTACAATTACATGCCTTACAAGATCTTCGGACATAAATTGGAAACTTCTAGAATCCTCTAGATCCATGAAAAATACTTTAGTCCGAAGCTAGAGGCTTGTAAGCGAGAAAGGGGTGCCTCTAGACGATACCTGCTTCCCTTTGAACAACATGTCTTTGAGATCAAAGAGGAGGATCTCAAGCGACATGTAATTCAGTTCCAAACTACGTATAGTTTTCCTTGGGTGACTTGTAGTTTAGCTCATAATCCAATGCTAGTGAACGAGGTCCAAGTGACATGTATCTTTGGACATACTACATGTCGTTTTTCTTGAGCAGGTGTCGTTTGTCCTCCACTACATGTAGCTTGATCATTGTTGCTTAATTTTGTGCTTAATTAATGCTAATCCAAATTTTTAGAGTTAATCCCAAATATCGGGAAAGCCCCAAAACAATAATACTAACAATATGTTAGGTATAGATGAGATACAATCTATGTCTTTTTCAGAAGTACCAAAAGTTGCTCAATCTCAATCCCTGTCAGATGGCTCATCTAAGAAAAAAAAAAAAAAAAGAAAAGCACAAGCAATGGAGAGGCTAATGAAGCACTTAAGGAAACATCTTATGTTATTCTAGGAGTTATTGAAAAAGCTTCTATTTGTTTGAGCAAAGTTATTGGTGAGGATATGAATCAAAAATATATGAAGCTTAGAAATGAGTTACAGAGCACCACAACACTTACCACAAGTGCCATAAGGTAGCTCGATTGATCATGTAAGATAATGCTATGATTTCGTATCTTTTTTGTGTCCCTGACGATAGTAGGGATGAATGGGTGAGAGCTCTACTCGACGGCACTATCTAAGACAATACATTAACACAATGAAGGAATTCTTTTTGAGAAGCTTAGAAAAAGCACTTAAGGAAACATCTTATGTTATTCCAGGAGTTATTGAAAAAGCTTCTATTCATTTGAGCAAAGTTATTGGTGAGGATATGAATGAAAAATATATGAAGCTTAGAAATGAGTTACAGAGCACCACAACACTTACCACAATAGAGTGCCATAAGGTAGCTCGATTGATCATGTAAGATAATGCTATGGTTTCGTATCTTTTTAGTATCCCTGACGATAGTAGGGATGAATGGGTGAGAGCTCTACTCGACGGCACTATCTAAGACAATACATTAACACAATGAAGGAATTCTTTTTGAGAAACAAGTTTTGTGTATTTGCAAGTTAATTGCCATATTTTAGAAATGATTATATATGACTTTCCTTGATGATATAATATTGATTTGTAATCATTTGAGGTGACATAAATATCTTATTATGTATTTTGATTAATTATAAGATATTTATATATCAATGTGAGATGAAGTGCTATTATATATTATATAGGTAATTAATGTGGTAATTGCGTATATGATTTAGCCAATTCAATTTCTATATTCTCTTTTATATAATGACATGGGCATTGTGGCCACATCGTGTATATAAGCCGCAATTAGTCTATCACCATTTATAAATATGATTTATTACTAATATTTTTATGAAAAAAATTAATTTTTTTAAATGTTGAATGTGGGTTTTTTTCCCCTACTAAAAATGCAATTTTGAAAAAAGAATAATGTTAAATTGCTTAAATATGCATTTTAAGATTGAGAGCATTTTTGTCAAAATACATTTAATTTTATTCATTTCTAGAGTCAACCAAACATAAAAATACTTATTCAGCTACCGATTCCAAAGCTCTATTCAAAGAGCATAATTACATTCTCATTACCATTAACATTCCACAACTATAACCAAACGGACCTAAAGTGTTTTAAAAGTTTTGTAATCAGCTCAGAAAATTGCATAATCACTGTTTCATTTTATGAGCTCGTAAGTATATGCTTTACCTTTTAGAAGTGTTGTTATAATATAAAGAATAAATACCATTGGTCTATGTAAACATTATCTGCACTTGTTTAAGTTTTTTGACTTTTGTTAGAATTATTTTCACGTCCTGATTGACTAATTATATTCATAGCTCATCTTGTTTGAAAACTGATGGTTTAAGTTTATTAATTACAATGTTGGAACAACTAAAAATAAATAAATAAATATTCTTTCAAAAAAAAATAAAAATAAATCATTGCAACGAAAAAGAAAAAAGGAGAGGAAAAAAGAATAAGTAGATCTTTGCTAAGTTTAAATATTTGATAATAATGCTCTCAAAAAGTAAAATACTAATAATAACATGAAGATGAATATCAACTGAACCCATGTAGATAAAGGTCCATTTTGAGGTGTTGGAACACAACATGCTATCCAATGTAGAAACTAATGAGATGTCTTCATTAGCATAGGACTTTGAGTGTCAAAAATTGAAATCAACGCATATTGCCATCTCTCTAAAATAATTGTAAAATTGTCATTCAACAACTTATCTGATCTACTAAGTAATTGTAAAAGTGCCATTCCATCAAAGTTGGAATGGTTTAAGTAATTGTAAAAGTGCCATTCCATCAAAGTTGGAATGGTTTACTGGTCAACTTTGTGCTGGCGACTGGCGATAGCTTCTTTCAATTTCTAAAATTACAAGAATGTGGACCGATGACAAGAATGTAAATTAAGATGATAATTTGGGGAAAAAAAAAGTGAAATTAACACTAAACACAATGCACGTGCCTTCCTTCACTAATTCTATGTACGAATTTCTAACACTTTCACTGTGTTTGTATTTAATATTCCGTTATAGTTCACGTATTCATATTGATATTAAAGACATTTTCTTTAGTAAGGGATTCATTTCCAATAACCCCAAAAAAAAAAAATTGATACACTTCGCTTAAAAATTATACTGGTCCTAGCTGAGATACTCAAATAAATTGGAGAAGCTTTATAACTCCAGCGTTGTATGGATTACTCGCTAGACCAAGTAAAGGAGTTGATTCTCAATGTCACGAAGGACAAGGGACAAAAAAGGATGACAATTTACTTTCACGGAGGGGGAAAAATATATAATAAATATGACGAACATTCTATTCTCCCAACAAAATTTGTTTTGAGAAAAGAAAATAAAAATAAACAAATAAATCTTCCTTACAAATTACAACTCTTCACTCCACCAAAACTTTGACCGACTTTGAGGTTAGGCTGTGCTGAGCATTCCTAATTTACACAAAAAAAGACAAGAACCAGCAAATTACTTTTACTTACTATTCTAATCATCTATGTACTGTCTAACACTTAACATGCTTGATTTTTCGCTCATATCAGTTTTTCAATCTCCTATCATCAGCTTTGCCTGGTGCTCTAGCTCACTATACCTTTCTATCTGCTTAGCTGCCATTGGCCTATATATATATATATATATATATATCGCTTGGAAAAAACTTCTTAGCTTTCTACACTGGAAATTAACCTTTTTCACGAAACAAGTCCCCATTAACAAGGTAGTTTTTCTCGAGGGCCAGTTTTGTTGCGTTAACATTAGACCATGCACGGCTATCACTACTGCATGTAAAACAGTCCTCCTTGTGATCCAAGCCATGCCCCTATACTAGAACTCTCATCTTTGTACTCCTTGATGCTTTTTGCTTCGTTCTGCTCACCTCCAATTCCTATAGAGGGCTTCAACTCTAAGCCAACCAGGAAAAAGTGAATAAATTAACTAATTTAAGGTACAAGCAGTCAATGAATGCAACAAAGAGCACAAGAAAACCTAAGAACCAAGTACCTGCCCTCCTCTGCCAGCATACAGTTGAGAGGACTGTGTCGGAGAATTTCTCTTGAAAAAGCAGTTCACCAGATTTGATGCTCCAAAGCCGTAAGTAGCAGTCCTCTCCTCCTAAAAGGTATAAGACATGAGTTGAAAAGCCTGGTGAACTCAAGAAAATAAATTACTAGCAGTGTCATAATACCTGACATTACAAATCTCTCAAGTGGATCAACCCCAAGCTGTATACGGGTATGAGAATTAACAAGTCCCTCGTAAGATTGTACAGCACCTCTCTGGCAGAGGCGATGGTCATAAAGCTTTACCTGCAATGAACGGGAACACCAAAGTGGTACCAAACAGACATACAAATCCAGAGAGAAATTTCAAGAGTAATTACAAACCGAAAAAAAAAACTAGACAACTATAAACTTGTAACATCATAAGAGGGCATTAAAACAGATATCATACATGCGTGTGAGTTAAAGTGGAGATAAATACTAACCGATCCATCCATGGAGCTTGCCAAGAAGTACTGGTCATCATACACAAGTGATACCAAACTAGAGATAGAAACCGAAAGGCACAGGTTATAGACACTTGAAAGGGTAAAATCCTAAAATATAATAGCAACAGATAAAAATCTAAAAAGTTCCAGCAAACTTGAAATTGAAAAGCCGACTAACCAGGAGATAGAAGAGGGCAGCTTAATAGTGTGAGAAGGATATAAATTTCCAGAAAGCTGTGCAAAAAGTAGATCATCAGTGATGGTTTCACTAAGAAGATCAAAGAAAATTACCATACAACAGCATCACAGCAATCTATCAGCCTCAGACTTGATAGAAAAACAACAGAAGTTAAATGGGAAAAAAGAACAGGTTTTTTAAGTGCATGGTATCCTTCAAGAATAAAATATTTTTCTTTCACAGTTAAAATTAAAAAAAAAAAAAGAATAGAATATCTAGTGTCAAGATAACGAATACAAAGATTATGATACATATTTTGGAAGCAGCAACTCCTATATAAATTCTTTTTCCTGAACAAGATTTTACGTTCATAAAGAACTTAGTACCTTAAATCGTTTGCTTGGTTTGCCAACAGTTTTTCCCAAAGGCAATTGTGGTATACTATGTCGGACAAGTCTAGCAGATCCATCCCGTTTCTCACGAACATCAACAGTAACAATTGCTCCATTTCTAAGTCCACATAAAACAACATTTCCCTACCCATGAAAAAAATAAAAAATAAATAAAAATCTTCATAATTATAAAGTAGTACAAGTCTAAGCTTGTTCATCTTTAGAAAGGAAATATCTAACAACTCAATTCATCTCCAACAACACTTGTTATTCGGCATTTAAAATGGTACGGTCTAAAGCTGTTTTTATTTTTCACTATTTTTTCACTCCAGGATAAAACCGATAATTGCTCGTAATTTTTTTTTTTAAAATTGTATTCATTAGAAAAGTTTCCATCTCTTGACAAGGTTGCATAATTTTCACTAGTTAATGGCGGTCTACGTGAATTTTATGTTTCTATGTCTAGTTGCTCATTGGCATAAGTAACTTTGGCCAATACAGTTTCATAATATATTGATGCAAGTTGTTTATTCTACTCATATGACTATGTGAGAGTTTCGTTCGTACTTAAAAATCAACTATCTTTGGCAAGTTTTTACAATCACACAACTTCTGCTATTATGTTCTGCCAATATTGTTTGTGGTAGGGGTGCTCAAAAACATTAAACCCGCAAACTTTTGGGCAAACCCGCCTGCACAGCAGTTTTTGCCAGGCGAGAGAGGTATGGGGTTTCAGATTACGGGCCTGCCAAATATTTTCTTTTGACTACAGAGTTAGGGTATTAACAGTGCATTGTAATTATTTTAGAGAGATTTATGGAGTAATTTGTCATGCAACTCATTTTATTTGTACTTTTGAGTAAAGATGTCGTCAGCTTCGTTTAAGTCACTTTTTTCATTTTAAATAGAGAACAACTTATGGTTTCTGTGAAATTATTAGCACTTGATCTTGAAGAAACATTCCTCACTAAATACATATAGTTTAGACTTTGAATCTAAACTATATGTATTTACTTAATACACAATTTTCATAGAACATATGATTACATGCGGCAAGTAACTGGTGTAAGCCTCAAGTAGAAACATAACGTACCGAGTGAACAAGTTGTTGTGCCAAAACATCACTTTTACTGTGCAACACCCATGATGCCATTCCTGTTTCCGTATCAACTAAAGCAGCCCCCATATTGGTTCCTGAAATAGATCGACAATTAAGTTCTAAGTATGTAGCAGATAAATTCAAAGACAAATAGAAAAGAACAAGAACACCTTCAGTTTTCCATTTAACCAAACAATTTGATAGATAAAGTAACACAACTATCAAGCAAATCAGGGAAGGAGCTGTGCATTAAAAGAGTGAAACAAAATAATTGTTGAAACATTTTCATGCTAGAACCAACAAATGGAAACTGTAGGTAATTTCTGGACATTGCATCTATAAAAAATAATGGCTGGAGCTAAATGAGGAACCTTCTGATCAGATAACATCAAAAGTAAATTCAAAAATCAAAACTGTACCCTGATATTTAAACATAAAATAAAAATAAGAAAAAAAAATGCTAGAGACAAAAGAAGCTTGCCAATCACTACTCGATTTTCATTAGATCCACAATCTGCAGTCCATATGGTACAATCAAAATTCGCAATCTCACGTATCCTCCGTCTCATGAAAAGAGCAGCTGGATTAAAATCCAAGGGTTCACTTAGATTAAGAAGGCAAAGAGATCCACCATATGTCTCAGACCCCAAAGTAGATATCCTGTTTAACTATGTTAAGGTTTTATGAAACATTTTTTTTTTGGGAATTTCTGAATAGACCAGGTCAGGAGGTTGTTAATATATAATTTTATACACACGCACACATTATAAAGAAAAAGTAGAAGCAAAGAGTGAACTCCAATCATAAAAACATTTGAACCAGAAACCACGAACCAAAATACCAAAAAGCAGCATGTAAAGAGAATCCATCAATTAAAAGCCATCAAAGGATACAATGCATGCTGGATACTGCCATCATCCTCCTGGGCGAAAGGAGAGTTTTTTCTAAAAGCTTTTATACATGATATATTAGATGACATTAGAAATGAAAATCCTATATCTCGCCGTATATGTTCCGGTGCCCCACTAAACTCTGTTTGATCTCCTTTGATGATAGGCCATACGCAATCAGGAACGCACTGCACTGCATGATCAAACTCTGGTCGAACTTTTCCAACTTTAGAAAAACTGCAAAGGCAACAAACTTCGCAAGAAATAACTAGTAATAAATCCGTACAAACATTTAAAAAAAAAAAAGAAAAAAAAAGTGCAAAATTAAAATTTCTGTGAAGTGGAACACATAGAAAAGAAAATTTTATTCTCTTATAACTTCTGCTGAACAGTTCCAGTGCACTTCTTGCTATAAATTTAGAGAATAACCCGACATTCTACCAAAAATGAGGGAGGCATAAAGGAGGCATGAAGAAAGTTTTCTTTGGCCCTTTCTAAAAGCACCATTAAATTAAACAGTCTAGACACATAAAACATCATGTGAAGTGCAGGTTCAATGAATGGCACAGTAAACTCTCATCCAAGAGTTCCATACTTTGACATAAAATGAATCTGTAATTCTAATTTCTAAGACATTAAACATTAACAAGTAAACTCACGTATATAATATGTGAATCTGTAATTCTAATTTCTAGACACATAAAACGTCATGTGAAGTGCAGGTTCAATGAATGGCACAGCAAACTCTCATCCAAGAGTTCCATACTTTGACATAAAATGAATCTGTAATTCTAATTTCTAAGGCATTAAACATTAACAAGTAAACTCACGTACGTAATATGAATAAGTACATAGCAAATTCCTTAACCTAAATACTGTACAAATACCTATTCGCATAAATATATAGCATGCACATTATTCAGTCTCTCTCACAGTACATATCCAAGAATAAATCAAACCCTAAATTGGCGGTTACTATGTATCACATGATAGAATCAAAACAAACGTTGTTATACACCACCAGATGAAACCAAGAAAATATTCAATGGAATGTTTCAACAATTCAAGTTCCTCCAAAATAAAAGATATTTTCCATATGCCACTTTTACAAAGGAAGTATACATGTCTCAGTGTTTTTAAATTCCCGCTTGAATGTCTTAGTTATTACTTGGTGTATTATATACTTCTTTGGTTTTTTCTGCTTTTTTTTTTCAAAAAAGATAGTTGTTAGTATTACATACTAAGCACTGCATATTTGTTTTTCACCACGACCACAGCATCAGATAATGCTTAATCGTTAGCAATAGTCTAACAGATTATTTACTTTTGGAGTCTTGAATGTCAATTCTACTAAGAAAACAAATAAATGATTATTTTACTTTCATACAATGCAGAATGCATAACTTTTAAGAACATTTAAAGGCATATCTATTCAATACAGGTACAATTAACTGCTGTATTTATACCTTAAAGATCCATTTATGCCACCTGTCAATAGAACCTCTGTTTTGATTTGACCCTCCTGCATTTGCATATCAACATGTATGCGTTCCAAAGCTGAATCACCTATCTTCTCTGTTCCAAAATATTTCCAAACCTACATGCATTCAAATGTAAATATTCTTTAGTTTTATTTTCTTCGAGGAAAAAACAAGTTTTTGTTAAATCCCTATGTTTTTTTGGCAAGAGGATGCAGTTTTGAGCTTGAGTTTGCACATCAGTGTAGGGGATTTCTGGGAATACCAAAAATAAATTTTTAAAAAAAATTGCAGTATTTAAAATTATTAATACTCAGGCTCTATTGGAACTTGGATTTTAGTGGGAAAAGAAAGCAAAATTCCAAGGAATTCCATTTTCTCTTGTTTGGATTTCATCAAAAATGGAGGAAAAAAAAATTTCTGAGGGATGTTTAGAATAATTATGGAGGATTTAGATGAATGAAAAGATTATGAGCGAGAAAGTTTTGAAAATGAAACTTTTTATAGGATTTTAAGAAAATATTTTCTCTCCTCTTTTTTTTTCAACTTTTCCCTCACTATATTTTTTCCTGCTAAAATCTAAGTTCCAAAGATAGCCTAAAGCTTTGGAGAATTTACAAGAAGAAATTAGATAAACAATAAGACAAAACTGTCACTGTGCAGGGCCTTGGTGGTTAACACCCAAAGACACACACAAAAGGCTTAACATGAACCAATATGCTAAAATGACAATAAAACAGTTAACTTGACTGTGATGTAACAATTCGTTGAGATTGGGGAGAACCAAATGAAATTTAAAATGATGAGTGGGGAAATAAAATGAAACCCATCAATCTGAGAAAATTTAGGGTTCAAGAGCCACATTTTTTCTCCCAGTGACGAGAGTATACATCTTTGGCCAGCTTATCTCCTTCATGGCAAAGCAGTTTTGAACAAATGACCAACTTCTAGAAAGCTCTTAGCTTTCTTATCATTTTTAATCCAAGTCTTGACCAAAATCAGAAAATTCAACACATATATATATGTTTTGTCTCTCATTAAAATTATATCTTGACGAACTGTTCTACAGCCAAACTTCTTCTCTTGTCTAAGAAATTATAATTGATCATAATTTTTAAAGGGGTAACAATAGGTCATTTTTGTAATACTACCATATTGTGAGGGAGATAGTACCAGTCAAAAACTCAAAAGGGCTCTTTTTCTCATTTTTTAAGAGATCAGTTAATTTTCTACTCCACAACCTTATCAAAAATTAAGATACCTTTGGATGGGATACTTGTTTCTTTCTGAATTCCTCCTTAAAGTTGCACTTTCCTTTATTTGAAGAAATAAGATTACCAAATAACTCCCTAGCTTGAAGCAGCTTAGGAGTTCTCAAATTTTTCCTACATAACTTGATCACCTGCAATAAAACCTGACGACTATTATTTGCAAAAACCAGAGAGAAAGCACATCAAAAGATACTTTGCAAACGGCTAAAACACTAATTATATTTGCTAGTGATGCAAGTTCTCACCAAAAAGGCAATTAAGCTCAAATATTGGTTAACTTCATATGATGATTATAAGCAAAGCAAGAAGTGAAGACCAAATAAGTGAACTTACCAATACAACTTCTACATTTATCTTTTCACATGAGTCCCTCACCACCATGTCAACTACCAGGTTAAGAATATTTACACTAGACTAACCAGTACATTTCCCAGATAATTGTACAGCTCCTATCGGCAGCATCTATAATAGAAAGACTGCTAGTACTAACAGATTCAATACTTATCAGTTATCGCTTCTGCCAAATAATGATAAATAACCATCTATTGACTACCCCATTCAGACTTATTGCAAAAAATTGAAAGACATTATGGAAATAAAAAAACAAAATGCAAACAAAATATTAAGAAACTAAAATGCATACTAGTAACAATTGTTTTCACAAGGGGAAGAAAAAGGTGAAAACAAGTAACAAAAAGTTACAATCAGAACAAAAGGAATTGGTCGCAGGAATTTCTCCTTCCCCCAAATTAAGAAAAAAGAATACATGAAAATTAAAATGGGTAACATATTTAGCAATTTAGCAGAGACAAACTCAAGTGGATTTGTAGTATTCATGATTTGCTGCAATAAACATACTGATTTACCCATAAGTAATTTATCTATTTTATGACACCTACACAACTGCAGCCCAAAATTTTTAAACTCGTACATTCTCTCAGTATAACCCCAATGCAAACCAAACCGTTTAACTTACACAATCTTTTTGCTGGTAACTGATTTTTCCTTTCCATAAATGACCAAATAAGTTCTTTCACATTCTGCATGCCTTATCAGCTAGCAATGTTGCATCATTTTCCCATGAAGCCCTAAATAAAACATACTACAACAGAGAGGTCTGTTCTAAAGCAAGATAGTTGGCGTTGTAAGGGACTCATATAAATAGAATAATCTTTAGCAGTACTGATTAAAAGGCTTTAAACTCTGTTCTTAACCGAGTGTTCTCTACCATTGTGATACAAAGCACTCACAGACATACTCGACTACTCGGAAAACTAGTATAATTTGAGTGGCTATAGTCCTCGACCAATCACATTCAAAGAATAAATCTAAAAATCACCAGATTTACCTCTTCGTTTCCCATGATCTTGAGCCGCATATTAATTAGATACTGAAAATTTTAAACATCATGACCCTCGTCATGTAAAGGACATTCACTTCAACCCCACACGAGGTTTGCCACCAAGCCAAAAGCTTACTGGCATCTCCTCACCACTTGTTTATCAAGAACTCCATCATCTACCATTCCCATATTTATTTTTTTTTATAAGAAACAAGACTTGTATTGATGAAAACAGAATACAAAAAAACAAACTTAGTGGATAAGAAATCCACTAAGAAGACAAACAAAAGGAAAAAAAACTACAGCAGTGGATTCCAATCCCTCACTAAATCCAAGAAATTAAAACACTTGAATTCTTTTACATCATATAACCAAGTAGCTACCCAGAATTTAATCTTGTCCCATACTAATTCTATCTCTTATTCTTCTCTATCGAAAATCCTACGATTCCTTTCTAGCCACAGAGCCCAAAAACCAGCTAACACAACTACTTTCTATAACAGTCTTTCTCTTTGATTAACAAGAAGACCTTGCTTACCTTCTCACATATCTTGACAAAATCTAAGAATCACCTAACCCCTTCCAAACTCTTTCAAAATCTTGTACCATATTGACAATGAGAACTTGCAGTGAAGAAACAGATGATGCAGGGATTCACTTTCTTTTTTACAAAAAACGCACCAGCCCGGAGATAGAGAATGGCAGGGTCTCTTTTTTTGTAAAACTTCATGAGTGTTTAGCTTCTCCAGAGATAATAACCAAGCAAACACCTTTACCTTAGAGGGTACTGGTACTGTCCAAAGAGACCTAGCCAGGATAAAATCTATCGCGTTGCTCTCCTTAACGAGGTAAGAGAACGCTCACTGGCAAGAAAAGCCATCGAAAAGGTCGTTAACCCAAATCCTCCTGTCCTCGATCTCCAAACAAAGACTAACTGAATCCAAATGGGTCAAAAGGTCCAGGAGCTGAGGGATTTCTCTGTCAGTCAAATCTCTCAGGAGATGAAAGTTCCAACTTCTAGAGTGAGTGAAATTGGATCTCATTCTTCAATAAAATCCGAAACAACTGTGTCTTTGAAGGAGGAAAGTCTATATAAACTTGGGTAGGCTGCCGCCAGGTTGCTATCGCCCACCCACTTGTCCTCCCAGAACTTAATCCTGGAACCCATTTCCCATATTTATTAAGTAGCAAAAGACCAAAACCATTGATCATTAGACATGAAGAAACTTCACTTCAAAATGGTCCCCTTTCTAAACATCAAAATAACATACACTTCCAAAGTTTTCAATTCAAGAGTCACAAGACCCCTAAATGTTAATAATGCACAAAGCAACGGACATCACTAGCAGAAAATGTCACAAAACCACCATAGCTATATTTACGGCAACGCAACTAGAGCAGTTTCAACTAAAGCATAAACCGTTTATACATAGATTATATGTATAAAAAAATTATTTAAAGAAAAAAAAAAAAAAAAAGAAATAGAATTCGTTAGAGTTTGGCTCCATAAGATTGTACCTTGCTGGGTTTAGAGGCAGCTGAGGAGGAAGCACGAGCAGAACCAGGTATTGGGCCCTTAATGGGGAAGTACCTGTTCTTCTCCACATCATAGTAAAACCCAGGAAGATCTGTGAATAGTAGTAACACGCAAAATTCGATTACACACTCATCGAGACCCAAAAATTAGAATAAATAAATAAATCGAAAATAATAATTAAAAGAATAAAAAAACCTTGAGGCATGTTAATGGGAAGAAGTATAGTTGTACGAGGATTGTGGAAGAGGAAGAAAATGGTGGAACAGGGTGAGAAGGTTTTGTTGGAAGAAGAAGAAGAAAAAAAAAAAAAAAAAAAAAAAGGGCCACGTCCTCTGTGTCTCTCGGTCAGTGCTAAACTGCAGAGTCAAAGCTGAGGCGGCGAAAACGGAAAAACAATTGGGCCCTTGTGGGCTTTAAAACTATCTATTAGGGCTCCTAACGGGTAAGATATGTTTGGACCGTGGGTCTGGACTGATCCATTTGAAACAAATTAAGGAGAGAAAAAGAAGTCGATTGAGTGGGTTGACGAATAAAACTAGGTGGATTTAAATCGGTCAAGTAGATAAAGTTACAGCTAAATGTTTTTTTTTTTTAAGTTTTAGCAGTAGAATAAGTTGTATTTCTATTTTTATTAGTTATAAATTTTTTAATTTGGCCTAGTACTAAGTTTTGGATCAAAAAAAATAGTCAAATTACTAGTCTGCCCAATTAGATTAGTACCACTTATTGTTAGGGAAGTTAAGAGTGTCTTCTTTTTTTACACTTTGTTCGAATGAATGTTTTGTTCTTCTCTTTTTATAGCTAAATAGTAGAGTATATGTATTTTAACACTTGATATATATACATATAGATATATATATAGAAAATTATATACTATTTTTAGTATAGAGAAAAGTTCATAAATACTCGTTTCATACAAACCCCTTGCAGAAAAATGTAGACTATCATAGTATATATTTCATATGTAAAATGTATACCGTGATCTACATTTTGTGAATAAACTTTAGCTTAAAAATTGGCTCACATTTTAAAAATATATATTATAGGTCAAATTTATGATAAAAAATATAAATTGTGATACATATTTACATTGTAAATATATACCGTTTATTTTGCACATGAAATATAACTGTGATAAATATTTACATCGTAAATATATACCGTTCATATTTTACAGTTCATATTTTACAGATGAAATGTGTACATCATAGATAAAATTAACATTGTAAATGTGGACCACTCATATTTTGCATATAAAATGTAAATCATAAATACGAGTACTTTTTAAAAAAATTAAAAATAAGTATTTATGAAAATAAGTTTTAAAAAAACAGTACTAAGCCTAAATTTCTCTTTTGCTTATGTACTGAGTATATTAGTTTTTATAGTGGTTACATTATATTTTACACTTGATATGTATATCCTGATATGTCGGTCATTTTATGATAGTATTTGAAAAACATATACTTACTTAAAAATAGGCAAAAAAAGTCGGTAATTTAACTGTAAGATCCTTATTGTTATACCCAACTAATTATTTTTTTTGCGGCTATTTATTTACTCTACTTTATACTATTTTTTTTAAAGACAATCATTTATTGTTTGTACCTTTACATGTCAATTCCAAATGGAAAGTTTAGATGCTGAAAGTTGTTGGTTAATTTACTAGACAAACCCGAATCCTATTTTGTCCTACACCAACTATAAATATTAATACACTCGATCATTTGGCTGTTAAAAAAAAAAAAAAAAAAGACATTTATATAAAGGAAGTGTAAAAGAGTACACTCACTCTAATATTTCTGAAAAGATTTTTTTTGGGTATAATTTCTGAAACAGCTTTCGTTAACTTGTTTATTCATGTTTATTAAAAAGTGTATTTTCTAACTTATCTAACCCTATCTTTTTGGAACTCATTTGATGTCCTCAAATAAAAAAGTAATGGGGCTTAATTTTTTAAAAAAAAAATGGCAGAATTTTGAGCCCCTTAGAAAAATGCATATTTTTCAACTTCTTTAATAAAATAATCGAGTATATCAGTTACTAAGTGTAAATTTTGATTTATGAAGTGCTCTATGCTTATTAGTAATAGAAAAATAACTATGCTACAGGAGAACAAACCAAATCATATTTTAAATTTTGTTTTAAAATATTTTTTATTTTAGAAAATCTGGTAGCATAACAATTACTTAATATCAAAATTAAAATTCAATTCTAATTAAAAACGCATTCAACAGTGACAACACAAATGTAGACATTCAAAAATTATCCATATATCAGTCGAATTGATTTTTTTTTTGAAATGAAATCCAATTGATTTTATACTACTAAAACTACTAAAATTTTTAAAAATTCACAAATTACTTAATCCAATATCATAACTAGTCAAAAGTTCGGTAATTGAACCCCTCCCTCCCCATTATTATTAGAATTAGTTGTTAGTTACTTGAAAAGTCACTCAGTTTCCCAATTAGAAATTGAACTGAATCGGGACATTCCAAAAGGTCGATTTTTAATCCATTGCTTGCAACGCGAAATGTAATGTGCTGGAGGCCTCAAATGAGGTCGGAAGGCCCCCAAATAAAGTTCAGAATCACAGTGGTAAACAACAAAATAAATGGTTTCAACCTTGATGCCAAATTGAAGGTCTCGCCAACATGATTAATATAGCTGTCCAATTAGTTATTCTCAAAAGATTGGCGGCGGAAATTTTCGGAAATTTTCACATCTTGTAGGGAAAAATCGTAGCTTTGATTTGGCAATTGGGAGGGCAACAAACTCTAAACCAAGTTTTGGGGACTCTCCTTGTTCCATTCAATCGACATGTGCAAGTTATTGAGACTCAACAATTATTTGTATATAAAAGAGAATTTACGGGTACTCATAAGAGGAGAGCAAGAGAGAGTGAGTCGCCTTTGTCCCCAAATTGGTTTGGTCAAAAGATCAATTTGCCATTCTATAAATTCAAAGTTCCTCTGGCATTTTTCCTCAAATTTTGAATTTACAAGTTAATTAATTGAGTTTAAAAACACATATCATAATTAGTGAAATTCCAAGTTGACCCCAATTTTATTTTGTTCATTTACATTAAGGGTTTTACAATATAAGTGCATTACATGCATTTATAATACTTTGCTTATGAAAACTAAAAAGAATTACAAAAATATAATCGTCATTTTTTTTTCTAATTTCTGTATAGTTTTTATTAGAAAATATTGCTTTAAAAAAATAAGAAAAATACAATTTTTAAAATAGTTATTAGTTACATATTTCTGAAAATTGATACTAATTATCAATTACCAGTTATATATACATTTGATTATTAGTTAACAATACTCAAAAATTGGTTATTGATCACTAATTACTATTTTTAAAAATGGTATTTTTTAAAAATATATTTAAAAATAACATTTTTCTAATAAAAACCATATCAAATCTAAAAAAATACAACCTACCATATTTTTCAAATTGTTTTCTAAAAATGCCCTACAAGACCTAATTTTCAAAAACAGAAATTAAAGAAGGGAGCGCAAGTGCAGAAATTAAGGAAGAGAGCGTAAGTGCACCCTGAACAATACGCCATTAAATATATCTATTAACTTTTTTTGATGGGAAATATACCTATTAACTATATATACAATTAACCATTTTTACCATTTATACATGCACGCTTTTAAGTAGTTTTAATATTTCTATATGTAGTTAATTACATGCAATTTTATATGGATACAAACAGTACTCTCAAACACTGATTCTTCTTTTCAAAATTGAAAACGAAAACTGAATAGACTTCAAGAAGATATGTCTAGATACATGTACATAAAACGGAAAGTTTACGCCCCCTCCCCAAAAAACAAAAAAAAAAAAAAAAAAGAAAAAAGAAAAAAGAAAAAGAAAGAAAGAAAAGTTCGATCAGCTAACAATTCCATGCAACATAATCTATTGGACTGAGATGGCAATACATTAGTCCAGAATCTACTGTACTACCTGGAAAGTCAATTAAGTCAAAGTTAGAAGTCTCCAGAGGAGCATAATATTCCATGTTCTGCCCATCATTAATATTACTTCTAGCTACTTCATCACTAGCCTTCTCCAGTTGTTTTTGCTGCAATAATATTTCATCCCGTTCATTGACTTTTCTGTGATCAAAGCTACTGATATCCCACAAGCAAGTCTCTTCTATTCTCTCAAACCCTGGTGGGTTTAATGGAGAACCACTACTTTGAAGTTTTCCCTTTGAATGATGGCTTACTGTGGACTCCATTAAAGCACTACTACTGGTCGGATTATTTTCTTGGAAAGTAGTATTACAAACCGTGCTCGGGTTATGGTCGTACTGATCATGATCATGAGTAGTACAGTTTGACATGATTGAACTTTCTAATTGCAACAAGTGATGATCATCATCAGGATTTGATGGATAAGTATGAGGAGGAGAAACCGAAGGTAATGTGAGAATAGGTGCTTTTATGTTCATCGAAGTATGAGAAATATTTGAGTGTGAATTGACTGAGAAAACTGATGAAGTACTAATAGAAGTAGTAGTCGTAGTAGTAGTACTTCGTTTTGGTTGAGCAATTGAGAAATTGGTAGTCGTTTTGTTATGAATGTAGTATTTTTTAGCACTAGTATTGTTGGATTTGGAAGAAGGAATATTGAGGAGATTGTGAGTGTTGGGATCTAAGCCTTGGGCAATCAGCTTTTTCTTGATGCATGAATTCCAAAAGTTCTTGACCTCATTGTCTGTTCTACCCGGCAAATGCTTGGCTATTTGAGCCCATCTGTTGCCCAGAATCCGATGAACATCGATTATGGTTCTTTCCTCTTCTTCTGAGAATGAACCCTTCTTCAAATCAGGTCTCAAATAGTTTATCCACCTTAATCTGCAACTCTTTCCACACCTTTGAAGACCTGTCAAGGAATATAATAATAATAAAGAGAGAAAACCAACCATTATTTTGATTCATCACAATTGAATTAGTCAACGAACTTATGTATAAAGGATAAATTTAAGGACATATTCAGAATTAGGATAAGTATAGTTTTGTGAAAAATGTAAGTACTAATTTTTTGGATAGTTATGTAGTTGAGATGTTTCTAGCTGCGCCTTGAGATACAAGCATACTGATTATCTCGATCTCTTCATTTAAATGAAAAATATATAATAATTAATAATTACCTGCTAGTTTTGGAATAGAACTCCAAGAACCATGGCCATGTGTGGTTATGTATTTGATTAGCTTCTCATCTTCTTCAGGAGACCATAGCCCTCTCTTCACTTTCTGTTTGCTGCAACACTGATGTACCATATTCCTATTCAACTGATCTAGTTCACTCTCACTAATTACTTGCATCTGCTTCCTTATAATAACTTGCTTCACAATTTATAAAATAGTGGACATTATGTATAATTAATTAATAAAATAAATTACAAGTTTCAATTGATTTGGTTTAACCATACGTGTATGTTGCAGAAATGTAGAGAGAGAGAGAGGCAGATGAAAATCTAACGTGGGGTTTACTCATTTATAAGAGGAGTGTGGACCACGAGTCTCATCGAGTGTTTTATGGTAGCTTCCAAGACTTGCTTTGTTTTCCTAGCTACCTGCTCTTATTAATTCGACTATTATTGTTATCAATTTTCTTTAGCTAGCTAAATATGTAGGAAAGGTACATAACTTGACTTGTTAAAATAATCATGTGTAAACTTCACAAAGATGATGATCCTTCAAGAAGCTACATTATTCTTAATTAGTTAATTAACAAGATTTTGATATGTGAAAGATAATTGAAAGCAAATCATAGAGTGATAGACTTAGAGTATCACCATTAAGGTTTGTCTCTACTGTTCTTAAAAATATACAATACAACCTCTATCACTTTCATTATCAATATTATATGGATGTACAGATTGAATCTAGACATTTGGTCTTTGTTCTTTCACTCTCTACATTTATATGAAAACAATATTTTACAAGTCGTAGACCATATGTTTAATGACCATATATATTATTATAATATTAACCCATATAAGGAAAAAAAAGATGTGTGAATGACCATATGGCCAACCGGGGGAAAACCTAATGATTTAAAGCTAACCACTCTGATCATTTCTTGTGGCCAACTTTGAATATTTGATCTTTCTTTCGTTAATTTAATTTCTAGGTATACATTTAAATATAGACAGTCAGCATATCCCTTTCCTTCACTCAACCGTTGCTTGAGGGTGACTTTGTATGTGTCAATGACATAATTTCTTGGTGTCAACAAATATAATGATGATAAGTATATTTTGCTTTCACAATTCTTATAATATTCTCATTGTATAATTTTTAGCATTTGCGCTTTGGACACTCGCGGATATGTCGACTATCTAGAGTTAACCCTTAGATAACATGACTTGAAATCAGGTTCACCTTGTCAAAAAGGGCAGCACTTGGAGATTATCTTAATTATTCTGACTCTCGCGATAGATCAATTACTAAGTTTCGACCTTTTCCTTACCTTATGAATATGGCTGCTTTTCCTTTGGAACACCTTTAGTGAGAGAATTATTTCTGTTGAGAAAATCACGTAAAAAAGCTAGCAAATCAGAAAAGGAAATTAAAAAGAAAGCACAAACACAGACTTGAGCAAACCTATATGTCCAGCTTACCTTTTTGAAACGTCAAATTTGTCTCCCTTCTTACATAATTGCAGGCAAAAATCTTTCTCTCTTTTCCCTATAAAGTAGTAAAACACTCATTGCCTTTTCCTCATTCGACATATGAATGCCACGTGTCTCTCCATAATGACAGAAAGACTCTCATCTTTTGTGGTTTTAAAAAACCATGTTTCTGTTTTCAGCTATAGTAACATTTTGGATATTTATCAACGTACGTATTAACAATTAAAATAATAAATAATTGCAATTAAGCTACATATATTTACCCAATAATTAAGAAACCTATACAAGCTTAAAGTTTGTTCAGAGAATTAAAAGATTTATATATAAGCAACCAATATAACTTCTTCCATTTTTTCAAAACCGAAAATAACATATATAACTGTGATCATGCACGATTTTTACCAAGCTAATATGACTATATATCGGCGAGGTCACCTCGCTCACATCAACAAGGACCTTTTTTGAGGGACCAGACTCAATAACAACTTAAAGCATCTTGCTCATATATGATGCTAGAGAGCTTTTTGGACAAACCAACGAGTTTGCGGGCTCGTATACATGTCAACCTTAAGAAGGACCTTTTATAAAATGCTCGCTAGGAGATCCCTCGAGAAGGAGAAGAGCTCGAGGAGAGCTATAAGTGCAGCCTTAGAATCAAAGAAAATCAAGAAGTCCAGACCTGAAAATATGGATGAGAAAATTTATATATAAGGGATATCGATAACTAATTTACTTATTTGAGATAATTCTCCATACTTATCTCATTTCTCGATTGTGTCAATATCCTGTAATTAATTTTGGATATTTAGTTTCCACATCACAAATAGGAAAACCCTCAGCCACCATAAATCTATAAATAAAGTACTCACAACTGGAATATTGATGAAAAAAAAAAATTCTCAATAATCTCTCAAGAATCTCTCTCTCAAGAATCAATAATAGAGATTCGGTGAAGTTAGGCCTTTCAATTGAGGCCGAACCATTAAAAACTTATGTCCTCTTACCTAGTTTCACTCATTATTATTACATGTATCAAAAATTTTACCAGCCTGATCTCATTATTGACTAGTTCCAAGTGTCAACAAGTATATATATATAAATATATATATATATATATAGATATATATAAATAAGGAGTGGGTCTATTGCCACCATAATCTTGTTTACTCTTCTCACCAATTTTTTAATGAATAATATCATTACCATAAAAATCTTAATGAAAATCATATTTAAGTCCAAATTAACATTTAAACAAGAATAAAACTCTTAACACACCCGTTATAAACATAAATTTGGAAAAAGGGGGTTAATAATCTGAAAAGGATTATGTCAAGAAGAAATAAGATCTGCCAGAGAAATGATTTATATATGATTCTTGAGCTTTGTTTATAGTCGCACCAAAAGAAACTTGTCAACAACCAAAAAAATATATTTAATTTGCCGATTGCAAATTTTATACGATGTAAAAAGATAAAAAAAATCAGTCAAGCATAATCTTTTATTTGAAATCAACCGGTGGGAAGAGTAAGTGGCTAGTTATAAATATGGGCTCTTTTGGAATTAAGAAGGTTGAGAAGATAAAACTTAAGAAATTTGTATTTATTTGATGGTTTTTCTATTTAAAAAAAAAATGGGGAGAGCACTGTGGCAATAGACCCATTCATAAATAAGTATGTAGTACTTTTTCATACTACTTGTACCCTTGTACCTAAGTTTCAACATTTACATTAAATCACATGTATAGACATAAGATTTGGATATGCGGACCTATAACAAATTCGGGTCAACTACAAATAAATTCTATGTAGTTTGTAATTTTTGACAATTCAACTCTGTATT
>JXTB01000381.1:362825-416229 GCA_002914805.1 Parasponia andersonii
GTATATCATCAATATATATAAATCAGAAAAATCACTTTGTTGTCCTGAATCTTTTATAGATACAAGATTCGTCTATGTATTGATCAAATCAATAATAACTAGACAAATGCTTAAGTCTACAAATTAGACCTCTAAAGTTTCACAAACTTTACTTTCTTAGCTTTTTTCAATGAATCCCTCTGGCTGTATCTTTTAGATATATTCATCAAGATTGCTATTCAAGAAAGCTACCTTGATGTCCATTTACTATTTCTCATATTCAAGAGATACGACTATGGAAAAGAGTATATGAATAGACTTGATCATAACAACAGAATAGACATTCCTTCTGTATATAATCCTTTTTCAACTAACTTGCCTTGAAAGTCTTTACTTTCCTGTCTATTCCTCTTTTTCTCTTATAAACTAATTTTATACCTAAAAGATTTTACCCCTTCAGATGGATCTATAAGATCCCAGATTTTATTAGAGTACATAAACTCTAATGTGGATTCTATTGCCTTTTGTTAAAGATCTATATCAACATCATCTATTTATTCTTAGTAGATAAAGTAATCAGATTCTAGGTTATAGGACTCTCCTATTTCCAAATATCTACCAGATTGTCTCACAATCTTTTTACTACAATGAGGGTCCGATATATATTGATCTTCTAGTGATTTATCCTTCCTAAGTGCTTACTCTAATCTATCTTTCATAGATAGGCTGATTACATCATCACTTTGCTCCTCAAGAAATAACTTACTTTGGGGTCGTAATAATGAATAATTGAACAACAACTTAATCATAGTCAAAAATTTTTATTGTCTATGAGATATTCCTAAGAATTCTCTATAGAGGTATTTAATAGTTCGATCCAATCGATGAGTTTTTATGTTTTTCCTAATTACTTTTTGGTTTCAGTTTTCAATTCTTTGAACTTTTTGAAAGAATTCAATTAGTAGTTCATTAGGAAAACATAATAAAATTATGAATAATCATTCATAATGATATATTCAAAACCTCATTAGGCTTGATTACTCAAAAGACCGCAGACAACAATATGTACTATTTTTAAACATTCTTGTACTCTTAGGTCTTTTCTAACAAATGACCATTTAGTCATTTTACCTTCCAAATAAGATTCGTAGATTGGTGAATATATGGCTTCTAACAAGTTTAGATACCTATCCTTAACCAATCTTTTGATCATATTTAGGTTAATATAATCGAAGTACAAATATGTTTTATTCTTAGTACTTAATTACTTTCTTATGAATAGATTTGTCATGTTCAATCTCATCATTATTAGTATTATACAATGAGAATAATTTAGGTCAATAAAAATGTCATTTAGCACAATTAAGAATATTATTCTTTCACATAGAAACTTTGTCATTAAGACAAACAGAATAATATCATTTCATTAAGTATGAAACAAAAAACAAATTTTTTTCTTAAATGCTTGACAATTTTTAATGTCCTAATTCATAAGTTCATCAAATATGAATTTTAATATTTTTCATTTTATATACCGACACTATAGCCATTAAAGTCCTTACTCTCAGTGAACTTGTCTTCACTAAACTCTTTAGTTTCTATATAACCCTTTGCAACAGACATGTAAACATGGTTAATGATTCTTGAATCCTATCCAAGATTCATTAAGTCATCCACTAAAATAAGTTAATGAATAATAAATTGTTATTACCTTCCAATCAAGTATTGTATAGGTATCCCTAACAATTTTCTTTCAATATCCTTTAATGCTATATCAGAAAAATTTTCCTTTAAGCTAGGGAATAGAAAATTCACCTTTAGCTACTATAGCTTGGTGAAGATGTTCATTAGATTTCTCATTGAGATTTAGCATAATATTACAATGGTTTGAATTCCTTGAATTTTATGCTGTAACATATTGGATATCGTATGCCAACATATATCAATGAATTTTCTAGGAATTCTCCCACAACATATATACTTTATTTTTCTTTACTAGTCTCACCAGTGAATGTGGACGAATATATAAGAGTAAAAACTTAATAACTTATCAGCCATAAGCACTAAAACTAGGTTACATTAATCCAGACAACATAGTCTAACCATACAAGTTATGTGAGTGTGAGTACAGTGGATAAAAGAATTAAGGACATATCTATTTGAATGAAAATAAATTAATCCATATATTAGCAAACATCATGCAACAAAGATTTTGAATAATTAACATAATGTAAAATAAAATCTACAATATGCAAGTGAAGTATCCCTAGGACTATCACTAATATTCATAGTAATTCAACTTTCCATTAATTACAAGCCTCCTACGGGGAAATCATGCAATTAACAAGTCAAACTGAAACAATTTTATTTAGAAAATAAGATAAATATCTCATATCCCATATTTCTAAGTACCATTAATTTAGTCCTCTACTCTACTAATAAGAACTCCTACGGGAGGATATCAGTATTTCGAGTTGAGTATGTAACCATTGTTTCAGTAATTAAGCTTTCTATATAAGATCGTCTCTTACGGGTAATCGGCCTCATATAGTCCACCTAATACCTTATCCTAAGAAATTCATTTCCAAACTACCCGGACAAAAACCCTCATACAGGAGCTCAGTAAGATTCTGAGGCGAGGCTCATCCTAGTACATAGTGAACCAACAATGGAGACCGTAGGTATCTTATACTTTTTCCTACTTAATATTTTACAATTAAGGATTTACTGATTTTACCTAGTTATCTAACTTATTTAGTAACCTAAAATCAATTATGTAAGCATGTTCATATTTTGCATGTGAGTAGCTCTACTATCCCATATGACATGTTACTAAGATTATGTAATTAAATACTCTATATAGAATATGCATGCAACATTATTAATATAATAATTAAGTATTAGCAGAATTTAATAAAATAGAAACAGTTAATGATTATCAATCATTCTAGCATTTATTATTATTTAATAATTGAACAATCTTTTCACAAAAGATATTATTAAATAATAACCGTGAGAGATAATATTCAAGTTTAAATAATTAAGATTTTCAAATAAATCTAATTTATTTAATTAAAATATTTAATCCAAATTAAATCTCATTGAATATTTCAAAATTCAAATTCAACTTTTAAATTACAAATTTAATTATCTCATAATTAAAATATCTTCCACTTATTGGATTTTCAAATTTGAAACTATCTCATAATTTTCAAATTATTATTTTAATCTCATTAAAATAAAATATAAACTTTCTATTTAAATTTAAATTTAAATTGGATAATGTAGATATTAACTAATTACAATCTTCACAAGATTTAAATTAGATATATAGATGATTTAATCAAATTAAAACCTTACAAATATCTATTAATTTGAATTTAACTTTTAAATTTCAAATCTCAAATTAATTATCACATAATTAATATTGATTATCTAAAAGATTTAATCACATAAATCTATTAGAATATTTCCAGATTTAAATTCAACATTTGAATTTCAAATCTTTAAATTAATTATTAGATAACTGATATAGATAATCTTTCGAAACTTTAATCTTATTAAATCTTCTAGATTATCTCTTGATTTAAATTCAATATTTGAATTTCAAATCATAAATTAATTAATATAATAATATTATCCAATCACATAAATTTCAATTTAGATTTATCTCATAATATCTAATCATTTATTTTAATCTCATTAAAATAAATAGAAAATTTAAAATCTTGCCAATTCTGAAATTATCTCATAATTTCTAATTATCCATTTTAATCTCATTAAAATTAACTACAAACTTTAAATTCAAAATCAAACAGATTTGGATAGATAAGATATTCTTTCCAATTTTAATTTGAAATCTTCATAAGTTTCAAATTTAAATTATAAAATATTTAACTATTTAAATCTCCTAGAATATCTCTAGATTTGAATTCAAATCAAATTCAAATTCAAATAAATAACTAATTATCTCATAAATAGTTTAGTAAATATCTAATCAACTAATTTGAATTTGAAAATTTTAAACATTATCACATAATATTTAATTAAAAAATTATATCTAATTAAAATTTTAAATTGATTTGAATTAACTCTTAATTTCGAAATTTTATATTTTAATCGAACTAAAATATGTTTAAGATATAGATCTTATCTATATCTATTTAATTTGAAATTTTAATTTTGGTAGTTAAATAATTTCCTATTTATTTAAATTTATTTTCTCAAATAGTAGGATCTCATCCATATTTAAATTTGAAATCAAATCTATATAAATATATAATCATATCCATATTTAAATAGTCATTTAAATTTCCTTAAATTAAGTGATCTTATGCTTGATTTGAATTTATTTAAATTGAGGATCTTATCCTTAATTTAAATTTATTTAAATTGAGATCTTATTTTTAATTTAAATCCTTCCATAAACTAATGATCTCATCCTTAATTTAAATTCAAATATTTAAATTTCAAAATTAGAGAATATAGGATTTTCTAATAGAATTTTATCCTATCAGATTAGTTACCAAAATTTAAATTTCAAAAATTAGATAAGGTAACGAATTCAAATTTCCTAAATTATCTCTAATTCAAAATTCAAATAAGGAAATTTAAAATAGGAAATTATCTAAAATAGATAATCTGACGTCAACGGCATTAGGATGCCGATCGGAACGCCACTACGTAGTTTGAAACAAGCTAAAAGTCCGAACGGGAAACCGTAACAAGGACGATCCTTGGGATGTCATGCGGCCACGCTCGGGACAATCCCGAGTACCGACGGGCTCGCATAATGCTACGCGACCTCGCTCGGGACAAGTACCAAGCGACAGCGCGCTCATGTAGATTTCAACAACAAGCGTACGAGACGGCATGCATGCGGCTACAGAGGCAGGGCTAAGTGGCGCGGCTATGGGTACGAGACATCGTTACATGCGGACGTATAGTCATACCCATATAAGACATAAAGAACGGGTCCTTAGGGATGTCACGTGGTCACGTACGGAACTAATTCCACAAGCCAATGGGTCACATACGACATTGGCATAGTTACGGGCATGGGATGAATCGACCACAGGAGCGGGACGAAGTTCGCACGGCCATGGGAGTGGGCCGACACCCGTCCGGCTAGTGCACTGGGTGCCACCCGCGCGGTTAAAGCACATCGTATGTGCTTGGGAGTGGCCATGCGCAAGACCATTATGGTCTTGCATGGATGGTCACATGGGTCTTGCGTTAGCAAGACCCAACGTGTATATGGCTAGGGTATATAATACCCTAGCCGCTAAACCTTTTTTTTTTTTTTTTAAAATCCGAAATTTTAAAAATCTTTAATTTAAGAAACAATTTTTCCTAAAAACTAAAACATAATTAAAGATCAAATCATTTTTTATGAACTCTTTTATCAAGAACATAAAATAACATCCATAGAAAAATCAAAAACATGCTAGAATGAAAAATCAAAAACGCATCACATGATCATAAACTCATAGTAACATCTAATTGATTATCATTTAAACTCATTAAATCAATCAATCATCATATATAATAGAGCATACTCATAAACATAAATAAGACTAAACATAATCAAAGAGATTATTATGGAAATCATAGATCATCAAACTTTAAGAGCATAAACATGAATAAGATATGCTAGATCATCAAAAACCTTTGCTCTGATACCAATTGCTGGAAATTCTAAAAAATAAATTTCGAAAGACAATTTTACCGAAAACAATTTTCGCATTTTTGTAAATAAATCAAGAACATAGCGGAATAGGTATTTTAAAAATTTCTTGAAATTTTACAAAACAAAAATATAGGATCGTTGATCTAATATAAATCAATTCATGGATCTTGGTTTAGATAAAACCTGGAAGTGCTTCACAACCATTGAGCCTTTCCATCTATTCTCTAGAGCCCGTTGAATGATCCGATATGTGGGCACTTTCTTGATTCCTAACGAGATATGAGCGAATGATCCGGAAGATGATCTTCCTTCTCATTGAATGCACGTCTACGACCATGGGTATCTCTCCCTTAACGGCCATAAACGAACACGGGACTTCTCCCATGACGGCTCGTCTCTCCCATTCTCTATTTTTCTCTCTGTCACACGAAAAGCACAGTTACTGTGCATGAGTGGCATGTAGATTCCCCTTAGAGTGACTTAGGAGAACTTTTCTCTTAAGTATTTAAAGAGAAGTAAACCCTAGTGGGCTTATTAGGCTCAACTGACCATTCAATTAGTTATTAGGCTATGTGTGAGCTAGACAGGGGATCTTATGGATTCAGATAGTCTAAGCACCAATGGGCCAACTACCCATAATCATAATTAACTCTTAATTATGACTGAGCCATGTCCATTAATATTGGGGCACTCCACTATAGGCCCAATATTGCACTCTTAGACTAAATGTCATATATTTTATGTGGAGCTAATTAACACTTTAATTAACTTGATCCATTTAGCATATACTATACCTACAAATATACCCCAATGCAATGCCGTACTAGTGAGGTGAAATTACTGTATTACCCCTCTAGTACATATTTACTTTTGAGTTGTCATTTTTCATCTAATGGATAATAATTGACTACGGTGTTCATAACTACCCATACAAATACAATCAAATTCACAAAGTGAATACCTGGCACTTGATTTTTTTATTATCCAAGTCCTTGAAAAAACTCAAAGTGACATTATATGCATGGTGTCCAAGTCATGAAAGGCGTTCTCGTCAATTCACAAAACTTATCTTCTAAGATACTGGAGTTTGAACCATATAATCGGAACTAGTCCTTTAGTAAGTCAAAAAGATAAAACTCATGAAAGCAAGTCTGACAATCACTAGGATTAAGGTAATCTTGCAATAGTGCTAGATTAGTGAAAGATAGAATATTGAGCTACGGCACTTAGCCTCAAATTCTATTTTCACTTGGTCTAGTTCAATGCACTTATAACTTTCTTATAACGCACTAGTGTTTCTATCCAAAATCAGATACTTCAATGATCGAAGACTTCATCAATCCCGTTGGAATAGACCATACTATATTCTATGGTAAAATAAAGTATTTTATCTTTATTTGTAGAATGTGAACTTTTAATTTAGACACAATAAAATAATTTAGTCTCCCACATATGAACACTTCACACGAACAATTAGTTATTACTCATTATTAGTCATGAAAACTTTTAGCGTTTGCATAATAGAAAACATAAATATCGCATGTATATTATTGGGACATAATATGGAATTTATTAATAACAAATAGATAACACTTAAAACTAATAAATATTATTTAAAATGCCAAACAAGGAAACTACTTTCTAGGGCATATTCCCAACAAACCTCACCTTACACTCAATAGTTTTTTTAATATAAGAGTGAACATACTCAAGAACTCTCGTCACAAAAGTAATGAATACAATTTTGGATTAGGAGATTTGAGAACAATGTATAATAGATACTCTAAGATTAGCTCAATATTATCTGAAAATTAATTCAATGTAGAAATAGCTTTTACATATTCAAAGTAGTTGGATAACAATTTAGGTTCATACAAAATCTCTTTCAAGTCTTAAAATAGCTTATATTTATAAACTTAAGTGAAAACTAGCCAATTCTGACCATTTGACATAGTCTCTAGAATTTTCGATAGATTCTCAAAAACTAGCCATTGGTAGTGCAGCTGTAACAGTTGAAATCTAGCAGTCATATTGAAGTTTTCGGTCTACTGGATGATATTTTTAGTCTACCGGGCAGCCTACTGATAGTCGTTTCCGGTCTATCTAAAATTTTCAATTTTGACCACTTTTGGCATTTTTTCAAATTCTAATAGCTTTTGGCGTTTTCAGATTCTGACTTGTAAATGTGTTTTAAACACTTTAAATTCATTAGAAATCAATTTAAAAATAATATTTTGGCTACTGCAACTCATTTTAATTTCACAAAAATATATAATAATAATTTAGAAAGTATTCACACCAAAACATATCTTAGTTTGCAAATAGAAAGTTTCTTTTTAGCCTATTTCAAATAACCATGATTTCAAATATATTTGTAACTTATTTAAACTTAAGAAATCATATTTTAAAGAATATTTTTTCCATTTAACTAAATCATTGTTTTTTATTTTCAAACTTCTAAAATAAAATAACTATTTTAAGTTTAAGATAGTTTGAAAACTCTTTTGAAAGCATGAGTCAATGCAAAGAGAATTTATGTACAATGAATTAAATCAAATACAAGATTAAATATGAAATATACATTATCTAAACATGGTCTTATCTCTTAATTGTTCATCTTCAAGCTTGATTCTAATAAGTATAATAAGTATCTATCTTCAAACTTGATTCATTGATAAACTTGAGTTAGGACTTTTAAAGTTATTTTATTACATACTCAAGTTAAATCATTAATACTAAATCAAATGTTTATTATCTTTAAAATAAGAGTGAGTAAGATTGAAAATTTAATTTCTCAACAATCTCCCTCTTTTTTAATGATGACAAACATTTATTTATGGGATAAATAATAATATGCAATAAGGATATGAAATTATGAAATTTGATAAGTTTACCTTAATTCTTATTTTATTTTAAACTTCACTTGAAAATATGCTTGACAAAGTTAAAGAGACTTGCTCTCTCTTTTTAACTCAATAAAGCATTATAAGCATATTATAAATAAAAGTAAAAAGAATATATGCTAAATAAAGTTCTCATCCTTAAAATATGCACACTCATAAATAAATCTTTTTCTCCCAATATTCATAAATCAATATTCTTCTTCCCCTTTTGACATCATTAAAAAGATAGAAACAATTTTCAAACTATATATCTCATAAAAACTAATCAAACTCATATTAACTCACTATATTACTCTCTCTCTATTTGAATTTATGACAAAAGTATATAAAAGAGTAATACATAAATAATTTTCTCCTAATGTAAAAGATAGTATGACAAGTTATATAATAAGAAGATGTAGAGAAATCAAGAATTGAACAATCTTCAAAATAAGAATAACAATATCAAACAAAGATTGAACAATAATATGATACCAAAGTAAAAACAAGAGCATTCTTTTTAAGTTTTAGCAAAATTTCTTCTAATAACAATAAGTATGACAATTATAGCATATTCAAAATAGAGAAGTTGCTTCTAATCAAAATCATAGAAGCATGAGAAAAATCTTGATATTTCACTTGTTAAAAAAAATATTTCTCTTAGTATAATCATTACAAAGCATGAGAAAAATTCAAATCATTTAAGCACAATAGTGAAATAATTCCTTTTTCTTCATTTTCATCAAACTATATAAAGCATGTCACATTCCATAGGACAATGATAATGACAAATCTAGCATAAGTAAATCATATACATGCTTCTCCTCAATATGTGAATCATGATCAAAATGTCAATAGCCAAAGTAAGAAAAGGTCAATCATATATGAGAGACATCAATTATGGATACCAACTATTTATAGATAATAATTATTTTTGAAAAAATATTTACTATTGTTTTAAATCAATGTACTTTCTTCTCCTTCTTTTGATGTCATCAAAAAATTGCATAAATATGAAGGATAAGATTGATATCAATTAATAAATACAAAGTAAAATATAAATAAGCAACCAATAACAAGTATCCAATCCAAATATGACATATTATCCGAGTTTAAACAACCATAAGAGATAGATATTCAAAAAAGATAAAATATAATAAAGTATGTATTGAAAGCTAATAAGAACCTTATAGGATATTCATCAAAAATTTATTCTTATAAAGTTATAGGATAAAAAAAATATACGCAAATATTCAAAATGACAAAGCTACAAGATATAAATATTTAATTTAAATAACATGTCATTTTGAGTTCAAATACATCACTAATATAGATAAAATAATTTAATTTATTATGCATGGTGTTTATCATGTAAAAACTATCAAGCATTTGCACAAATATAAGATTTTAAGCAATATGTATTGGACAATCTATTTGAGTCACATATGAGCAATTAACATATTGATCAAAATTAAGTTCATAAATAAAGATTCAAATATAACCCAAAGAAATGAGAAAATGAATTAAAAATAGTTGAAAAGGCTTAAATACACGCCCTACTACGAGTTTTCGGTCTGCCAAAAATGACAGAAAATATTTAATTTCAAAGTCACTTTTTCGGTAGATCGGTGGAATTTTCAGGTTACCGAAAATCAATGTTTAGCTGTTTTTCAAAAAATTTTGAGAGGAAAATGAGAAAAATGACCAAACCAAAAACTAAAACAATAGGAGTTCATCATTTTGAAAAGTATGGAATCCTTTTTGGAAGGCTTGAGAAAAACAGATAATATTTAAACAAAACAACTCGAGACAATTTATCATAATCAACTATACTAGTTTTCCTTTGTTTTAATGTCTTCATAGGCTTTAAATACTTGAGCTCAAACTTTTAAGAAGATTTACTTTGATTGGTTAATGAGGACTGTTAAGTGAATTCTACACTTAACTTTAGCATTCTTTCAAGCTTAAGAATTGCTCGTCTTTGAGCCCTTTTTATCTGAATTTAATGTTTTGGTGTATATTTTAGGTGAGAAGATATTAAGAGGAGAATACCAACTTCTCATGTATAACTAAGACCAAATCAAGGAAATTTTGATCAATCACAAGTGAAAACAGACAATTAATATCTCAATAGTATTTAGTAGTGCCACCAGCATGGAAAAAACTAAGAAAGATTGGGCGCTGCAACACCAAATTAGTGCCGCAGCGCCATAAACTCCAGAAACTTGGCATTGCAGCACCAATTCATGGCATCGCGACATTAACGCCATGGTACTGCAATGCCATGTTGTGGTATCATGGCACCAATTCTTAGATTTTGTGGTACTGTAGCACCATAGCCTAGCATTGCAGCACTATCTTTTCAATCGTCTTAGCGCCGCGGCACCATATTTTAGCATCACTATACCATAAAACGTAGACATATTGCAGAATTCTTAGATCGTGGCCGACTTGCTTCCAGTAATTAACCTCTCTTCAACTTATCTAGAGAAGCATAGAAAAACCCTAGCAACCAGAGTTTTAGAGAGTTTTTGAAGGAAAGACACCAAGAGGAAGGAGGAATCAAAGGGATATAAGAAGATTGAAAAAGCTTCACAGAGTTTTTCTTTCTCTTCCTTTAGTTTTATTCTTCCTTTTTTTGTAATGAACGTGTATAAGCTTTATTATTTCTATTGTGTTTCTCTAATTACAACTATGAACTAAAATTTTTTTCTAGGGATGTAATCAAACCTCTAATCTAATTAAATTGCTAGTCATCCTCATTTGTTCTTGATATCTATTGATAAGTTAATTGGTTTATCTTGTGCTTAATGTTTCTATTTACTTAACCACTGACTAGATTGTTTATGTGAAACCTCTATGAACTTGAAAATGGGAGTTTAGGTTTGAACATAGGTTGAATAACATAAGATTTCCTATGTAGGATGAGTTTGTATAGGATAAGAATATACCTATGTAACATGTGCAACCATATGTGAGAATTACCTAGCTTAATGAGTCTAATCAATTTATATTAAGAGTAACATATTATCTTGTCTAGATATTTTTACCTATATCTTAGAAAGGAGTTTGTGAATATCAATTAATTCTCAGTTGTTAATTCTAAATAGATGATTGAACCGTGAGGAAAACTAATAATTGAATGAGTTAGAGAATAGATTGTATCCCTAGGTTTTTTATCATTATTATAAAACTATCTTCGGTTATTTAATATTGATTTCCACTATTTCCTTTTATATTGAATTCATATTTTTAAATTTAGTTCAAAACCATCATTTCTTGTTGTTTGGGTAAATTGTCAACTAGTTATAGTTAGTACTTAGCATTTGTAAATCATTTGCTCCTCATGGGATTCGATGCTCTCTTACCATTTCTTCTACTTGTTGCGACCCATATATATGTGGTTTTGTGTGTTAGAAATAGCCTAATAAGGATTCTATCATTCTAAAAGCTCTTCATATTCTTTGTATTGAGATTGGACTTAATTTTCATTTTTTGATTTATCGTTAAGCTCCAATCATTCAAACTTAATACTATATCTACGATAATATCATCTATGCTCTTCTCTTTAGAAGAGTCATTAGTTTCATCAAATAACTCATGCATAAATCTATTTACTTCTTAGTTCTTTTGTTGATAAGCTCTCTTTATGCATTACTAGCAGTAGGATAACTAAGACTGGTTCCAATATTGGATTTTGAACCAATATTTTTAAGTTATCTTTAGTGTTTAAAAACCAACAAAGTATTTGCATTCAAAGACTCTAAAATAATCAATACTGGGTTTTTAATTATTACAAAACTCATAATGGTATTTTATTCAAAATAGATTTAATCAACACCCGGTTGAAAATATCACAAATAATATTAATGAGTATGGCCTAAAGGTATTTTAGTAAAATATTTGCATTCGACATGGTCATAGTAATTTCGAAACCAATAAAGAAAATCAAGTAATATTTTTTGTTTTAAAAAAGTCAACTATCACAAGGGAATAATAAAAAAAATGACTTTTTTTTCAAAGTAACATACTTCATAAACCTTGTTATTTCTAAGAATTAGACTAGATAAATCATAACAAGATTCTATTAATAAAGATTTAAAATTGTACCCATATTAGTATGCCCAAATCTTATATGCCATAATCAATAAACATTTTCTTTTAAAGCAAAAAAAAAAAATTATCTAGACTTGAAAACTTTTTCACAATAATAATTTTTTTTATCAAAAGATATAATATCATTTGTTCAAAATTTCAAATTGGACTTTTGAAAGAGTTAAAGAACAAACTCAATAACTCTAATCACATTGTTGACAAAAATTAAGCATATTATATTTCTAGCAAGATATTCTCAAAAATAAACAAAGAATTATTATCGATATTACTTAATACTAATGATCTTGCCTTTTGTATTATCTCCAAAAATGAAATATCCACCATCATTTTTTATAAAAGTTGAAAGTTTAGTGAAGTCATTTGTTGTTCTTGGAGCAACCACTTTCTTACTTATTCTTATAATAAAGATTCAAATATGGAATTTTGGTCCATATAAGTTTGGGTCTTTGGGAGTTGGTTTTAGATTCTTTTAGTATCCAAGTTAGTTTTCCATCACAATAAGTATTTTTCTTAATAGAGCATGAAAAAGTTGTATGTATATTTAGTTACAATAAGTATATGCATACTTTGAGTTACCATTAGATATTGCTTTAACAAAATAAGTTTTGAGATACTTTTATTTTATAAAAGGTTATATTTTGTATCTCTTTTGTCAAAAACACATCTTTGTCTACCAAGCATCAAATCAAAATTGTTCTTTCCATTTATCAACTTGTGAACAATATTTGTTAAATAAAAAACTTTGTCATTTAAAGAAATATTTTCATATTTCAAATTTTCACAAATACCACAAGGTAATTTTATTTTCTTTTCTTTTGTAAGCTCTTCAACTATTTTTAGCAAACTGAGGATTTTCTTTTTAAGAGCATTACTCTTAAAAATAACTTTTTCATAATTTTTGTGTAAATCATTAAAATCACTTAACAAATTTTTATATGGTAAATTATAATCACTATCATTATCACTACTATCATCAGTATCATCAAGAAGATCATCATTAGGGTCAAGCGATTTTACCTCATTCTCAGTTGCCATGAAGGATATGTTAGCAACTTTTTCTTGAATTTTTTTATTTAATTTACCATTGTCATTATCAACCTATATGGCCTTCATTTCCTTCTTCCCTATCTTAATTTTTATTCTTGATCATCATGATCTCACAAGAGATAAGAAATTTGATAAGTTTTTCTAGAGAAGCACTAGTGACATCTTTCACTTCTTGGATAGCAACCACCTCTTTTTGATATGCTTTTGTTAAGATGTTTAGAACCTTTGTTACCGTTTCGGTATTATTATAAGTTTTCCCAAGAGCATGAAAATTATTAGTAATGTTAGTAAATTTAATAAATATCTGAGCAATAGATTCATCACTTTTTATTTCAAATAACTCATAGTCATACATAAGCATACTAATTTTACTTTCTTTAATTTGACTTGTGCTTTTATATGAGTTTTCAAGCATTTTCCATATGAAATGTGGATTGGTAGCCATTTGTATATTATTATAAATATTTACATCTATACTATATAACAAACAATTCAAGGCACATCTATTTTTGGAAAACATACTTTTATTATTATCATTAAATTGATACAATTCTTTTTCAACAAATTTGTTGTCAACTATTGAAATATATGGACCTTGAACAATAATATTTAATAATTCATCACACATAAATTTCAGAAATTCAAATATTTTGATTTTCCAAATATTGTAGTTAATACTATTGAAAACTAGTGGTTTAGTTGAAAACCTTTTATTTTGAAGATTTTGAAAATTGTTTGGGTTAGTCATCTCAAGATAGTTAAGTCTTTTAAATTTGAGCATCAAACTCTGATACCAAGTGTTATCCTAAGACTGACTACCTAAGAGGGGGGTGAATTGAGTTTTAAAATTTTTTAAGAAAATTTTCAACTATGTAAAACTATAGACTATTATTTTGAAATTTTGAGGCTAAATGAATAATAATAAAAAATATATAACAATAATACTAAGTCAATTAAGCAAAATAAATATCAAATAGACAATTAAATAATTTGAAATACAGTAAATAGTGTAGAAATGGAGAACATATAAACTTAATTTTTATGAGATTTGACAAATACGACAATTTACTTATGTCTCCAACCCTCAGCAACTTATTTCGAGCTTTCCACTATCAGATCAAGATTATGAACTTGACCGACCCTTATACAAATAAAGTGAATTCTTCTTAGGCTCACCTAACCTTTACCATAGTCTTGAATCTAACTCTACCATGCTTAATCATAGATTATTTAGATTTCAGTGCCAATCTCACCTATACTGAATTGTTTAGACAATGACGCTAACCTCACTAACTAATAGGTTGTTTAGACTCTAGTAACAACTTCACCTACACTCGGGTTGTTTAGACTCCGACGACAATTTTACCTAAATCGGATTATTTAGACTCCAGTGCCAACCTCACCTTACACTCAATGGTTTTTCAATATAAGAGTGAATATACTCAAGAACTCTCCTCACAAAAGTAATGAATGTAATTTTAGCTTAGGAGCTTTGAGAACAATTCACAATATATGCTCTAAGATTGACTTAATATGATTTGAAAATTAATTCAATATAGAAATAGGCTTTTGCACTTTAAAAGTAGTTAGATAACACTTTAGGTTCATGCAAAATCTCTTTCAAGTCTTCAAATAGCTTTTATTTACAAGCCTGAGTGAAAACTAGCCGTTTCTAATAATTTGACACAGTCTTTGGAGTTTTCGGTAGACCAGTCAAGTTTCTGGTAGACTCTCAATAATTAGTCATTAGTAGTGCGGCTACAATAGTCGAAATCTAGTAATCATATTGAAGTTTTCGGTCTAGTGGATGATATTTTCGGTCTATTGGGCGGTCTACCGATATTCATTTTTGGTCTACCTAAAATTTTCAATTTTGATAGCTTTTTGGTGTTTTTTCAAATTCTGACAGCTTTTAGTACTTTTCAAATTCTGACTAGTAAATGTATTTTAAACACTTTAAAAACATTGAAAATCAATTTAAAAATAATATTTTGGATATTGAAACTTGTTTTAATTTTATAAAAGTATCTAACAATAATTTAGAAAGTATTCACACTAAAACATATCCTAGTTTGCAAATAGAAAATCTCTTTTTGGCCTATTTCAAATAAGCATGATTTCAAATATATTTGAAACTTATTTAAACTAAGAAGTAATGTTTTAAAAAATATTTTGTCCATTTAAATAAATCATTATTTTCTATTTTCACACTTCTAAAATAAAATAACTATTTAAGTTTAAAATAGTTTGAGAACTGTTTTAAAACGAGCCAAGGCAGAAAGAATTGATGTACAATGAACTAAATCAAATACAAGACTAAATATGAAATATACCTTATCTAAACATGGTATCATTTCTTGATTCTCCATTTTCAAGTTTGATTCTAATAAGTCCAATACGCATCTATCTTTAAGCTCGATTCCTTAATTAACTTGAGTTAGAACTTTTAACGATATTTCACTGCATACTCAAGTTAAATCATTAGTACTAAATCAAATGTTTGTTATCTTCAAAATAAGAGTAATTAAGATTAAAATTTTAATTTCGCAACAGTGTCAATAAAAGTAGTACATAAAGTTAATGGATTATAAATAGGTATTAGAAAAAGAGCAAGTTTTGTTAATATATAAAGAAATTAAAATTGTCTAAGAATCATTGATTTTTGATAATTGTTAAGTGAATTCAGAAAAAAATATATTTAAATTCAGTCTTAAATAAAATACAAAATGTATAAGTACAATCTTAAATACATATGTAATGAAATGGAAATTCAATTATTCTTATGTTCTAATATAGTGAAATTCCTCCAAAGAAAAATAATAATGAAAGCAAACTCACGCACCCTAAATCTCAAATTTTATCTCCTAATAAAAAACTGCATCTCGTTTGAGTTCTTAGATTTCACCTTCTAAGTAGTAGTCGGTAAATAACTACTCTAGATGGTTGTAATCATGATGTAGAAAAAAAAATTGTTTAAAAGAACATTTTAATGTCTTCTTTATCAAATCATCTTCATCGTAACTCCCATTCCTTTTATAGTAATCCTTCTAGGAAAGTTATCTTCTATAAGGACAATTAACTTTGAATTTGTCACTTGCAATGTGGGGGAAAATTATCATAAATTTTCTTTTTAAAATTCGGAAAAAATTATAATCATCTATATTCATCGAAATATAGTTTGAAAGGAATTGCCACAATTTTGAAAAGGATCATTGAAATATCATAAAAAAAATCATTGAAATGTCATCAAAACACATACTGTTATCGAAATTACATCAAATTTGAATAATGTCATCAAAACACATACCGTTATCGAAATTACATCAAATTTGAATCAAAATGCATAAAAAATATCAGCAATTTTATGCATTTTAGATGCATCAAAATCCCATCAAGTAATCATCAAAACATATCAAAAATTAGGTTTTTAAATTAAATATGTAAATTTTATCGAAATAAAATCAAAATAAGTTAAAAAAGAATCGCAATATTCAAAATTTCCTCAAAATGTCATTGAATTGTGACCGAACTATAATTAAAATCAAATTTTAAACTAAATCGAATAGAAAATTCATTCAAAATCATTCTCAAACTCAATATTATTCTTCAAAACTACATGATTTGATTATTACTTTTTCATCCATTTTAGACCTTGAAAAAAAGATTTATAGATGCTAAACCTAAAAATAGGCTTAGGTGGATTTTACTGACCATCGATTTTGGCTTCATGGATTCAAAGACAATGTGATGGTTGATAGTTCACCAAACTTTATTCATCTTCTCCGAGCCAAGGGTGTGAGCAACAAACAGAAAGGCTAAGAGTGAGGGAGAGAGCATTTAAGCGAAAAGGACAAGAGGATTGAGCGAGTGAGAGAGAGAAAGTTTGTGTGACCGAGAGGGAAAGAGAGTTTGAACAAGAGGGAGACGGTAGGTACGAGGGAGGGAGAGGTTTATAGAGTGCAATGGGTGAGAAAAAGTGAGCCAAAGAGAAAAAGTGAAAGAATAAAAGAGTCCGTGATATTTCTCTTTAGTTGTTTGATCTCTATTTTAGTTTAATAAGCAATCTCATGATCTTCACCTCATATCTTTTTATAGTTTTTTTTTCTTTTTAAGAGCATATATCTCATATATGATATATTATAATGCATAATCAAATTTCTCGAGAGAAGTCCCTTCTAGGCTTTAACAAAGACTAGAACTGGGAGACAAAAAGTTACCATGTAATAGGTCCTGAAAAAGATACCATAATTAATAACTACTAAAATTAGTGTACAATACCACAAAGACCAACTTCATCGCAAATTGGTTGATTGATTTTTAAGGTTTCTAAGTCTAAACTAAACTAAAGTATCCCGTATTATACAAATTGCCAATGTCTAATTTATCAATTAGAAATGCCTCTTACCTAACCCAGAAGCCACCCTTTTTTTCTCTTAGTCAAAAGCTTTACATCATTCGCTTTGGCCATAAGAAATGCATCTTCTCCTCATAAAGCTTTGACTCTCTATTCAAAAAAGAACTGAAAATCTGCTAATTTTGATAGCTTCTCCATTCTCTTCACATTGAAATCTTGTACCAAATTGCAGAATTTAATTATCAGTAAACACCTCCATGCCCACATCATCAAAGTTGGCTTTATGTCACGACCCTAGCCTTAAACTAGACAATTGTGCAACACTTAGCATAGTTTGTCGCACTAAGTCAACTAACTTAGAGTAATCTGTGAGATAAAGTGATAAGAATAAGAGAGTTTAGGTGAATAAAAGCGTTGTATTACTCTTAGAATACTTACAACTCTCACAAATGGGACTTGTGTATAAATGAACTCAAGAGGTCCTTTATATAGGCAAATCCTAAACCAACCAAGAATTATGATCGTGCCAAGTGGCATGATCTTATAAAGGGTCTAGAATATTCTCCATTAAAGTGGTAATATCTACAAAGATATTTACATAGAGAAATCTAGAACAAGTATGGCCTAGATCCTTCTAAGAGGTTACTCACCATCTTGGCTCTTCCAAGTCATTCTAGGAGCTTCTAAGACCATCCAACTTATCTAGTTCTATCTAGCCTTGTTTAGAGCCTTTTATGATTTAGTAGCACCATCTATAATCTTCTAGCATAGCCAAGATCTTTCTTGATCATTCTAGAAGTGTCCACCATATTCTAGTGCCTTCCTGTATCTTTTTGGCTGAACAGTATATATAGAGATCTTAAAGCCATGAGCAGCAACATTTGGATTTTGGGGAACCAAAGCGAGGCATAATACCCTTCCCCACTCAAGTTCACAACATCTCCGTCACGTCATCGACTTTGAACCACTCGATATGGTTTTTGAACTGCCACAAGGCATCCTCATGCTCCCAGCTAGTTTTGGCCTCAGGCAAATTCTTCTATTTCATTAGGTATTCTCAATAATTAGGAACACCATATTAGCAAATCAAGCAATCAGCTAAAATATGCTCTATTTCTTTATCAAAAGAGGTTACCACCGTAGTAGGAGTCCTTTTAGACTCGCCTCTTAAAAGATCTTCTTCATCTCTATGATGGGATTTTAGCATGCTAACATAAAAGATAGGGAAAATCTTTAAATTGGAAGGGAGTTAAAGCTAATAAGAGGCCTTACCCACGCACTTGAGTACCAGAAATGGACTCTTGTATTTGTGCACCAACCCTTTATGCACCTTCCTTAAGGTTTTGAATTGTTGGGGCAATAGTTTTACAATGACTAAATCCTCCTCTTGGTACTCAACATGCCTCCTCTTTTTGTCGGCTTACTTCTTCATTCTTTTAGAAGCTTTGTTCTAGTAGGCCCTAGCCAATTTCGCTTGCTCATGCCATGCCTTAGCAAACTTGAATATCGCAAGACTTTTCCCACCGTAGCATGCTGCTAAGGTATCTCGAAAAGACTCTTACCCATAGACTAGCTCCTTTGGAGGTTAAAAGAGAATTGGGCTATATCAAGTAATTTCGCCTAATCTTTTTGGTTAGCACTCACAAAGTGCCTCAAGTATAGCTCCAGCAAAGTATTCACCTTTCGGTCTGACCATCACTTTAGGGGTGAAAACTAGTAGAAAAGCTCAGGTCTGAACCCATCAACTTGAACAATTCAGTCCAAAATCTTCCAGTAAACCGGGGATCACGATCACTTACGATGTTCACCAAAACTCCCCAGAGCTTCACGACATACTTCATAAAGAGCTGTGTAGTCTTATCGGTGGGACAATCAGGTGAAGTAGGTATAAAAGTGATATACTTGCTAAAGCGATCAACTACCACTATAATGCTGCTAAAGCTCTCTGACTTAGGCAGGCTAGTAATGAAATCTATAGAAATACTCTCTCACGGCCTCTCAGGAATAGGAAGATGTTCCAACAATCTGCTTAGTCTTGTTGGTATATAAGACAAGTTCGCATATAGGCCTCGACATCATCTCTCAGTTGGGGCCAATGGAAAATAGATTTAATAAAAGCAAGAGTATGTTTCTGACCTGGGTGTCCAGCACATAAAGAATTATGACACTCTTTGATAAGTTATTTTCTTAAGTTCTCTCACTTAGGCACTTAGAGTCGATTGCCTTTGAAATAAAGAAGTTTTTTACTCAGCCAAAAGCGTCTCGTCTTTCCTTTCTTCACCAGGGGTAGTAGGCTATTTGCAAGAACATCATGTTCTAGCTTTTCCTTGATTTTCTCCATTAAGTTGCTATTGAGCCTGCTCAAGATAGCCAACTCTGCCTTTCTACTTAGGGCATCCACCACTATATTGGCTTTCTCAAGCTTGTATTCAAGCCTATAATCGAATTCTGCCAAGAAGTCTTGCCACCAAGCTTGCTTGGGACTCAACTTTTTCTGAGTTTGAAAGTAGCATGTGGCTACAATATCGGTCATAATTCTAAAGTGAGGGCCTAACAAGTAGTGCCGCCACACCCTTAGGTAATGGATAATGGCAGCCATCTCTTTTTCTTAGACTGTGTAGTGTCTCTCGGTGTCATTGAGCTTGCGACTTTTATAAGCAATGAGACGCCCTTCTTGCATTTATACTCTGCCAATAGCAAAGTCAGAGGCATCCCTGTGAAGCTCATATGCCTTGGAGTGGTCGGGTAAGCTAAGAACCAGCTCTTCACTTACTATCTTCTTCAAGTCTTTGAATGAGACTTAGCACTCAGGTGTCCATTCCTAAGACTTGTGTTAGTAAGTAGCGCTACTCTTGCTGAGTAGGACTTGATGAACCGTCTATAATAGTTCACAAGTCCTAGGAAAAATCTCAACTTTGACACCTTAGTAAGAGGTTCCCACTCTTGGATGACTTGCACATTAGCTTCATCTATCATAAGTTTCCCATCTTTTATCTTATACCTTAGGAACATCACTTCGTCTTGGGCGAAGGATTACTTCTCCTTCTTGTTGAATAGTTGGTTTTCCCTCAAGACCTTGAACACTTTCCTCAAATATTCTAGGTGTTCTTCTATGGTCTTGCTATAGATGACTATATCATCAAGATAGACTACCACGAACCGATCGAGGCAGGGATAGAATTACTTATTCATGAGGGTACAAAAGGTAGTATGTACACTGGTAAGACCAAATGGCATGACAAAGAACTCATAAGTACCATACCTTGTCATGCACGTGGACTTAGGCTCATCTCCCTCCACTATGCACACTTAGTAGTATCTCGAGTGCAGATCAAGCTTTGAGAAGTATCTAGCATTCCTAAGTTGATTGAACAAGTCGGCAATCAGTAGGATGAGGTACTTGTTCTTTACTGTCATCTTGTTAAGAGCCCAGTAGTCAATGCACATCCTTAATGAGCCATCTTTCTTTTTTTGGAGCAACACCAGGGTACCGGAAGAAGCTTTGAAGTGCCTGATGAAACCTGCATCAAGCAACTCCTTTAGTTATTTTCGGAGTTCTGCCAACTCTAAGGGACTATTCGATAGAGGCTCATCGCAGATGGCCTCGTGCCTAGTTCAAACTCAATTTCATGATCTACCTCCCTCCTAGGTGGAAGTTTTTTGGATAGAGCATCAGACATCACATCTTGAAATTCATCCAAGACAGCTTGCACCTCCATGGCCAGGTTACCTTGAGGTTCCAACTCTTCATCATCGTGCTCCTTTAGGATAGCCAAGTAACTCTCCTCTTCCCTTCTCAAGCTCTTCTTAAATTGAAAGGCAGAGAGTACTTTATTTCCCGCTTTCGTAGACCGCTCCATTGGTACCACACAAGTCTTTTCACCTTCCATGATGTACATAAAATTGGTAAAAGGAATAGAAAATGCTCACATTGTATCAAGGAACTCCAAACTTCGCATTGTATCAAGGAACTCCAAACTAAGCACCATTATAAAATCATCCATTGGTACCACTGATAAGTTAAGTTGGCCAGCCTATGTACCTAAGCTAGCCTTAATAACATGAGCAACCCCATAGATGGGGCGTGTTGCTGAGTTTATAGCCTTGAGGGAGCCTCTTCCATTGGACATCGTCAAGCCCAACTGCCTAGTTTTCTCAACAGAGACGAAGTTATGGGATGCACCCGTGTCAACTAAAGCTTTAGTGTCTTTGTCATTGATTGTTACATCCATAAAGAGTAGGCCCTAAGCGTATGACTTAGGGGCCGATTGCAAGGCATTAAAGAGTTGCAAGGTACCAACACGTACACTACTATCTTCCCTATCATCTTCTTCTTGGCTTGGCTCGGAAGCAATTAAGGCATTGAGAGCTTTCTTTTTGGGATACTCGCGTGCCCAATGTGGCCCATTACAAAAGAAGTACTTGACTCTTGGCTTGGAGAAGTCACAATCTTCCTTCTCCTTACCCTTGTCTTTATGCATGTAGGAGGAACTATCTTTGTTCTATTTTTCTCCTTTTATTTGCTCTCCCCCATTTTTCGCTCCACCACTCTTCTTGTCTTTGGCCTTAGAAGGGTCATTGTTGGTAGAGTAATTAACAAGGCTCTGGGCTACTGCAATAGTATCGGCTAAGTCCAGGCTACCACAGCGCTTGAGCTCTAACTTGGCCTAATTATGAAGACCGTCTATAAACAAGAACATGGCATCTTTATCTGAGGTGTTAGGGACTTCAAGCAAGAGTATGATAAACTCTTTTACGTAGTCTCTAATACTACTAGATTATTTGAGGCGGTGAAGACGGTCTCTCGCCTCCTTTTCGGCATTCTCGGGGAAGAATTACCTCTTTAGCTCCCTCTTGAAGTCATCGAAGGTGGCTATAGTGCACACCCCTCATTGTATCTTCCCGCGTCTCTGCTTCCACCATAGTATAGCGGTATCGGTTAGATACAAGGCAACATTACAAATTTTACTAGTATCGTCCCTCACACCAGCGCCTCAAAGTATAGCTTAAGTCCTCACAGGAAGTTCTCAACTTCCCTAGTATTGCAAGTACTATTGAAAGTCTTTAGTTTAGGCACCTCAACCTTTCTTGTCTCAATGGTTGTTATGATGGTCACCCCCGTGGCCACTACTCGCTTGCACAAAGCAAGATCACTACCCATCTTATCTATTCTGGGTAAAATATTAGTGAGTTCTCTTTGAAAGAGATCTCATACCTTGGCAATCTCTAAATGAAGAGACTCAATCTCGCGCCTTAAGTCGGCCTCTAGCCCACCAAGCGCATCTTTGATGCCACTGTGGATCTCCGCATCTTCAGTCTCCAAACCGTTGCAACGGTCATCTAGATCGTATACACGCTCGCCCAACGTACCCAAGTTGGACTCTAGTCGGGACACTCTAGCCTCCAAGCTAATCACCACGTCCCTCGACTTGCCACAGGTAGCACTCTTCTTTTCTTCATCACGCCCACATTCAAAAGCACCAACTTCGATGGGGTCAAGAGTTGCAGTTATGGTCTTCATATAGACAATAGAACCACTAAGATATAACGAGTAATCAAAGCTTTAATACTAAATTGTCAAGACTCTAACCTCAAACTAGATAATCGTACGACACTTAGCATAATTTGTCGCACTAAGTCAGTCTACCAACACTCAAGAAAGAGACTTAGAGTAAGCTATGAGACAAAGTGGTAAGGATAAAAGAGTTTAGGTGAATGAAAGCTTGTATTATTCTTAGAATGCTTATAACTTTCACAAATAGGACTTATGTACAATTGAATCCAAGAGATCCTTTATATAGACAAAGTCTAAACTGACCAAGGGTTATGATCGTGTTAAGTGGCATGATCTTACAAAGAGTTTAGAATATTCTCAATTAAAGTGGTAATATCTACAAAGATATTTACATAGAGAAATCTAGAACAATCATGACCTAGATCTTTCTAGAAGATTTACCCACCATCTTGGCTCTTTCAAGTCATTATAAGAGATTTTAGGACCATCCATCCCATCTAGCATCATCCGGTCTTGTCTAGAACCTTTTAGCACTTAGTAGCGCCATCTAAAATCTTCTAACATGGTCAAGACCTCTCTTGATCATTCTAAAAGTATTCACTATGTTTTAGGATCTTTCTCTATCCTTTTGGGTGAACAGTATATAGAGAACCTTAGAACTATGAGCAGCAATATTTGGATTTTGGAGAACCAAATAAGTGGGACGTAACATTTAGCTCTCATGTCTACGTGGCCACATCTCTTTTGTATGCATACGTTGTCAGTTCGTTTGATGATGCTTGCAAATTGTTTGACAAAATGCCTGTGAGAAACACTGTAACGTGGAACACAATGATGACTGGGTACTCAAGGTTAGGAGATGTAGAGAAAGCTAGGAACTTATTTGAGGAAATGCCCGAGAGAGATCTTGCATCATGGTCTGCTGTGATTGCAGCTCACATAAACAGTGGCTAGATGAACAAGGTTTGTCTCTCTTTCGGGATATGGTGATGAGTGAAGGCTTAAAACCCGACCAAGTCACTGTAAGATCAGTTCTTTCGGGTTGTGCTCATATGAATTCTGCTGGATCTTTACTGGGGAAATCCGTTCATGGTTTATTGCCGAGAATGGATAGGATTTGAACGTTGAACTCGGAACTGTTTTGGTTGACATGTCTGCTAAGTGTGGGCTCATGAACAGCGTCGTCCAGGTGTTTGAGTTAATACATGAAAGAACTGACATGTCTTGGACTACATTGATCTGCGGGGCAGCGCGACACGTCTACAGTGAAGAAGCCTTATCTTTATTCGAATTGATGCAAAAAGAAGGGATAAGACCCAACGAGCTGACATTTTCTGGGATTCTTACCGCCTGTGTGCATACAGGACTTGTAGAAGAAGGCCAGAAATTTTTCAGGATGATTCAAGAATGTGGGTTGGAGCTGACGATTCAGCATTATGGATGCATGGATAGACTCATGATGGGAAGGCAGGGCTGGTACAGGAAGCCTATGATGTTATTCAGACAATGAAACTGGAACCTAATGTTGTCGTTTGGTCTTCTTTCTTGTCAGCTTGTGAGGTGCATAAAAGGTATGAGATGGCCGAGAAAGTGACTGAGAAGGTTTTAGGGATAGTGAACCGGAGAATGATGGTGGGATTTATACTCTCATATGTGATTTGTATGCTTTGGGTGGTAAATGGGATGATGCAGAAAGGGTGAAAAAATTAATGGTCAACCAAAATGTGAGAAAGTACAAGGGCTCTACTTTTGTTGGAAGTGGACACTCTTGAAAGTTATGATTCCATTCCAGCAGTGTTACTTCGGATTTTTTAGTTCCGTTTTTTAACCTGGATGGAAAGTTGCATCAGGAGCTAATTCCAATTATATTATTTTTGACAATCTATGTCACAAAGAAATCTTTTTAATTGTTTTATCTTGATTACATGTGAACAACTTGCTCAAACTACTAGAAGTCCACTTGGATGAATTGTTGGTTAATATCAACCACAACCTTTGCCTCTCTATTCAGACAAAAGTACAAAGATATTTGCATTTCCGTGTCCGGTTTCTTATTTGGGCTTAGAGTTGGCCACTTGGAGGCCTACTGTAAACGAAGCCCATTTTGAAGCCCACTTTGGAATGGATGTGAGCATTCTGCCACAAAAATGAGGCTAATAAGAAACCGCCTGTTTATCTGTTACAGATTGGCGGAGACTGGAGATGAGTTCCATGGCGTCCTCGCTTGGTACATGCAACCCCATAAGGCTCAAAATACAGGGTTCCACACCAAATAGAGGGCTTCTCACATCAGAATTAGCACCAACTGTCAAAATCTCAAGCCATGTCCACAAAGAGTCATCTCTGCTACTTCAAGTAGCTGAGAAACCCAAGCCAAGTTTGCACGGGAGAAGAGAAATAATTGGCTTTGGCTTATCTTTTGGCCTTTTTGATGCACTTTTTCAACTCCATCCCACTGTGGCAGCTGCTGAAGGTGGTGCCTGTGATTACACTGTAGCTCCCTCTGGTCTTGCCTTCTGTGACAAACTTGTGGGCTATGGCCCTGAGGCTTCAAAAGGACAGCTCATTAAGGTAAATGAGAATTCTTTTCTGCCCATTTTGGATCCAATAAAAAAGAAGGCTTACATAGAGCTTTAAAGCCTGTTAACAATGGCTTTACGGTCCTCCTTTTCTCTGATCTCCACTGTGGTTTTCTGGCTTAATAATGAACAATTGATCAGATTTTTGGAAAAAAAAAAATTGCAGATTGTTCTGTTTCTGTGAAAAGAAAAAAAAAATACAGGGAATGGAATTTACTTTGGTCTATTCATCTGGGTCTGACCGAATTAAGTTATTTTGTATGCAGTAATTGATTTTCTTTTGTTCATACTTGTTATATACGTACATATTTTTATATATATATATATAGGCACACTATGTTGGGAAATTGGAGAACGGGAAGGTATTTGACAGCAGCTATAACCGTGGGAAGCCCCTTACGTTCCGTATCGGTGTTGGGGAGGTATGTATTTTCTTGATATTTCCAAGCGAAAAAAGTGAAACTGATAGGGTTTTTTTTTTTTTTTGTTGATAATCCAAATAAATGATATTTTTTTTTTAAAATGAAACTCTTGATATGGTTTCCTGTATTCAAAATCCTTGGTGTGTGATAGTTTTGGGGTTGCTAATCAACTTTCTAGACAGTCTTGCCTAGATAAGCCTGAGGATGTTCTCAATCTCAGCTAGCCTACCATTGACTGAAAATACAGTTGCTTCGTTATGTTGCTGACTTAAAAATATCAGTTGAAGGTTCAGTTACTATTTTCTGACTGAAAAATAGATAAACACATCGATTGACCAAAAGCAACAAAGTCAAATTAATGACACTTTGACTATGAATTTGGTGATCAACTCATGAAAACATGATATACCCCCACTTACAAATTGGGTTCTAATCCTCCCATAGACAACTAGTGTTAAGCAACTTAAATTTTGTTGGCGGTAAAGTTTTTCAAATTCACAAACAAGAAGAACTAATAGGAAAAATATGGTATAATTGTATTTCATGAATCTCATATTATAGGTCATCAAAGGCTGGGACCAAGGTATCCTAGGTGGTGATGGAGTCCCTCCCATGCTTGCTGGTATGACAATGAATCTCTTGAATCCATGTACTTTATCCTTGTAACTCCTATTTCATGTGCATTTGATTGGTCCAACATTAATCTTAGGGGGCAAGCGCACGTTAAAACTTCCTCCAGAGCTTGGGTATGGCGTGAGAGGTGCTGGGTGTAGAGGAGGTACTCAAATTTTGGTTTCTTATTGGTTTCCCTTTTTCTCCCTCTTTTTTTTTTTTCTTTTTTAATTATTTTTTAAATTTTTTTTCTAAGGCTGTTTCTTTTTGGTTACTTTGTGTATGACAGGTTCATGTATTATTCCTCCAGATTCAGTTCTCTTGTTTGATGTAGAGTTCATTGGCAAGGCATCATGAGTCTATATATGTGTGTATATATATATATATATATTTCCTTTACATATATATATATATATATACACATATTTCCTTTACAGGGAGAGGAAGCTTTCACTCTTTTGTGGATTCTTTTTCTATCGGTTGAAGTAAATAACATAAAATGAAATTCCCTTTTTCATTTTACTAGGATTTTGCTGGTGATATGAGAGATCAAGAGCTATGTGTAAGGGAAAAAGCTCCACATATTTTAATATTTAAAATTCCACTTTTGAGTAAGTAATAACTATTAGATCTTAGTTTAGTTTCCTACTACCAAGGGAGTATTCATACTTGCAGTGTAGTTAAAATGGGATAATTTGTATCATATTTTTGGCTCTGTTAGAGAACAAATTTTGTCTTTTTAAAGATCGAAGGATGGTTTTCTTTCCATAAAAATAAATAATATAATAAAAGCAAGAAACTAGAAAATTAGACCATTTGAAAGTGCATTTTAGCAAAATTTCTACTTTTGGAATGACGACTATATGGTCCAACAGAACAAGTATTAACTTCATGTCTGTTTCCGTGAATGGAATTAGAATAGTTGTGAGAACTTTAACGGAAAGAAAAATAAAATTAGAATAAGAATATGATAATTAATAGAATTAGAATGGTAGCCTAAATTGTAATAGAATAGAATTGGAAAAGAAATATAAATGATTTCTATTGTTTATTTGCAATGAAGAATCAGCGGTGAAATTGAAATTGAAAGTGTATATATATATATACTGCTTTGACAAAAATATCCCTATCTTGTGATGTTTTGGTAGGGCAAAAAGGAAAATTTGGGTTTTTTTGGAAGTTTTGGACACTTATACTTATTTTTTTTTAAAAAAAATATTACTAAATTTACGACCTTTTCAAAAATAATAGAAATTTCATATGACATTTTTAGGATATTTTTTTAAATGTTTTGGGAGCTAAAAAACCTAATAATATTTTAGTAAATAAGTCATTTTTTTTATATGAAACTACAAAAGTTTTATGGAAACTAATTTGGTTTCTTATTAGCGGAATGTCTTGTATGTAAGTAAATCACAGAAAATCACAAAAATTTCATAAAAACAAGTTTGGTTTCCTTTAGCGGAATATCATGTACGAAAGTAAATCACAGAAAACCATGAACATTTCTTGGAAACTATTATGGTTTCATTTGTGCAGAATACTCTGCAGCTAAATAAATTATAGGAAATCATCATGATTTTTTTTATAGAGTGTCATGTAGCTAAGTAAATCACAAGAAACATTCGTGGTTTCTTGGAAACATTCGTAGTTTCTTTTAGCAGAATCCACTGTAGTTAAGTAAATCACAAGAAACCAAGAAGCTATCCTAGAAACCATCGCGGTTTCCTTTTTGCATAATACCATGTAGATAAGTAAATCACAGGAAACTAGAAAAGTTTTTACTTAATTGTCATTGAGAAATTTTATCGAACATTTGGTGTGCAACAATTCTACTCTCATAATTTTATACAATTTCATCATCTAGTCTAAATCATTATTCTAGCTCACTCACTAAAATTATTTCATTACTAGTCGTTGTTAGTGTTAGCTAATGTTAGCCCAAGACTGACAACCCAAGAAGATAGTGAATTGGGTTTTAAAATGTTTTAACAAACTTTTCAAATATTCAAAACCATAGACCACTATTTTAAAACTTTTAGCTAAATCAACAATAATGCCAAAATATATAGCAATAATAGTAAGTATATTAAGCATACTAAATATCAAATACTCAATTAAATAGCTTGAAATAAAGTAAAGAGTATAGGGATAGAGAAAGTACAAACTCGATTTTTACGAGATTCGACAAACACGACGGTTTGCCTATGTCCCCGGCCCTTGGCAACTTCCGTTGAGCTTTCCACTATCGGATCAAGATTATGGGCTTGACCGACCCTTTTACAAACGGAGTGAATTCTTCTTAGGTACACTATAACCTTTACAACAGTCTTGACTCTGGCTCTATCACGCCTAGCCTCGGATTGTTTTGACTCCGGTGACAACCTCACCTATATAGATTGTTTAGACAATGGTGCCAATCTCACCAATTCACGGGGTTGTTTATAACTCTAGTGGCAACCTCACCTAAATCGGGTTGTTTATGAATCCAATGGCAACCTCACCTCACACTCAATGGTTTTTCAATAAACAAGAGTGAACACTCACTCACAAATTCTCCTCACAAAGTAATTAATATAATTTTAGCTTAGGAGATTTGAGAACAATACACTATAGATGCTCTAAGATTGGCTCAATATGATTTGAATGTGTAATTGATGTAAAAATAGGCTAAGACACTTTGAGAGTAGATAAATATCAATTTAAGTTCATGCTCTTGTTTTAAATGACATCAAATAAGGCTCTATATATAGCTATCCAAGAAAACTAGCTGTTTATAGCCATTATTAACTTTCTGCTAAATATTTGGTCGACCAAAATTAACACTGGTCGACCAAAAATATAGCCGTTAGAGTTTGACACATCAGTTCAGCTCCAACGGTCATTTTTGACTACTGGTCTAAAAAGTGGTCGACCAACTTTGGTCAACCAAAATCACTGTTTGGTCGACCAAAATCATATTTTGGTCATATTTCAGATTTTGACAGGATTTTGGCATTTTTTTCAAATTTTAACAGCTTTTGACATTTTTCAAAAATTAATTTCTAAATTTGTTTTAAACACTTTGAAAACATTAGAAATTAATTTGAAAAGAATATTTTGGCTATTGCAAACTTGTTTTAGTTTCACAAAGATATTTAACAATATTTTAGAAAGTGTTCATCCTAAAACACATTCTTGTTTGCAAATAGAAAATATTCTTTTAGCCTATTTCAAATAATCATGATTTCAAATATATTTGCAACTTATTTAACCTTAAGAAATCATGTTTTAAAGAATATTTTCCCATTCAAAGAGATCATTATTTTCTATTCTCAAAATGTCTATGATAAAATAACCATTTTAAGCTTAAGATAGTTTTAAAACTCTTTTGAAAAATATGAGCCAATGCAAAGAGAATTTATTTGCAATGAACTAAATCAAATACAAGACTAAGTATGAATATACCTTATCTAAATCAAATCATATTTTGATCACATTTCAGATTTTAACAGGATTTTGGCATTTTTTCAAATTTTAACAGCTTTTGGCGTTTTTTAAAAATTAACTTCTAAACTTATTTTAAACACTTTGAAAACATTAGAAATCAATTTTTAAAGAATATTTTGGCTATTGCAAACTTGTTTTAGTTTCACAAAGATATTTAACAATAATTTAGAAAGTGTTCATCCTAAAACACATTCTTGTTTGCAAATAGAAAATCTTCTTTTAGCCTATTTCAAATAATCATGATTTCAAATATATTTGCAACTTATTTAACCTTAAGAAATCATGTTTTAAAGAATATTTTCCCATTCAAAGGGATCATTATTTTCTATTCTCAAAACTTCTATGATAAAATAACCATTTTAAGCTTAAGATAGTTTAAAAACTCTTTTGAAAAGTATGAGCCAATGCAAAAAGAATTTATTTACAATGAACTAAATCAAATACAAAACTAAGTATGAATATATCTTATCTAGATCCGATCTTGTATCTTGATTGTTCTTCTTCAAGCTTGATTCTAATATGTCCATATGCATCCATCTTCAAGCTTAATTCCTTGATTAACTTGAGGTAGAACTTTAATACCATTTCACTATATACTCAAGTTAAATATTAGTACTAACTCAAATGCTTCTTATCTTCAAAATAAGAGTGAGTAAGATTAAAACCTTAATTTCCCAATAATCTCCCCCTTTTTAATGATGGCAAACATTGATTTATAAAATAAAAAGAAATATGCAATAAGGATATTAAAGTATGAAATTTTGACAAGTTTATCTTATTCCTTACCATATTTTAAGCTCCATCTCAAAATATGCTTGAGAAAATTAAAGAGACTTGCTCCCCCTTTTTGACTCAATTAAGCATCATAAGTATATTGTGAGAAAATTAGAAATGTATGCTAAACAAGATTTTCTCCCTTAAACTATGCACACTCATAAATGAATCTTTTCTCTTCATATTCATAAATCAACATTATTCTCCCTCTTTTGACATCATTAAAAAGATAGAGACAAATATCAAACTAAATATTGCATAAAAATCAAATTATCTTTAAAAAAAGATTCTTCTCATATGAATTTACTATACTACTTTCTCTATTTGAATTCATGACAAAAGTATATAAAAGAGTAATACTCAAACAATTTTCTCTCCATGTAAAAAATAAGATGACAAGTTAAACAATAAGGAGATATGGAGGAAGCTAGGACTGAACAATCTTCAAAATAAGAATAACAATGTCAAACATAAGATTGAACAACAATGTGATGCCAATGAGTGTAAGAAGTATAGCATATTATATGTGAAGAAGTTTCATCAAATCAAGATTATAAAAGCTTTAAATATTTTACTTGTTGACAATATATTTCCCCAAGTGTAATCATCACAAAACATAGTGGAGAAATTAAAATCTTTAAAGCATAATAGTGAAATAATTTCCTTTCCTTCATTTTCATCAAATTATAGAGAGCATAAAATTCATGAAAAATGATAATGATGAATTTAGCACAAGCAAATCATAAATATGCTCCCCTTTAATATATGTATCATGATCAAAATATCAATAGTCAAAGTAAGAAAAGATCAATCATATATGAGAGACATCAATTATGGATACTAATTATTTTGAAAACAATTACCAATTATATTTGCAGAAAAAGAATAACCAAGCTTGACAATAATTAAAACTATGCCAAAAGATACCAATTATATTTTGAAAAATTATACCAAGTTGATACCAAGTAAAGTAATAAATCAAAGATAAAATGACTAACTTGATACCAATTGAAATAATTTAAATCAAAAACATATTCTTCTTCTTCTTTTGATTTTATTAAAAAGTTGCGTAAACATGAAGGATAAAATTGATACCAATTAACAAATGTAAAGTAAACATATGAATAAGCAACTAATAATAAGTATCAAATCCAAATATGATATGTTTATCCAAGTTTAAACAACCAAAAGAAATAGATATTCAGGAAAGATAAAATATAACAAAGCATGTTTTGAAAGCTAATGAGAATCTCATATGTAATATTCATAAAAAATTTGTTCCCATAAAAAAAAATCATGCATAAAAATGCAAAATGATAAAATTATAAAGTGTAAAAATTGAATTCAACTAATGTATCATTTTGAGTTCAAATACAATACCTATATAGATAAAATAATTCAATTAATTATGCATGGTGTTTATCATATAAAAACTATTAAATATTTGTACAAATATAAGAGTTTAAGCAATATGCATTGTGCAAGCAATTTGAATCATGTATGAACAATTTATAAATCAAATAAAATCATCCATACTATCTTTCCAAAAGTTCTTCATCTTCTTTACGTTGAGGTTGGACTTAATCATCATCTTTTGATTTGTCGTTAAGCTCCAATCATTAAAGCTTACATACCAAACATACAACAACATCATCTATGCTTTTCTCCTTGAAGGAGTCGTTAGTTTCATCAAATGTCACATGCATAGATATATCTACTACTTAGTTCTTTTATTGAAAAACTCTCTTTATGTATAAGTAGTAGTAAATTAACTAGGAAAAGTTCCAATGTTGGATTTTGAATCAAAAATTTCAAATGAAATATTTGAAAGAATAAAACAAACTTCAAAAACCTAATCAAATGATTGACAAGAATTAAGCATAATATATTTCTAGCAAGACATTTTTAAATATAGGCAAATAATTATTACCGGTATTTCTTATGTCAATAATCTTGTTTTTAATATTGTCTCTAAAAATGAAATATCTACCATCAATTCCTTGTGAAAGTTGAGAGCTTGGTGAAGTCATTGGTCAAATTCTTAGAGCACCCACTTTCTTGCTTGTTCCTATAAGAAAGATTCAAGTATGGATTTTCGGTACCCACATAAATTTGGGTCCTTGAGGGTTAGTCTTTGAATTCTTTAGTACCCATTGTTGTTTAACACCAAAATATGTATTTTTCTTAATAGAGTGAGAAAAGATTGTATGTCTATTTTGGTTGCAATAAGTACATGTATATTTTGAGTTATCATTAGATGTTACTTTGACAAAATAATTTTTGAGATACATTTGTTTTACAAACGGTTTGTATCCTATACCTCTTTTGTCAAAAACACATCTTTGTCCACCAAGTATTGAATCAAAATTCTTCTTTCCGTTGGTGAAATTGTGGATAATATTGGTTAAATCCAAAAATTTTTCTTTTAAGGAAACACTTTCATTTTTCAAGTATTCATATAAATTACCATTCAAAATAACTTTCTTTTCTTTTGAAAATTCCTCAAGTTCTTTTGATAAAAAAGATAATTGCTTCTTGAGAGCACTATTTTTCAAAACAAGTAATTTGTAGTTATCATGTAATTTATAAAAATCATCAAGTAATTTATTGTATGATAACTCTTCTTCATCACTATCATTTTCAAAATCACTACTATCATTAAAATCATCAAGTGAGTCATTATCGAGTTTAAGAGATTTTACCTCACTATCGATAGTCATGAAGCACATGTTGTTTACTTCTTCTTCAATATTATCATCCAAATTATCATCATTACTATTATCCAAAGTAGCTTTGATTTCTTCTTCTTGCATGGAAGATTTGAGAGTAATGACTTTCTTTTCCTTATCTTTCTCCTTATCTTTTTCATCGCTTTCTTTTATTGACTTGTGGTGGCATATGAGTTTTCAAGCATTTTCCACATTTTATGAGTATTAGTAGCCAATTTAACACTATTATAAATATTTACATCTATACTACATAACAAATAATTAAAAGCACATCCATTCCTAGAAAACATGATTTTGTCAAAATTATCATATTCATAAAACTCTTTTTCAACAAATTTATTATCAATTATTTTTCTAGGAATATATGGACCTTGAACAATAATATTCAATAAATCATCATCAATAAATTTAACAAATTTAAGCATTTTTATTTTCTAAATATTGTAGTTAAGACCATTAAAAAATGGTGGTCTAAGTTGAAATCTCTTCATTTGAAAGATTTTGAAAATTGTTTGGGTATGTCATCTCAAGAGGGTTAAGTCTTTCAAAATTGAGTACCAAGCTCTGATACTAATTGTTAACTAATATTAGCCCAAGATTGACAACGCAAAAGGGAGGTGAATTGAGCTTTAAAACGTTTTAACAAACTTTTAAACTATTCAAAATCATAGACCACTATTTTAAAATTTTTTAGCTAAATCAACAATAATGCCAAAACATATAGTAATAATAGTAAGTATATTAAGCACACTAACTATCAAACACTCAATTAAATAGCTTGCAATAAAGTAAAGAGTGTAGGGATAGAGAAAGTGCAAACTCTATTTTTACGAGGTTCGATAAACACAACGGTTTGCCTATATCCCTGGCCCTTGGCAACTTGCTTTGAGCTTTCCACTATCGGATCAAGATCATGGGCTTGACTCACCTTTTTACAAACGGAGTGAATTCTTCTTAGGCACACCCTAGCTTTTACAATAGTCTTGACTCTAGCTCTATCACACCTAGTCTCGGATTATTTTGACTCCGGTGACAACCTCACCTATACAGATTGTTTAGACAATGGTGCCAATCTCACCAACTCACGGGTTGTTTATGACTCCAGTGGCAACCTCACCTAAATCGGGTTATTTATGAATCCACTGGCAACCTCACCTCACACTCAATGGTTTTTCAATAAACAAGAGTGAACACTCACTCGCAAATTCTCTTCATAAAGTAATTAATACAATTTTGGCTTAGGAGATTAAGAACAATGCACTATAAATACTCTAAAATTGGCTCAATATGATTTGAAAGTATAATTGATATAAAAATAAGCTAAGACACTTTGAGAGGAGATGAATATCAATTTAAGTTCATGCTCTTGTTTTAAATGATATCAAATAAGGCTCTGTATATAGAAATCTAAGAAAACTAACCGTTTATAGCCGTTATTAATTTTCTGCCAAATATCTGGTCAACTAAAAATATAGCCGTTAGAGTTTAACACATCAGTTCAGCTCCAACGGTCATTTCTAACCACTGGTCTAAAAAGTGGTCGACCAATTTTAGTCGACCAATTTTGGTCGATCAAAATCATATTTTGGTCATATCTCAAATTTTGACATTTTTTCAAATTTTAACAGTTTTTGGTATTTTTCAAAAATTGACTTTTAAACTTGTTTGAAACACTTTAAAAATATTAAAAATCAATTTGAAAAGAATATTTTGGCTATCACAAACTTGTTTTAGTTTCACAAAGATATTTAACAATAATTTAGAAAGTGTTCATCCTAAAACACATTCTTGTTTGCAAATAGAAAATCTTATTTTAGCCTATTTTAAATAATCATAATTTCAAATATATTTGCAACTTATTTAACCTTAAGAAATCATATTTTTAAAGAATATTTTCCCATTCAAAGAGATCAATATTTTCTATTCTCAAAACTTCTATGATAAAATAACAATTTTAAACTTAAGATAATTTAAAAACTCTTTTGAAAAGTATGAGCCAATGCAAAGAGAATTTATGTACAATGAACTAAATCAAATACAAGACTAAGTATGAAAATACCTTATCTAGACCCGATCTTGTATTTTGATTGTTCATCTTCAAGCTTGATTCCAATATGTCCATATGCATCCATCTTTAAGCTTGATTTCTTGATTAACTTGAGATAGAACTTTATTACCATTTCACTACACACTCAAGTTAAATCATTAGTACTAACTCAAATATTTGTTATCTTCAAAATAAGAGCGAGTAAGATTGAAACCTTAATATCCTAATAGTTAGAACTACTTTGATTATTAATTTATAGTAACTAAAGTACACATTGGTACAAGAGAATCGAATTTAAAAAATGAAAAAAAAAAGAATGAGAAAGATGAGTAGAGAAAAGGGATAAATAAAGAGGATTAAAAAATTGAGAAAAATAGATGGAGGAAATGAGTTAAATAAAAAGGATTAAAAAGAATGGAAAAAAAATCTTTTTTTAAAGATGAAAAAAATACATTTTTTCTCTTATAAATATTAAAAAAGATTTGAATTTTAGAAAATGAAAGGAAGAAAAGTAAAATAGAAAAGGAATTTTAAAAAAAAAAGAAAACTGTAAAAAAAAGAGTAACTAAAAAAATAAAATACAAGAAAACAAAACAAAACAAAAAGGAAATGAAAAAACAAAGAAAGCTCAGGAGGTGAGACTTGAACCCATGATTGCAAAGAGAAAAAGAGCTGCACCAACTAATAGAGCCAACAATACTCTTAGTTGGTTTAAAACACTTTTTTCTTAGAAAAGTGTTTCTACAAAAATATAGTTTTATTTACAAAAATGCCACTACGTCTTATTGTACCTTTAACTAAAAAAGTTTTAAAAAGTTCACAAAGTTAGGTGTTTTGGGTTGCATCGTATATTTGACAAAATTTGCCCAAATGTCGTGGAGCAAGCCACTTTCCCTTTTTTCTTTTTTCTTTTCTTTTGTTCTTTTTTGAAGATTTAACACAAAATAGAATGATTAATCCATTGATATGAGGGAATAACAATTTTATTGTCCAATGGAGTTGTCAGTCCAAGGAAATTACTAAAACCTTGGCTAAAATCTAACTGAACAAAGGAATGAACATTTCAATAGAATGGTCATTCCATTCCAAGCTTCATTCATTTAAATATATAGGCATATTTAAGAATAAATTGAGTGGAACAGAATAAATATCACATTGAATCGAATAGAAGAGAATAAATATCATGTTGACAAAAACATCCCTACTTAAAAGTATTCATATAGGGTAAAAACGAAAAGTTAAGTTTTAAATAAAGTAGTTCAAAAGTAGAATTTTTATTTATTAGAAAAAGGAAGAGAAATGTGATTCTATCATTTGATAGGATTCTGATTCCAGAAGAATTGTGAATCTTTTTTTAAAATCTAAAGCAAACAATAGAATTGACTCTACATTGAAATGGACATTCCATTTAAAACTGCATTTCATCCAATCAAACGTGACAACATTTTTTTTTGTCAAGGATCTTTTGGTCTTTTTGTTCATATTATCAATTAAATAAGCTATTTTTGAAAAAGTTATTCAAAATATGTCATTAGTTAAAAGGGTTATTTACACTCGGGGGTTTTACTAATACTCCCATGATTAAAAAATAGACTCGTCTATTAAATATCATCAAAATTAATCATCACTATCATACCATATATTTAAAATTACTTGATACTCAATTTCCTTAAAAAAAATCCTAAAACACCTTACATTATTTGTAGACAGTACTCAGCTAGGATGTTTGACTAAGCTTGAACATGGTCGAAAAAGTTTTAACCACAGTTGAATATCTTGGCTATTTCGAAAATTTTTAACCATTGTCAAATGTTGTTTCAAACAGCATCGAACATGTTTAATTGTCAATCTTGGCCGCACCTCTTTCGCTTGATTTTTTTACCATGGATGAAAAATTTTATCAAGGTCGAGACTCAGGACAATTTAGAGTTCCAAAAGTTTTATTAAATAAAAGTTCTAGTTTTGTAGATAATTTATATTTTGTCCATTTTTTCATTAAATGCTTTAAAAAAGGATCAAATGATCAATATTTTTTAGCATATTTATTTTTGATCCTTACTAGGTGAGAATCTCAAATTTCTCATCCAATCTAATCCACATAAAATGTTTAAACCACTCCAATCCAATTTGCAAATGTGCGGATTGGATCGGTTACTTTCGATCGATTAGTTGGATTTGATAAATAAATTTTTAAAATTGGACTTTATGTCACTTTTTGTCTTGGATTTTTTTTTTTTTCAAATTTGACCGATTATTGATCATATATATGTATATAATATAAATTAAATACAATCTACTAAAATTTAAAATTAAACTTAATTTAAACCCAAAATATTAAATAATATAGATTTTATTTTAAAATCTATATATTATATGTAGATTGGATTGATTAATTTTCAAGATAAAAAAAGTATCATCCGCATAAATGCGAATTTCAATTTTTGGATCCAATCTAATCCGTACTTTGCAAATTTTATTAGTTTGGATTGTACAGATTAGATTAAATGGTATGGATTTTGAATACCCCTAAAATTTAGTAATGCTCACTACACTTGTTTGCAAAGCATAACTATAAATGGAGAATCGAGTTTATTAATTAATTTCTGTCTTTTAATTAATGTAAATTTGGAATCAATTCACAAATTATATACTAAACTTAGAGCATTGCTAGCATTAGTCTTTATAAGTGAAAACATAAATCTATATAGTACTATCGATAATAATTTCTCTAAACTTAAATTTATACTTACAAGAGGCATTTTTTATTAATTAGTTTTAAAAGACCCACATTAAAGAGGCCAATTTCTCCCAATTTTTATTTACATTTGATACCTCCATCTATATATAATAAGCTTGAATCAGCAGTCAGGCATGCTGCACTTCAACTTTTACTTTTTTACTTTTATACCCTTTTTTTGTTTTGAATTTTAATAAAAGCAAGGTTAATTTAGTAATTTTGTTTTGTCTTTTCCTTATATAATTTGGTTTTACATTTACATTTTTCGTTATAATTAAGCTTTTTAAAGCTACTTCCATATTCTTTTTTTTTTTTGTATTATTTATTTAATTCAATTTATTTATTTTGAACCGTTTTTTTTTTTTTGAAGTCTTATTCCGAATTCTTAAAATTTTTTTAAATTTACATTTTTCTTAGGCACGCGTTCCAATGCTAGTTTTTTAACAAGTGAGCGTACTTAAACAGTATGTTTCAATATTAAATTATCTTAAGACTTTATTTCTCCCTCTCAGAACAACAAAAAAAAGAAATAAAGATAATTATCTAGCCTTTCTTTTCTTTCCAAAAAAAAAAAAAGAAAAAAGAAAAAGCAGACTACGTAGCTGCTTTGTCTAGGTGTAACCAAGGCGTGACAGAAAAACAGAAGCTCTATAAATTGAATGTGAACTCCTTAAATAAAGTCATCTTATTTTCTCTCCTCACAAAACCCTAACAGCTAAAACCCGAAGCCAAAAAATAACAGAGGCGGTGGAAGTTTGAGGCAGAAACCATGGCTAAATCCATGAGATCGAAGAGAGAGAAACGGCTTAGGGCTATTAGGAGGGAGATGGTGGAGCCCATCTACGAGAAGAAAGAAGCTGCGAAGCTTGCCGCCTTAGAAGCCGCCCTCGCCGCCCCTAAGCTCCCTGTTACGCCCTCGCCTAAAGCCACCTCTTCAATGGAGCTCGCAACCACCAGTACAGCTATAACCACACCAAGCAACAACATGGGTATTTTCTCATTTTTCATTCTACGACTGGGTTTCCATTTTCAATCGCTTGAAACTTTCGGATCATCAATTATGTTGAATCCTTAAATTTATGTCTATTTGTATGAATTCGGTAGTTTTTATTGGTCTTAATGCAAAATCGCGTACTGAAATTTGTTCTGTGAATGAATAGAATGAGTTAATAGGTTTTGAAGGGGAGAGTTGTGGATGCCTTTGCCAGAAACATATTTACTTTGGGTTCTAAATTGGGATTTGGTTAGTGTCATACAACTGTGATTAGGTGCTCTGTTCTTGCTATAACTCTTGAGTTCTTCACTTTTCACCATTAGGACACTCGACCTGATCCAAGTTTTGTGATTATTTTTTTTACGAAGAAAATCAACAATTTTTTTTAAAAATTTTCTTTTGGTGTTTTACAGACAGATTTAAAGCGGACAGTAGTTATACTAGGAATTTGCTTTCTTTTCGGTTCTGTTTGCTATTTTTTATTCGGTAGCTAACTCATATAAACGTGAGGCGTATTTGATTCATAAATGGAAAGCAAGCTTCCAGATTTGAACTCAAGACAGCTACGAGCTGCTTTAAGGCGTTTTGGAATATTGAACAAAAGAATGAAAGTTGTTTCCAATGTTCCTTTCATACTCGTAGTTGTAGGTGATGTTAGCAAAGGAGTTGTTTTGTCTGTATTATTGTGACGTGTGAAGCATGGAATGTCAACTAATTTGCAATTGGGGGAGATAAAATCTCGCACATCCTTTCTCATTACAATAGGAGGACGCTGTTTGAGTTGTCACTACGATATTTTGGTCGAACAAGAGCTGTTGGTGAGTGGCTTTGTACACCGGAGGATGTATTAGCCCGGAAGGCAGTGGAATTTTTGGAATTATCACTCTACCCCACTTACTTGGCCAGAACAAAAATAAAGGAGCCCATTTGGGTAAAAGATTTAGAAAAATGCAAGAGCCTTCTGGCCTTGTGTAGCTTGAAAATTTCTACAGCTTTCCATGGAGGGAACTATTCTTACTTTTGCCCGAGGAAGGGACATGCTGTACGGTTTCAGTATTCAAGTCTTGTCCTATATAGAATTTTAATTTGGCATTTTTTGTTCAAATGTTTGTACCTATATAGACTATAGTCTGTATTTTGTTCTCTGGACTTGTTGCTTTGAGTATCGCCATTGAACTTGAATTTTTAGTTGAAACATGTATAACAGTGGCTTATCGTAATATGGATTTATTTTTGCTATCAGCAACTTACCTTACTACGTGTATGTATGAGCTTTCAATATTGGCATAGAACAATCTTGTGATAGTAATTGAAACATGTATACATGGTCTTAGTCGTCAGCACCTCAATTTTTATTTTTGCTATCAGCTACTTACCTTACTTATGTGTATGTTCGTGTAACAGACGTGGAGATGGCCGCTAACAATGAAAACAACGGTTTACTGAAGCCTAATGGGGGCATAGGGAAGATGTCCAAAAGGCAGTTCAAGGTGGGTAAACGAAGGCGTCATGGAAAGGGGAAAGGCAAGGGCAAGGTCAAGAAGCGTCACATTTAACTTTTTCAACCAGCTTTAATATTTTCCTTTGCCTTGTATTCTGATTTTGTTTCTAGGATTTAAGGATCCAATTTGGATGTAGATGTGACGTATTTTATGTTATACATTGCTCAGTTCTCTAGCAACTCGTAAAAGATTATTCATGCTCGTGCAGATTGAGATTAACATCATATTTATTGATTCGATTTGCAATGATTTTTAGTTGGAAATGGAGGTTTGACTGGTAGACAGTATTCAATTGAACTCTAAAATCTTGTATCGAGAGATAGGCGAGTAAAAGTAAAATTTAATGTTGAGATGATTTATGGGAAATATCAAGACAAGGTGGCTTTATTGCCACACCCCGTGTATGCTTCCTTGCACCATTTTTAAAAGTCATTTTCTCAACTAAAATTTTAAATTTTAAATTTTTAATAGTAATTGTTATTCCTTAATTAACCTTCAATTTGTTGGTATATTTTTTCCCTCCCAGTCCTCTCTTCTTTTGTTTTTCTGTTTCTTACCCTTTCAATCCAACAAATCATTTAGTTGATTTCCCGTAGAATTAATCAGTGGTATTTTTTGACCACTATAATTTATATTGGAACTGTAAGTTGACTCCAATATTGAAAACTCGTGAGAAATTTATGCCTATTACCCGTTTTTCAATTTTTTTTTTCATAAATACCCATTTTTAATTTTTCTTTCAAAAATACCCGTTTTTATGTTCCACATTTCATTGCAAAATATGAGTGATCTTCATTTACAACATAAAATTTATCTATGAGGTACATATTTTATGTGTAAAATAATGTGATCTATATTTCTCTTAAAAAAATATAAAACGGATATTTATGAAATAAAAGTGAAAAATAGGTATTTATGAAAATATGGTTTTAAAATGGGTATTTATTAACTTTTCCCAAAACTCATTCGTACACATATATTATTTGCACCTAGTACTCCAATTATAACTTTGCATTTGATGAGATTAATTGATGAGATGCAACTGAAAAGAAGAAAACAAAGTTCCTCGAGCCATTTAATGGATTTCAACTTACCGTCAGAAAAAGAGAGAAAAAAAATACGGAGGACTTCTTACAAAAATCCAGAAGGTCCAAGAAATTAAAAAAGGTTGTTTTTTGAAAAATATCAAACTAATTCGAAAAATACCACTCTCAAAGCCAATTTGGGAAAATACTATTTTTTCTTCAAATTTATTATTTTTCAAATATTCTCGAGATAACTAGCTAGATTAGCTAAGAATTTATTATTTTTCAAATGTTCTCGAGATAACTAGCTAGATTAGCTAAGGTAATCAATCAAATTACTTAAGCTAATTAGAATAGTTATCTTAATCAACTGTTTATCTCAAGTATCTCATTAATTGGTAAAATATGTTATTAACATGATTGATCGTCTCAAATATCTCGTCAATAGGTAAAAATGTGTTATTTTTTTAAAAATTATTTTTAAAAGTGATATTTTAATAAATATGGAATTATTTAAAAAAATTTAAAATCTGGGTATTTATTTTTTATTTTTAAAATTTTGTCATATAAAATCAAATTTCTTTAAAAAAGAAAGATAGAATTTATATACTGTTTAGTATTTCAAATCTCGAGCATGAATATCTATTACTACATTAGAAAGGGGAATACGCTTTGGGAAATGGGCCATTATTGCAACTGCTTTTGTTTTCTCTTTTTTTTTTTAATGTTTATTTTCCTTTTATGTGATAAGCTTCTTTTTATTTTATTTTATTTATTTAAGATCCTTAGCTGTATTTTATTAATAAGAAGCAAAATCAGCTTTTTCTCTTTTTTTTTTTTTAATTTATTTATTTTTAAAGGATCCTTAGCTGTATTTTATTAATAAGAAGCAAAATCAGCTTCTAAATCATCATACAAGATAGGAAGAATATTCATCCTATCCCTTGAAAAAGAAACAAGAGATCCTAAACCCATATATGCTAGAGTGACAAGAAATATAGCAACAGTTACCACCTCGTATAAGTGAGATAAACTCAATAATATTCTCAACAAGAACACCGTCAATAGAGTAAAAAACACAATAATTAATTGCATAATAACGTTCAATGCATCACATTCAACTACGCCAATATAAAGGCTACAATCCAAAGCTAAAGAAAGACGACCTCTCACAACCATAAGCTGAGCTTGAAAAGCAGAAAAAGTCCCGTCAAAATAACCAGTAAGAGAAAGCATCTACATACTTGTTGGAATTACGAATTACTGCACCAAAACCAGCACCGTCTTCATCTTTGAAAGCTGTAACCGTTTTTAACCTCAACAAACCAGAGGCTGGTGGTACCCAATGTTTGTAGAAGTCGAGATGATCACTGTGGCAGAGATGAAGGAACAACAACCTGGTAACTTGACAAAATTCGGCTGGTACTATCAAGAACAACAACAGAAAAAGAAAAGACATTCTCAAAAATGAATCTGTTCCTCGCTCCCGATGAAGTCTAACAAATACAACAAAATACCTCAAAATCGTCACTCCCCAACCTTTGAGCAGAAAAAATACAGAAACCTCCAAAAGTGAAACCGTTAAAATTTGAAAGCTTTAGCCAAATAGAGCTTTCCAACCAAACCTCACGGGCATGAGGACGGAGCGAAAAGGCATGGATAAAAGAATCTTTAGCAAGTTTGCATTAAGGACACTAGGCCAAATAAGGCACTTTATGTTTTTTAAGATTTTATCTAACCAAGAGAGCTTCGTAAAATGTACGCCAAAGACAAATTCTAATCTTAGAAGGAAGAGAACACTTTCATAAACTTTGCCACCACAAGAAATCTGTACCAATAGTTAAGCTCTCATCAAAACAAACAACACAAGCAACTTTATAACCGTATTCTACAGAGAACACACTGGAGGGGTCGAAATGCCATACCAATCGATCAGGTTGGCATTCGGAATTGAGAGGAATTCACTTGATAGCATCAAATCTATGGGCCAGAACACCTACTCGAGGGGAGGGATATTCCACTTGTTAGGAGATCGATTTTGCGGAAGCGATAATACAGGTAAAATACGAGTTGAGAAAATTTGGGTAAAATAAAATAAATAAGGTACACAAAAGAATTAACGTGGTTTACATTTCACTATGAAGAAGAGATTACAACTCACTTCTCTCTAAATACAAGGAGAAAACAAATGAATCTCTCTTTCTCTTGAAATAGGAGGAATCTCTCTAAATAATTTAGGAGAAAACGAGTGGGATACTAAGAGGAATTCCTAGGCTTGAAAACAATTTAGCGTCTAGTCCTTGAAAAAATTTAAAGTGACATTATATACATGGTGTCCAAATCATAAATGAGGTTCTCGTCAATTCATAAATCTTATCTTCCAAGATATCGGAGTTTGAACTATATAATCGAAACTAGTTATTTAATAAGTCAAAAAGATAAAACTCATGAAAATAAATTCAATAATCATTAGGTATAAAATAAACTTGCAGTAGCGCTAGATTAATGAAAGATATAATATTGAGTTACGATACTTATCCTCAAATTCAATTTTCATTTGGTTTAGTTTAATGCACTTATAACTTTCTTATAACGCATTATTATTTCTATTTGAAGTCATATACTTCGATGATTGAAGACTTCATCAATCTCATTAAAATAGACAACACTACATTCTATGGCAAAATAAAGTATTCTATCTTTATTTGTAGAATATGAACTCTTTATTTAGTCATAACGAAATAAAGAATTTAATCTCCCATATGTAAATACTTCACATGAACAATTCTTTATTGCTTATTATTAGTCATGAAAACTTTTAGACGTTTGCATAATAAAAAACGTAAACATCACATGTATATAATTAGGATATAATATAGAATTTATTGACAACAAATATATAACGCTTAAATCCAATAAACATTATTTAAAATACCTAAGAAAGAAACTGCTTTTTAGAACATATTCCCAACGGAAGTTTGTTCATAAATAATCAGTGTCCTTTTCACCTCTAACCCTTCCTCAAGAGAAGCCTTACAAAACACTAAACTGTTGTTAGCAAAGAACAAATGGCTAAGGATTGGTCTACCTCTAGAAAAAATAAAACCATGAAGAGAGCGAGACACAATAGCATGATGGAAAAGAGAAGAGTGACCCTCTAGATAAAAGAGGAACAAATAGGATGACAAAGGATAACCTTGACGAATTCCTCTACTGGGGATAACACAGCCTCGAGTATTATCATTGAAAACAAATAAAAAATGGGAAGATTCTGGACAATCCCGAATCATTCTTATCCATGGAGCACTCATTCTCAACTTCTCAAAAATAGTAACTAAAAATCTCCACTCAACTCGGTCATATACTTTACTTAAATCTAACTTCGAAGCTGCATACCCTACTTTACCGCCAATCTTCCTTCTAGGAGAATGCATAGCCTTAAAATCCACAATTATATTAACAGAAATAAGTCGATTGGGAACAAAATCACTTTGCTCCATGGACATAATATGAGGAATGGCAACTTTAAGATGATCAGCTATTATCTTAATGATCATTTGTGAACTATATTACAAAGACTAATAAGTTGAAAATCAGAAACCATTCTTGGACCCTTTACTTTTAGGATCAAGACCATATTTGTATCATTGAAAGGGCTAATAGAAAACCCACTTTAAGACTCCTAAGTAAACACTAACTAGTTCCTCACCAATAATATCCTAAAACTTTGGAAAAATATTGGATGAAAACCATCAGATTCTGGAGACTTATTCGAGCTCACACCAAGAACAGCATCTTTAACCTTCTATCCTAAAAAAGGCCTATTCAAATTGAGCTTATACCCTCTGAAAAGAAACCATTCCAAATGTTTAAAACATGGCAAAGACTACTAATCTCAAAGTAGTCAGAAATAATAGCTATAAGTTTTCATCACCATCACTATCACACCATACCCTATTTTTATCCTCTAAGCCAACCGACAAATTTTTCTTGTGTCAATGAAAGGCTTTTGCATGAAAGAATATGGTATTTCCATCTCTATAACGACACCAATCTACATGATGTCATTGCATCCAGTAGTGAGCTTTTAATCGATAAATCCTATATATCCATTTCTTTTTCTAAAGCATTTACCCGATTGCGAGAAGCATCCAAATTAGAATCACGATTGTGCTCTTCAATCTCCCTAGAGATAGCTTTAATCTTCTTAGGTTAATACCTAAATATATCAGCGCCCCATTTACTAAAGGCTACAGTCACACATTCGAGTTTTTTAATAAATAATTGCCCATCACCAGCACACGACTTCTAAACACTTGTCATTAGATAGCCACATCGAGTCAAACATAAATATCTTATATCTGCAAGAATTGTGCGGCTTAACACGATTAGTATCAAGAACCAAATGAATCACACTATGATCAGACTCCCAAAAATTACTACTAAAAACTTGAGCAAAAGGAAATAAACCAAGCCAATCCATTGAATAAAAACCCTATCAAAACATTCCAAAATTAGATCGCCAACCTTATGTCTATTAGCCCATGTCATTTGATCGCCAATACAATCCAGGTTCAAAAGCTCACAATCGTTGATGACATTCCAAAAATCTCTCATACCATCAAAATCATGATCACTGCCCCTTGCTTCTCATGCAGATAGAGAATGACATTAAAATCTCTATAAACACTCCAAGGTACAGAAGACATATCTTTTTACTGCCGAAGAAGATCCTATGAATGCCTGCGATTCGCTCGACAAGTGTCACCATAAAAACTTGTGAAGCACCAAGTAACACCAACATAAGAAGTAATGACCACATCAATATACCACTTAGCAAATTAGGCAACTACATATCCCAATTCACCTGTCACAAAAGGATCATGCCACTACTTCTACAATTACTATCCAAAATCATATAATTACAAAAATCAAATTTCCTACCAATAATTCTAGCCTTGTCACCATACAATTTAGTTTTAAGAAGGAAAACTAAATTGGAGGAAGTATTGCATAATAAATCCCGCAATTTATCAACCACTCGAGCGCTACCCAATCCTTGAGTGTTCTAACAAAGACAACTCATTATTCTTGGACAAGTGCCAATGAGACACCCACCAATCCCAAAGAGTTAAGAAATGTCAACATGGACCTTATGCTGCTTTGTCTCCACACCAATTAACCCTGCATGCACTTGCTCCTTCATTTCTTCATTTAAAAATCCTGATGATATAGAAGAGAAAACCTCGGTAGCCTCTCTCGCTACTTTCTTTCATTTGGTACGTTTATCACCCTTACTATTAGAGCCATCCTGACTACCAGACATAATAAACTTGATGAAATTATCCAGATTATTCTTCATCCGTTTTTCTCTCCTATCACTGTGACAACCCAAAATCCTAGGCCGTGACTTTTTAGTAATTTTGAGTGTAAATTAATATAAATAAGGAATTTTATAAAATTCAGAGAAAACCCAGTACTTGGATATTTCATTTTAGTCCTTGACTCATTAGAAATTCTATAAAAAGGGAACACATTTTTAGATTAATTTATTAAGAGAGATATGACAATTAAAATTTGATGAAACATAGTTAATTTGTACGAAATCTTGGTTTGATAAAAACTTTAGTGTTGATTAAAATGAAGTTCGTAAATCTTGAGTCGGAAAGTCCAAAAATTGGTTTACAGAATTAATCAAAATTTCAAGTACTTAAAACTTTAAAAATATGCTCCTTGGGAACTATAGGGTCCCATATATATACCAAATCTTCAAATGGTAGTAAATACATCGTTATGCATTCACTTAGTAAACTCAATGGACTTGGCTAAATAGTTAGATACGGAGAAAGAGTGAGACAAAGAAAAGTACCAATCCAAGGAGGAATAAGACTACGAGCATAAGCTAAGCGACTTGCCTAGCTATCGAGACAACTGACTCGAATGAGTGATCATCTGAAATAGAGAAAAATAGGAGGGGTGAGCTCGAGAGCTCAGTAGGAAAACTGTTACCTCATGTAAAAATTATTTTAGTGATGGAAAACCCCTGTATGATCAGTTTAGTCCAAAAACACCCTTTTTACAAAACTATGTTTATGTACTTATACATATTTATTTCCAAAGCTGATAGTCTATATACATATATATATATATAAATATGTTATCCAAAATCAATCGTCCATCATCACATACATATATATATGTATATACATATATAGATCTATATATAGAAAATATGATATCGAAAAATCAATCAGCCCACAAAATATGACACAAATCTACTCGTACCAGTGAGTTCACTACCTCTCATCAATGGAAACTAGGGTGCTGGCACTACGTGTGCCATACAACCTGCCTGACACCTAGCCTATAATCGGAGGGGATACCCGTGTGTCGCCTACTATACCTGGAGGGGCAGCCGCATTGCCTACACCTGCTAAATGGGGAGGTAATCAGAAAAAATACCCTGCGCGAGTTCACGGACTCTCACCTTCGGTGGGGCCGCAATGCCACAATGTAAAAATCCCATGATGCTAACCTGGGATTTATATGTGATCCTATGACATGTGTACAGTGAACTAATATAATGATGCTCTGGTTTTTTTAATAAAATGGTTAATTAAATTTTGTAGAAAAATAGGTAGCATAACGACCCTATTTTAACATACTCAAAAATAACCTGCACTCAGAAAAGTCTCAGAGCAATCCAATATATAAATCATACTATTCAATTCCATCACAGATATTTAAAAGTTATAAAATCACATTTGTTCTTATATGTTGCAGAAAATAAGTTTTATTCAAAACGACGTAAAAGAGAGGTAACCGAATCCCTACCTTACTAGAATAGCGATACCATGCTATTGGATGCTCAAGGTACTGTTAGACGATTACTTGAAGGGTCAGGAACTAATCCCATACCCTCGATTGTCCTATTGCGAAAAACTAACTTCTCGTCAGAGCTTCAATTCCATAAACGGACCTCTTTACTGAATTCTTAGCACCCAAAATAGCTAGGTTAGACATATAACTTGTCCAATTCGAGTCTGGATCCTCACCGGACCAGTGGCACACAAAACAAGGCAAAATCTCGACCGTTTGTTCTCGATTTTCGTGCCAATCACCAAACAACACAATATATATATCAAAGTTCTCCATCTTCCGAGTACATTCCAAAAATGACAACAAAAACGAAATCTAATGGTCGGATCGAAATCTAAAATTCGAAACTCAAAATACCCTAAAATGGCAACTTTCATGTACCTTGAGGTTTGATATATATACCTTGAGGTTCCTCTCGATGATACGAACCCAACGAGCCCAAGAACGCGACTTGAAACAGCCGGAATCGTCGCCGGAAATCAAAACTTTCCGCGGCCAAAAATAGTGTTTCCCGGTGACTTCGACATTCCGGTAGCTCTGGACCAGTGGTGCGGGCATCGTGGAGCTATGCTGGAGGTCCGTCAGTGGTTGGGCTGGCCGAACGACGGTCGGAAATGGTCTCGGTTGTCCTCCATTCCTTCGATGGCCGTGAACGGGGGAGAGAACAGAGAGGATGAGAATAAGTCTGGGGGGAAAAGAGTGGGAGAGAGAGAGTGATATATATGTATATATAATCTGAAATTTTTTTTTTCTGGTCATAAAACCATTTTACCCTTTAAAAGAAGAGGTAATTACAATCACAACCTTCCTCTTTTAAGAAAGAACTACCATTATTAGAGTTTTCCAAAAGAGAAGCCAATAGGATCCTAGATGGTTGTAAAGATACACCTTTTTCAAAACTAGAATCACGTGAAGTCATCACCTTTACAGAATCACGATCACCAACAACAACAACCTTTCTACATTGAGTAACATCAAAGTCAAGCACATAATCATCCACATTAGTAACATGATACGAAGAACCTGGAACTATCTCATCTAGAAAATTTCTTGTATAACTATGATTACCGTCGTTATCAATTCTTTATTCGCAACATTGGTGCGTCCATAGTATTGCTTTATTCTCTTTTTATTTACTAAAGTTATTCAAAAAATTAATAATATTTATTTTCATAAATTATTAATTTGAGGATATTATTTTATAAAGTAAAAATTTTATAATTAAAATCGTAGAAAATTCAAATTATAGATTTTTTTTTCAGTTTACTTTTGCAATATTTATAATATTATTATAATGTGAAATATTTCAGTAGAATACATATATTAAACAATAGAGTGGGAAAGTATTATTAACATAATTTTCTTTCAAATTATTCTCCAATATTTCCACGTCATTTATTAAATAGTAGGACATTGTGCCACTAATACATGCATAACTGGCATTTTGGACAAATGGATTGTGATTAGCCACAAACCATAGTTGAAATTCTCTGGTGTTTTCAAATTCTTATTGAATTCAACTCGACAGGCTTTTGCAGTACGCCCTATTCTCCCATATAAAAAACAAAAAATTGGAAACCATTTATACTTTACTTCTACCAAAAAAATCTTAGATGAACTTTCAGGTCTCACCTTGATCCAACATTTAAGTAGATTTCTCAAATCAAATCGGACCTCAGCTCTAGTGAATCGACCCTAAGACCTTCCCTCACTATCAGCATTAGCTCCAGATAATCTCCTATTTTGCCTTTAACAAATCGAATGATCACTTCTGTCATACTAAATAACAAAATATTGAATAGTTGCACCCATACTGAGAGAAAATGAAAATTTTGATCATTATTGTGATCAAAATCTTCCATTTTCATCAACACTAGTAAAATTTTATCGAAAACCTAAGGTTCTCACTCTAAAACATATAGTTGATCCGCCTCACCCAGTTTCATGTTTAGAAAAACTAGGACTAAGCCTCCATAACTCTTCCGTAAACGACTCGAGGCTACGTTTGTTATAGGCATGATTGATGAGAAGCTTTCCCATGAAACAACAACCCGAAGCCTTTCTTCTATCAGTCAAAGCATCAACCGCATCAGAAAAGGTTAATAATTTTTGGTACACCAAAAACGATAGTATTTTTGGTGTACCAATTATTATTCATAAATAATTTTTTAAAAAATTATTATGTACCTTATCGTGACACACCAACATGCGTCGGGAAAATTCAACCTATTATATTTGGTGACGAGCCATTGGCTTCTTGTTGACAAAACTTCTCAATTGTGCGATAAAGTAATTTTAACTTCTCGTATAACTTTCGCCAATGCGACGTTTCAATATCATTAGCAAACATCGCCAACATTAATGTGTCACTCGTCGCTATATCCCTCTTTATTTGATAACACATTCCACAATGGTTTTAGATTCAACCTGTCGGTATATGAGACCTTTGTCAACAAACTTTGTTAAACCTGTCAGGGAATATCCCCTTCTTATAATGGTAAAAAAAGAAATTTATTATGAAAAGAAATCATTTACTACAATTTAAGCAACACAATTAGAAGTTTTCTAATTACAAAACAAACCATCAACTTAGAAAAAATCAATCTTAGCGCGTGTTTGAGTTGTTTCATTTTTTGGATAAAAAATTAAATGATAAGAGTTACTATCGCTATTTGTTAACAAAGAGTCATGGAACTAAAGATAGTGCTAGACATACCACAACAACCTTGAAATAAAAAAGGGACGTTTCCGGACAATCAAATAGTTTGGGTGCTTGATTGGGTGTTAGTTTTTAGCTAAGGAGGTCATTTGCAATATTTTAAAGCTGAAAAGTACATGACGGTTACACCATGAATTTCTGATAGTAATAGGTTCTGTGTACCAATAATTTCCATTTATAGAACTAACATTTATAGTTTCCATTTGGGAAAAAACCAAAAACTTCTACTGTGTTTTGGCAACGTACCAGCTTTTACTCTTATATTTTTTAAATATTTTTCAAAATACAAGGTATATCCTGTCAATTTGTTAAATTGGGTCAAATTTGCACACAATTACATTGTAATGACACTAATACTATTGTTCAAAGGTAATAAAATAGTCTTTCCTACTCCCTTAACCCTAAAACAAAAAACCCAAATTCTTTAAAACAAAAAATGATGTGAGTTTTTAAGTGTAAATTGAATATTTGATGTTTAGTTTTTTTTTTGTTGTACTTTTGATAGGCAATTTAATTATTTGACCAGGAGCAGGTTGTTCACTTTCTGATAAGAGATTGGTAAAAGTCAATAAAATTTGTCATAGGGGATAAATATTCTAGAAAAGATGAAACGGAACTCACTTTTTTGGGCCGATTAATTAATTTTAACACCCATTTTATCTTCTACCATTTTTTTAAAACATAAAAACCATTTTGCCCCTCTAGGAGATCAAGGATCCATTGCAATTGCATCTCCAGTCTCCCATCTCTTGAGAGCGCTCTCTGGTCATTCTCACAGCTCTCTCTCACTCCTATTTCTTCATTTGACTAGATCCGACAAATCAAGTGCCATTTGTTGATATCTATAGTAATAAGTCACTGATCTCTCAACTGTATATACTCCACGTCGTTGCTCTAGCCGGAAACTGCCCTGGCACCAGGATCTCGGCCTTCTAGTTTTTGTTTTCGCCGATAAAGAATACTTGTCGTCTTTAACAAAAAAGAACTCATAAAGAAAATTAAAAGTTCAGTCGGGTTTGGTTTGAGTTCATGTGATGTAACAGCCCAAGAACTCCGCTAGCAGATATTGTCCGCTTTGCCACTTGGGCCGAACCGCCCTCCTCAGCTCACGGTTTTCAAAACGCGTCTGATCGGGAAAGGTATCCACACCCTTATAAAGAGTGTTTCGTTCCCCTTTCCAGCCGATGTGGGATTTCACAATCCTCCCCCCCTTAAGGGTTCAGCGTCCCCGCTTACCATCGACTCGGGAACCGGCTCTGATACCATCTGTAACAGCCCAAGAACCCCGCTAGCAGATATTGTCCGCTTTGCCAC
>JXTB01000382.1:0-34504 GCA_002914805.1 Parasponia andersonii
TGTTGATGGAGGTTTTATCAACAATAAATTTATGAATAATTAAGAGATGTGGCTTGTGTAAACTGAGGTAAATAATCAAAGCAAATAAGGAGACACAGATTTATAGTGGTTCGGCTCCAAAAAAGATGAGCCTACGTCCACTGTTTTCTCACTATATTGACGAATATTCAAGGGTACAATACTCGAATGCTAATGGGGAACGCTCAAGACTTAGACCACCCTAAGCGTGTATTTGCTCTAACTTCTACTCTCTCTGACTTGTTTCTGCCCAGAATGTGTGATGATCCTTTCGGAACACAGAGTCTCCCCTTATATAGATGGTAGTGACCCTATCCCCCTAGGTTCCTTATGTCTCTAGGATCCTTAATTGAATAAACGGGTAACTATACAATTGGGTAATTATCCAATTAAGTAATTGGATAATTATTCAAAACGGATAACTGGATAATTACAAATAATACAATTAGATAACTACTCGAAAAGGATAACTTAGTTAATCGCAAATAGGAGTCTTCAGTTTCCCTTTCCTTGTAGGTTTCCTCTACTGCATTTACCTAGTTCCCTCTTCTTGTAGGTTTCCTTTATAGTGTTTTCGTGTTTCCCCTTTCCTATAGGTTCCCTGTTTATTAAGGAAAACTATACGGAGAAGGTCGCATGAAAACCTGCAGAAAATGTCGCATATAAACACCACGGAAGAGGTCGCATATCTCCTTCTTGAAGGAGGTCGCATATACAACTTATGCGACCTTAGGATTTTAAACCGCATAACAAATAGAAAGTAACATTTGAATGTAAAAGAGTTCAAATTGAGATGTAAACATGCATAAACCAATAAGATATACTTGCTAGTTGCTAATTAAATTGTGTATGGAATCTTGATCCCTAATGAAGGTTTGAAAATAAATTAAACAGTTTTAAAATCTAAGATTAAACAGTTAATTAACACAAGCTATACCAACATTTTTTTTTGGAGGGTTATTTATCCTCCCATGTTAAGCAACAGTGAAACTTTCGTACTTTTGATTTTCAATATGAGACCTCTTGAATTTGACGAAGATTCTCAATGTTTTCCCAAGCAATTAATAAGACCTTGCATGGCGAACTCAACTAGGTCTAAAAAAGGGAATTAGTAGAATGCTAATTAAAGCTCTTCGTATTAGGTCTTCCTCGGATGCTAGATTTGGCACACTGCCAAACTAATATTATATTTACATATACGTGTACATACAATATTTATAGACCAATGGTAACATTGTTTTTTGGATTTTTAAAACCATAATTTATACCCATGTTCTCTCTCATTGTTTAGTTCAACTTTTAGTATTGAGCTAAGCAGTAAAAAAACAAAAGAAACCAAGTCACTTAAAAGAGTGTTTTCGCATAACAAGCCAATATGTACCACCAACCAATGAATGGCAAAGTTTAAGCTTCAAAAATTACCCTTTCATAAATTATCTTAACGCGTGCAATATTTCCAGCACTTTTTCTCAGAAAAGCTCAAAAGCAACAAATGAAAAAATAATTATAAAATGTTGCATAAGACAATATATTATCTAAGAATATTGTTTTCTGTCCTTTTCTTTCTCATATATATCAATAATTATATGTATATATAAATATAAAAGCAACAAATAAGTGCATTATGTTAGTGCAACGTGGAGGTTTGGTTTCTGCGTAAACTAGACTTATTTACTAAAGTAATTAATTAATTTAATCACATTGCTAAAAGTTAAACAAAAGACAGCTAATTGGCCAAAAAAACAAATTAGCTAAGGAACAATTTTTGCACGCTGAAGTGTTTTTACCATAAATATTATTAAAAACAGTCTCAAAGACATGGTAAAAGGCAAGAGAAGCTCACATACCAATGAGTAGAACTGTTGGTCCTTTGGCCTTACTCTTCACAAAACTTCAGATCCTTTGTCGTTCTATTCAAATTATTATAATGCTTAGGCACTTCCATATGTCGGGAATAGGCCAAAGTTTTACAATCCATGCACATAAGATAATTACAAACAGTGTTACTTATTAATTAAATTTCAATTTGTTTTATAATTCTGCCCCAGCTGCTGCCCTCTCATCACCACTAGTATTACCCTTAAGTAGCATTTTTATTTAAATATTATATTTTGCTTTACAAATAATTTTAGATATATGAGAATCTTCGGCTAAATAGACTCATCATCATTGTCCTTGTTTGGTTTTGATCATTGATTATTGATTCATTCGGCTTGATGATGATCATTTAGTGGAGAGGGCTGGATTAAGTTCACCAAACTTGTGTCGATGATAACTCATCATTTTCTGTTTAATTAACTTATTCGATCTTGGCTTGCTGCCAATTTGTATAATTATTTATATATTGTCCTTGTTTGCCGAAAGGTCTGGAGTTAATCTGGAATAGTGGACGCCACTTTATATAGTTTCCTCAGAACTCCTTTTTTTTTAAGTTATTTTTTTAAAAAAAAATTAACCATTAATTCCTTGCTTATAACAACTAATTTGGAGGTGAGCATGGATTATCAATTAAAGTCCTGTAATAATTATCATCCAAAGGAATGAAAAATAAAGAAGAAGAAGAATGAAATAGAAGAAAAATAATCCCTTAGCAAGAGCTTTTAATGATAAAGTATATTTTCTCTTATAATGTTGTGTAAGTAAACTTAGAAAAAGTTTATTTTGGAACTTTTTGATTGTACAACGTTTAATTTATATATATAACATGCTGTAACACATCAATATGTCAGTGCGAGGAAAGCTGTCTAACAAATTGAGTTTCTCCGAAATGATTGTTATTATATATATATTAGTAATCATGATTCAAGAATTTAAGGATGCAGGAACTTTTTTTTTCTTCCAAGCCGTGTGGACCGTTCAATAATAACTAATAAAGTGCTTATTCCGTAGTATTAAAAGCAATACTGTAATAATCTACACACGTTCTTAAAGGTTTGTCATCAAGGATTTTCATCAAAAGAGAAAAACACGATACATTAATGCTTTGGATATATTCTTTTTCCTTCTATATTTTATCTATATTATACATAAATAAGATCAAACTCGTATATTTATGGAAGTGAGTTAACTTAACTAGCAAGAATATTAAAAGTAGGTGTAAAATTTATGAAAGTGAGTTAACTCAACTAGCAAGAATATTAAAAGTAGGTATAAAATTTATTATCCTTAATAAAGTGTGATGAAGATTGAATAATAATAGTTATTTTTCTTTAATTTATAATAAATGACTGTCATTAATTAAATTATATTTTTTTTTTTAAAAAATCGAAGTCATTATGTATCAGTGATAATTTATAGTATGTAGACATGATGATGAAATATATGTCACTATCTATATTGCAAAATATGATTATTTATATACGAAGAAATTTACGATTTATATATACAGTATATGAATGAAATATGAAATAACTAAATCAAACAATATCATATTAATTATATACTTATAGACGGCTTTGTCACAAGTGTGCATTAGTTATTCTCGATCATATTTTGGCTCTTATTCTATAAATAATTAATGAACGGTATTTTTCTCTTTCTTTTTTTTCTTTAATCAAGTTAATGTGAAGGTTTTCTGTCTTTATCCTTGTAGCTACCACCAATTTCAGTGTATACATTTTTTTTTTCTCAGTACTAAAAGCTGGAAGAGGATTATAAATTCCTCCCTTCCCAATAAAAACCAGAAGTCAACTACAAGAATCTAACATCTTGGTGTCCTCCGGTTTTAATTTTTCTTTTGGTGTTGGGAATTTCTTGTCCTCTGACTAAAAATTAACACACACAAAAATAAAAAATAAAAAATAAGTCTTGTCTTCTGGTTTTCTCAAGCTTCCAATTAATGTAGTCCACAGTACTTCAGTTCTTGAGGTGAACTGGTAATTTAAAAGAGGCTTGTACAAAATTTATCTGGCATTGTCGAATTTGAAAGGGACATGGTCGAAATTTATATTGTTTATGATTTTATACAAAATTCAGTGCCATTATCTTTTAAAATTGTTCTTGCATGATAGAATAGCACGACTTTATTTCAAAACTCCTGCGCACCGTTAAGTTAGGAAGTATATATTTTATGACTCAAAGTGGGATTAAGTTCTTAATTAAAAATAAAACATAAAATTTGGCTGCTGGTTAGTAGGGTTGTTAGCCAGGTGGCGATCCAAAATGTCAAAGTATCCTTGTTTTTGCTTCTTCATTTTTTTTCTTTTTTTTTTTTTCCAAACTTCAATTTGGCATTTGAATGGTTATTATAATTTTCATATTGCTCTACTGGTTGTGAACTTGTAAATTATAGAAAGAAAATCTATTAATGAATATATCAATTCATTTGATTATACATGGAATCAAACTCACCATTGGCAGGTATATACATTGCTCATTATATTAGCCACTTTATTAACCCGAATTTCCTTTTCATCATTATCAAAAACAACTTTATCCCATGCATTATTCCACTGAAAAATTGGAAGCCGCTTTGTGGAAACCAACGTTGAAGATACCCCTTTTTTCTACTTTTACATGATGGGTTTTCAACTTTTTTAATCATGCATGGCCGGGGCTAATTTAATTCCCATATATATGATCGACATTTTTTTTTTTTTGAAATGATATATATGATCGGCTTAAAGTGGATTAGGTTCTAGATTCCAGATTCGTTGGATAGCACTTCAGTGTGGCATTGGAGACTTATGTTTATCAACTAAAATTACCATTTTGATCTTAATAGCATATGATAATTGTCCAATTTCCATGTGAATTTATTCAAATTTCAAAAGTACCAACTTGTTATTTATATGCTTACAAACATTTTTGAACATTAGTGAAACATGAAATAAGACGAGAAATTTTCGTTATTATTTAACTATTGAATTGAGAAAAAAGAATCAACATTAAAATAGATTATATGGTTACTACCAGATTATATCTCTACCGATAATTCTCATGAATTAGATATTGTTGTCAAATTATCTTTACCTGCTTTCACTTTATGTAACTCCGATGTACTTTATTGGTGAATACTTTTGAAAATTTAAACCCATTTATACTATAATTCATAAGGCAAACAAGGGAGGTCCACCCAAAAAAGGATCTGTCAACAAACAAGTGACAGAAGCCTTTTTTGCTTAGAAACTAGGGAAGGCAATATATCAGCCATTTATCACAAAGATGAGAAAATTCGTTGCTACATTAACAAATCTGTGAAATCCATAAGGGTCCCTCGGCCAAGACAAGTAGTTTTCAAAGGACGGTAGTTCTGACAACACTTTTTTTCTTTTTTTTGATAAGGTCTGATAACAATTAGAACAACGAAATATATTGCTTTCTCCTTTCTGAAAAAGAAGAAAAAAGAAAACCCAAATCTATCTCCCGTTGTTGATAACTCATGAGGCCACACATTAACAAATTCTATTTCCTCTCGAAAAAGGAAAGCGTGTGTATATATATATATATATGGGCACCAATTCAGTAGGTATTTTTTTTTTTTAGCTATGCATAGGTATCAATTTAGCCGATTAAAATTTAGCATGCATATTTTTTTATTGTAAAAAGTAAGAGAGAGAAAGAGCATTAATGATGCACATTTTTTCATGCACTTCATTATAGTCATTAGATCAACATCTAATGGTGATCCAACGGCTAAAAAAAAAATACCTACCCATAAGTAAAGAAAAAAAATACCTATTGGATTGGCAACCATATATATATATATATATAGCACCAGTAGGTATTTTTTCTTTTACCTATGCATAAGTATCAATTTCGCCAATAAAAATTTAACATGCATATTTTTTTATTATAAAAAGTAAGAGAGAAAAAATGATATACGTCTTTTCATGCACTTCGTTATAGTCATTGCATCACCATTATATAGTGATCCAACTGCTAAAAAAAAAATATCTACCCATAGGTTAAAAAAAAAATAATCTATTGGATTGATAACCATATATATATATATATGACACCAATCCAGTAGGTTTTTTTTTTTAATCTATACATAGGTATCAATTTGGCCAATGAAAATTTAGCATGCACATTTTTTTATTATAAAAAGTAAGAGAGAGAAAGAGTATTAATGATGCACGTCTTTTCATACATTTTATTATAGCCATTGGATTACCATTAGATGATGATACAACGGCTAAAAAAAAAATACATACCCATAGGTAAAAGAAAAAAATACCTATTGGATTCGCAACCTATATATATATATATACTACGAAACTTGTGAGCTTAAACCATGTTTATCATTAACAACACTAAGAAATTTCTCTCTCTCTCTCTCTCTTTTTTCTTTCTTTTTTGACTCGTGCATTTGCTGACTGGATCAACCTATTTATAAGCTTAAAGAAAGGGATTAATTTACAAGTTTTAACCAAAGGAGCATCTTAAAGATTTTGATACATATCATCCTAATGATAACTCAAAGATATCAGAAGATACAGACATCCACAGTAATTAAGTTTTATTTAGGTTATTATTTATGGTACTGTTGGAGTGGTTTTTTATCAGTTGTCTACGTGTCTCTGAACTGCTGATGTTGTATCTTCCAACTGTCTATGTGTCCTTGCTATCCCAAAGAGTTTTTGACTTCAGGCAGGATCAGAGAGACGAGGAAGGCCATCTGCAAAGACTCTCCAATGCTTAAGTAAGTCAGTTGTTTATCTTTGATTTAGGGCAGCAAAGATTTAGTTTTTCTTTGTATGAGTATAACTTATCTTTTTGTATGCATACATGTCTTTTCTTTCGGGGACGCATGGCTCATATATATAGTCCCGAAATTGTGAACCTCATGATTCTCAATCCCAGAACCAAGTACTTTTCCTCATTAAGACTTACTCCAGAGATCACGGGCCAAGATTACTATGATTCTCCCTGCATCGTCGTAGCCTAATTTCCACCGTCCCCTATGGCTCGAGTCTGTCAGGGGCGAGATTTTGACAAACCGCCGTTCTGTCAGGACGGTTTGTCCAATGCGCACACCTACTCAAGATCGCATTAAATGCTATGTCTGTGTCTGGAGCTGTGAGTTGCTTCCCATTGTACTCTGGTGGAAGACCCTTGGGGCTCCCGACCCTCAGTTGTCGAGGTAAGAATCGGACTGGGCCAAGTCCATCAAGGGTCTGGGATAGGCTCGGCCCTAGCCTCAGACAGCCCATGGGCCTATGTGGTACCACGTGCGACTCACGTGACCTTTAATTAGTCACTCTGAACATGTGTCGGACGGTGTGCCCCGTTTATGACCTGTTCTGTCATTTAATCGTTCACATGGTGTATGATTTAGGAACGCATCCCACAGGTACGAAGTGAAATTATAATGAAAATATGATATCAATTTGCAATAATACATAGTGAGGATTAGAGCATCCTCGCTCGTTCCTCATCGCAACGAGTTTTTCTTTTTTGGGTAACTATATTTCTCTCTTAGTAAATGCCTCTCTTACTAAGGAGAGTTGGGTTCTTTTCTTATTTTCTTCTTTGTTATTGTTTTCTTTTTTTTTTCACAAATAATTCTTTCGTTTGTGAAGCATATTGTACACTTAAATCTAAATCTATGGTATTTTTACTACACCCAAATCTATATATATGGTATTTTAGGTTGTCTTTTTTTAGTATTTTTTTTCTAGCATAGTATCCTTTAGATATGTTTCATCCAGATCTGTATGTTTTTTATTATTATTATTGTTTGTTTTGTAGGTATTTTGAATATTTTTGTGTCAAATATCTTCCTTTAGAGTCACCGAGTCTAGCTGTTTATGACACTAACACATAAACGAGACTGTTGTGGCGTTTATTGATAGACGTCGTGAAGAAGGTGTTATAGACTTTACTAAGGAGTCTTTTGTAGCGTTTACCAATGAAGTTTTTTTCCGTTAGTAAGAGGTGGAATATATATGTAATCATATTTCTTGTAATATGAATATGATAATCCACACAATTATTGGAATTGGAGTGATATATGATATATCTTGAGGGATATTTCTTGTTTTTTTAGAAATTTGTATTTTTCTATAATTGATTTGACTAGTTATTAATTTAATTCAGTCATTCAAAGGGTTATAAAAAGGGGTAAACAAGGTAAACAATGGGCGAATTGGCTAGTTTTTAGCATTTTTCTTTTCTATGTTTTGAAAAAAAAAATCAGATCTTAGCTGGTGGTTTTTCATAGTTACATTATTCAAAACCCTAAAATATAGGGGTTTTTTTTAAAAAAAAAAACATTATCCACGTCATAAAACAAATCAAATGCCAAATACAAAATATTAACAATACCAATTGATCCCATAACACCGTTTGAAATTATAATATGACTTCATATTATCCATCTAACAAGTTTTATGTTATAATAGTACTTCATATTATCCATTTAACAAAGTTCATAGTCCATCTCATAATAAAAACCTATAACTAATAGAGTTCATGTATCACATATGCCACTAGATAAATAAACCTCCAAACAAATAAGCTCACATAATTGAACCAACAAGCAAAGAAATGGGCAACAATAATTTTTTTTCCCCTTTTCTTAGGGCAGGCAGTTGAAACATCCTTGAAATGAAACTCGTAGCTTGCATTTTTGCGTTTTTTTTTTTTTTTTTTTTTTTCTCTTTGGCCATTTTTCAGGAGGGATTTCCTACGAATAGGACGGATTTTTTTCTTATCCCAATTTCTAAGATCGAGGTCTCTAAAACAAAACAAAATGGCCATTTGTTAATGTGTCTTTTGTCCTTTTTTTTTTTTTTTTTAATCCTCGTATAATTTTATTGAGATGACAATAGAAGATGGATTGGGGTCATAAGAGGGTCCAAAATGCACCGTAAATATGGTCGTTACACGTAATACAACCAAGTCGGCGGGTCAATTCAATAGACAGAACGCTTGTGCGGTGGATCGACCGGATCCAAGTATCAGTGACGGTCGGTATTTTGTCCGCCTTTTATTTTGGACCCTTTTCTTACCTTTTATTTTATTATTATTTTTTATATTCAACCCCTTTTTCACATTTCTTTCCAATGCATATACCTACAATTGACCTGATAATTACGAGGTCAAATATCACACGCTTGCTTTGCCTGCCTCTTTACATAGGATTCCATCATTGAATCATTCATCTTCCTCTCTTTTTTTTTTTTTTAAAAAAAATTCTATCCCTATTTAGACCATATTTAATAGCTCCATTTTTGTCTTCTTCCACCAGACACCAATATTTAATTACCCATAAAATTTATTTTTGAGAAGTATATATTATCATAGCGTTTGTGTTTCCAAGTAAGATAATTAAGTTAACAGTAGTATTTGTTACAAAAATGTTGGAAAAACTCTACATATTATTTGATTATGATATGACTAACATGAATAAACACGCATACAGTTAATATTATATGAAATTGTACTCTAATAACACAAGTTATTTCTACAGATTTATGATTCATGTCATATTTAACTTTGTTAAGTTATGATTAAAGAAGTTGGATGAGTCTGTTCTACGTTGTTCACTTGTAATTGATTTGATCGGTGCATGTGGTCTCATGTTAAAAGATGCATGACAAAGAGATAGGTACAAAAGAGTATGGTGTTTTAATCTATTTGTTTAGGCGAAATGTATTATCAAAGATGGTAGTTAATTAGTGTCTCTTTGAACTATAATCTACTCTTGGATGGAAGTAGCTTTTATTACTAATGCCCTTATTATGATGAGCATCTTTTTCTTCCAAAGCTCAATATCCCCACAGGCACTTGAAAACATTCTCCTTTTAATATGTCACTACAAAAAAGTACTCGAGAAACATTACCTCTTATCAATAAATGAAATACTCATGATTACTAGCTCAATGAAACATTACATTGAAAAAATTATATATAACTATAAGAAAGCAAATTTACTGTGAGAGACCAAGGAAAGGGACAGCTCAATTACCTCTGGATTAAGATTCTCACTATAGAAAAAGAAAAAAATACTTTTACAAGTATACATATTTATATCCTTTGACCTTGTAATAGGATCTGGTATATATTTCAGACATACCTTGTGTAGTGTCAAAACCTATATGTCCCTCTCTACCTGTTCCTAAATTCGTGAACTATCAGGGGTGAAAAAGAGAGACTAGCCAGACAAGTTCGTGTTGTTTTTTTGTTTCTATTTTTTTTTTCAAATCACCACTTTTTTATTTTTTCTCATTGTGTCAAATTGATCGAACACCTTGAGGGACCCAAATAAACGAGTGCACGAACTTGCATGCCAAAGCTTATAATAAATTTTCTATTCTAATGGGTCGTATTCACAGGGGACATTGAGATCTTTTCCTCTTCCATCTTGGGAGGAAAACGACAGATCTCTCTTTCGTTAACTCTCTCTCTCTTTCATTAAGAGGGTTCTGCTCATCTAGTCATGAGGTGCACCATGGAAATGAATGTCGTTTAAAACACATGTATATCTAAGCTCTAAGATATGGAAAATGGGCATAAAGATTCTCCTTTGTAAGTAGAAAATTGGGTAAGCTTTTGATTGTTTGCGTAAAATGTATTTGGTCATATAAAAGTTTGCTTGACTAATTGGAGATATGGGACAAAAGAAATCAAAGAGTGTTTTGATTATTTGGATAAGTTTGGAATGTTCCACCATGCTGTACATGTATATATATATGTTGAAAATAGCAATTTTAAGAGCATATACTCATACCACCGTCTTGGCATTCAACTTTCCGACCAAACCAATTTTTGTGTTTTGTTTTATTGGGGATTCTATTCAATTTAGAAACATGCTTGTTGTGTTAATTGTACCCTTTTGTTTAGTGTAAGTAAATCTCAAACTAAAAGAATCCTATGGGAGAAAAAATAAATTAAATAAAAGAGTGACCCAAAGAAGTGTCACCGAAGTTTCATACAAATTAAATATTGAGGAGAAACCGACATGGTTGAAAAACTGCATATTTAGAGATGATTTGAGTTCTGTCTTCCTAAGGAAGAACTGGTAATCAATTTCTAAAATTTTCAACTGCGGAACTTGAAAAATTTGCACGTAAGTGGATGTAATCCATAATGGAAAGACTAATAAAGGAAAAATATCTGAAGATGAAGGATAACGAGAATAAATAAAAAATTTAGTCATCTTCTCGATTTCATTAATTATGTGAGTGATCCACCTTACCAAAACTTTGTATTCTAACTGTGTAAGTAAACATGATTCAATGACTTCCTTAGGTAAAAATAAAAAATAAAAAATGAATCAATTATAAAGAGAAATATTTTACTAATTTATATTGTCATGACCTTAATGATTAAGGAGAAAGGGTTTTATTACCAAAATCCCTGAATTTAGAACAATTTAATAAAATTAACCCTGAACTCAATTTTTTAGACCAAAACCTTCTAAACTCAGAATAATTTAATAAAATTAACTTTGAACTCAATTTTTTATAGCAAAACTTCCTAAAGTTCTCTAATATTAATTTTGTTAGTAAAAAATGTTTATATTAGTTTTTTTTAATGTTAAGTCTTTATTCTATTATTTATGATTTTTAGGTCTTTAATATTATTTTTTAATTTTAATTTATTTTTTTATTTTTCCAAATTATTTATTATTATTATTTTAAAATAATAATTTCTTTTTATTTCTAATTTTATCATTACTGATTAATAACTTATCCCATTATATTTTTTTCTTGTTTGATATTTTTATAATAAGATATTTTTAATATTAAAAGCAATTAATGTTAAATAAAAAAGTAATACTAAAGACCTAAAAATCATAAAAGAATAAGGACTTAATAGTAAAAAAAACTAATATAAATATTTTTTTTCTAACAAAATTAAATTAGAGGACTTGAGGGAATTTTACTCTAATATTAGGAGACTTCAAAGAATTTTACTTTAAAAAATTAAGTTTAAAATTAATTTTATTAAATTTTTCTAAGTGTAAGTAATTTTGTTCTAAAAAGTTAAATTCATGATTAATTTTATGAATTAGAGGAAATGAGGCTAACAACATGGACTGGAATTGAACTTTGATCCAAGTTGTTGCAACAGGACCGAAATAAAAGAGGTGGGTTTCTTGTGAGTCTAAGGTCCAAACCAAGGACTTTCTTGGGCCTCAACCTCTATGTAGATCCAAAAATTTCGTCAAACAATTAGCCAATGGGTTTCTGATACTTTTACCTATAAGAAAAATAATTACAAAAGTACGGATGTCAGCTGTGTTTCCTGAAATTGCCGTACAAGGCCTAGTTTTCACTTAGGCAATTAGTCTATTTTAACTCTGCTTTTCTGCTCGGGGTATGTAATTGTTGCCTATGCCAGCCCAAATACATATATGTTTTTTTTCAGAGTGGACAGGCAAATGTTAGCCGTCCACAGTTCACTGCTCTAGTCTTATCTTTAACTTTTCGCTTTTGTTTGTATTTATTAAATTTCCTTTTCACGAAACCTTGGACCACCGAGCAATCATTATCATCCTCTGGAGTCCATAAATGACTGAAACTTTTATTTAAGTTGATTTTGATGGAATTAAAGGGAATTAGAGTAGATGCCGGGTTTTTACACAATTTCTAAAAAAGGTCCACTTTTTTTTTATAAATATTTTTAACATATTAAAAAATAAACAGACATTTTTTTTTTTTAAGATATGGATTGATCTATGAGCTTTTTGGGTTCAAATCATAATTTTAAGACCATTCTTCAAAATAATATTTTTTAGAATTGGTCATTAAAATTATGATATTTTTGCCACCTTGAATAACTTTTGTTACTAGTTCTAAAAATCATCGTGGAAAATAAGATTAAGTAGCCAATTATTTTTTAAAATATGTTTGATTAAATTTATTACTATTATTAGATTCTATCATTTTTAAAAAATAATTCATCAAGAATCTATCTAAATTACCATTCACGTTAATAATTTATCAAATTCATCGAGAATTCATTTAAAAACGTGATAATGTAGTATGTTTAATTAACTTAGAAAAAAAATATTTTTACTTAATTTATTCAGGAAAATAGTCATAGAAAAATGATTTTTGGCCCAAATTAATCGTTCCTTTTTTAAACTGAAATTTCTTTAAATCTGATTTTAGCTTTCAGACTAATAACGATTGGGAAGCCAAGATATGGAGTAGTAGTGTGAGAAAATTGGTGAAAAACATTAATGGAGACTTGAACTCCATTGAAGTACAACGTCGGAGACGACCTGAGTCGGTGAAGTTGAATGCGCCACTTATAAGGAAAGACACACGGTGTGCACAGAGGTGCGAGCAGGGTAGCAAGCGTTATATGGTTCGGATCTGCAATTTCTGGCATTGTGGCTGGCAAATGGGCAGGATGATATGAGTCTTATGGGTAAGGGACGACGATAATAGGTGCCATAAGGAGTCTTCCATTAGATCAAGCTACAGAGCATGAGAAGATCTAATGGCTAGGCCACATTACTGGGGAAGCTTTTTTTTTTTTTTTTTCTTTTTTTAAGTCTAAGTATCAGATCTAATAGCCAGATCTTGACTAACACCTAGGTCACATTACTGCGGTAAGCTTTTTTAATTGTTTTAGAAATAGTTGCGTTAGAAACAGTATTTTCGATCTATTTTTATAAATTGTTAAATTTGTGTTATTTAGTATATTAGAAATATAACTACTTTTCTTAGTGATATAAGTTCTGTTTAACAAAAAACGATATTGAAAATAAAAGGAATCATGGGCACATTATTATTATTATTTTTTTAAACAAGCAAATTTTTGTAAGGTAAAACAATTATATAGATTGGTAAATTAATTAATAATACATTATCACTTATATATCACGGTAAATCAATTATATGCATTGATAAATTAATTATATAACGAATAAATTATAATAAATCATGTGAGCCAGTTCTTTTCTTTCTTCTAGTATACATTAATTATATAACTTGTAATTTAATTATATAAATTAGTAAATAAATTATATATATTGGTATATTAACTATATATTATGGTAAATAAATTATATATGTAGTTAAATGAATTATATATGTTGGTAAATGAACTGTATACTATAACAAATGAATTATGAATTATGTATATAAATTAAAAACATTAAATTGAAAAAGGGATATATAAATCAATAAAATAAAAAAGTGAAATTCATTAACACAGCTTAGAAAAGTGGCCTGTGATCCAGTTTTCTCTTTCTTTTTAGAAAAGTTCACAAATACTCGTTTTCAAAATTATATTTTTATAAATACCTATTTTTATTTTTATTTCACAATTACCCGTGTTTATACTTATTTTTGGAGACATATAGATAAATATTGTTTTACAAATGAAATACATACCGTAATATATATTTCATACATTAAATATATATCGTAGTCTATATTTCGTAAATAAAAATTACACTAAAAATTAACACACATCTTAAAATGTTACCATAGGTCAAATTTAGAATGAAAATTGTAAATTATAGTAAATATTTATATTGTAAATATATACCGTTCATATTTTACACATGAAAAATATACTTTATGGATAAATTTACATTATAAATGTGGACTACTCATGTTTTACATATTAAATGTGGATTATAAAAACATGTATTTTTGAAAGAAAAAATAAAAATAAATATTTATGAAAATAATTTTTAAAAGCAGGTACTGGGCGTAAATTTCTCTTTCTTTAACAATGTTAACAAATCTGCCCTTCTCCTAAAGGCCCCAAGAATAAATTAACCCAACCCATTTGTTCCATTTTCCCACTCCTTAAGAAAGCTTAGCCCAAAACCCTTTTGGGTTTTTCCAACACAAGAAAATAGGCTTGGCCTTGTGTTGTTCGGGATTTGGACACGACTAGGAGTGTTCTGGTCCAAAAACGACATCTTTTTAGGATAATTTTTATCTTAATTTTTTACTAGTCTTTTTATTATAAATACCCCTACCAGTAATAAATAAGATACAACTTGTCATGATAAAAAACCTTAAAAAGTTATCGTAGAAACGGATCTTAAAAATATCATTTGAACACAAAACACTCCTAGTTCTGTTCCATCTCCCCTGTTGTTCCACTTGTCTCCATTTTGGGGGTAGAAGGGAGGGCATTCGGTTAGGTACTGTGTCTAAAAGTAAAACTTCCCTCAAGGATCACCATGCGAAAAATGAAGTGTGTGTTATGTTATATACAAACTGATTATTTGTTTCTCAGCCCATGCACGATTTTTAATTTTTTTTTTTTCACCGAAGGGAACCGGCCGGGTACCTTTTCCTTTTTTTTTTTCCCGAGGAAAACCCCAGATACGATTTTTAGTTTGTAATAAATACAGAATTTTTCTTTTAATATTACAAATTAGCGGAGTGGAGGAGGATGGGATTTTTAATCTCACACTTCTTACTCTAATAACAAAAATGTTGCTATAATAAGAGAGTCTCGGCCAAATGAGCTATTAACAAAATTGTCGCTATAATTGCCAGATGAGCTATTGCTCGTAGGTGTAATAAATACAGAATTATAATCTAATGATCACCAACATTAACAAAGACAAATGCAAAGGAGTTATATCTGATTCCACGTCCAAACTTGGGAAAATGCATTAATTACTCGACTTTTGTCGCAACTGGTTATGTGCGTTGCCATTTTCCCACTTTTCAAGGTTTCGTTATCTTTCTTTTTATTTTTAATTTTGTTCTTTCTAACCGGATTCAGGGTGATGGGGGTGTTGTCTCCACGAAAGTCTTTGCTTACTACTGAATGTCTTGACTTGTTCCCCCAACATGATTTGGAGGCCCTTATCATGCAAAAGTGTGGCCAAGGCCAAGAGGAATTTGATAATATATAGCTACTTACATCGTTTGCATTTGGATCAATTCTGGTTGCTTGGCTCTTTTGGTTCTCTCTTTTTGTACTCTTGTAACTACAAAGAGAAAACAATAGCGAAAAAAAAAAACAAAAAATGAAATAAAATAAAACAAACAAATTTGTTGAGAAGGTGCTTCCTTAGAAGGGACAATGCTTTAAGAGAGGGCGAAACAGATGTATTGTTAGTTCTTTTAGCACCCACGCCATATGTTCCTTCTTCATTGATCACCTCCACCCCACTTCCAAAATCCCCAAGTACGAAACAGAAATATGATTACTTGACCTTTACTTGGTCCTCAAACACATGCCCACAAAAACTAAAAACAAAAAAGCTTTTAGGCATCAAAAGTGAGAAATGGACTTTTTGGTAATGGTCTAAAAATGAACACTCTTTTCCAACTGATTTGTTAATCCAGGTTCAATTCCATTAGCAAATTTACAAATGCATTCAAAAAATTGTGAAGTTTTATGACTAAAAACTAGAAAGACTCATATTCTGGCATATAAATCTCATGTGATGCATCTGACTAATCATAATTGTCTACTAACGTGACTTCACATGAGTTCCTCTACAAGGCCCAGCCTAATTCGCATTCCTAATATTGTACAATTATTTATAATAATAATCAACTAGAAAATTTTGGGAGGGTCAACGGTCATTCTTTTGTTGTTTGCCTAGTAGGTAAGTGGGTCGACTTTGCTAGAATCATAACAAGTCATTTCTAGTTTCTCAAAACTTCCATCACCTAATGTTTCTCAAAATGACAGCTGAAAGTATAGACCGGGAAAAAGGGTAGCGGCGCAAACGGCAATATAGGGTGGTCAAACCTCAAAGGTATATATAGTCATCGTAAACATAAAGATAAAATACAATATCCAATCAGAGAAAGCCAGTCATTTGTGCTTCCACTCAAACCTCAATCATCAAGCTAATTGAACCAAGAAAAGTTTGAAGCAGAATTTTGATGACATGCCATGCTTACTTTTTAGGCTTTTTAATTTGTTTCACATATTTCTATTCCAAGAAAAATACCATTCTCAAATGTCTCAAGGAAATTTATACATATATACTCATTTAATTTATTTCTTAGGCATTGCTGGGTGGGATAATCCTTTTCTTATCTAATAAATCCTTCCATCTGAGATCATCTTGAAAATGGTTCCAAGATAATTTAGTAATTTAATGAGGTGTAAAATCTATAACCTCTTATCCAAATCCTTATTCATGTTTTTATCTTTTTGACCCTTTCTCTCTGATTATTATTTTTGCCCTGAAATTCAACCCCTCTAAAGATTCATGTAACTAAACATTTGTCTCAGCATGCATGCCACTAATCATTACCATTTCTAACCACCAAAAGGTTATTATGTGAAACTGTAAGTTCTAGTAATGTTTCCCACTAAAAATATTCTAGATTCTATTTTTGTCACCTCCTCATTTTTTACTACCCTTTATTTTTTCCTCCTAATCAAACTATCTTAGTCCAATTCATGCCTAATTAAAGTCAAACAATAATTCAACTGAACTCCAAAAGGGTTAAAAAAGGTTCATGTTGAATGCTGAAATTCCCAAAGCAAGTTTGTCAACTTCGTTTTTGGTTTAGCTTTCTTAGTCACGTTGTATTGGTAAGCCATCACTTTTGGACAAAGACGGCAAACTGGCCTGCTCTTAGCTACCTTGCCAGGTGAGATGATTGACCAAATACAGGCCTTGCTTTGCATTTAAGTATTTGATGGGGTTACCCTATCAATCAAATCCGTATGTGTTTTTTTAGTATACTATTTAATTTAAATTCCACTTTAATTAATGCTTTTCTTTATAAAACTACAAAGACAAAAAGTCAAGAGGTATCTCGAGAGTTCGTCTTATAACTACTGTATGCTTCGTTAAAAACAAATACTGCGCAATTTGTATTTCTATTTTATTTTGTTATTTGGTTAATTGGTGGAACTTTTACCCTAAAAAAAAAAAATCGTTGGAACTTACTTTTTTTAATGAAGACGGAGGATTCGAATTTGGAACCAGTGTTTTCAATTATGCTTGTCTTATCCCTATTTCTCTAGTTAAGGTTAAAACTGATAATTCTTGGTTTAGCTTTATTGTTATTGTTGTCTCAATCAGTCACCTTACAAGTCAGACCCTCTTTTTACTTTTTTGTTGGAGAAGAAGATTTCAAGTCCATGTCAACTCCTACAAGGACTCTAAGTCTCCATTGCCTTTATCTTCCTTCGATCAGATAAATTGTGTTTTGTTCGATAGAGTTTTAATTATTTAATTTCTATATTTATTTATTCAATTGTTTTCTGGTGGGGGGCTGAATTTTGCACTAACTATATGAACCAGCCTTCATGAACCAAATGTCCCAAAAACAACAAACTAACAAATTTGATACTAGGCAGGTGTGTTACCTGTAGGAAGCAACCATTAATAAGGATTTGCTTACCCATATATATATATATATATATATATACACATACTATACACACATTTTTCTGCTCTCACAAAAATTAAATTTTTTTAAAAAAATCTGACATCCCGAATTTTCCCGTACCTGGTTCCTGCGGCTGCAGAATCGAAGTCCCCTATCTTTTTAACGGCTATCTTCTAATAGCCGTTGGAATATATAGCCGTTACTCTAAGAAGAATACGACAAGATGAGTAGTCAATCTGGATAAGAATAATTTTCACTACAATCTAGGAAACTAATGAAAACGCTTTTTCAATCTTTTACATTCCAAATCCATGGCCTTTTTCTCCTTTATTTTTTCATTACTACAAAAAATGACCCTTTGTTGAAGGTGGAACTTGCTTTAGAAATTAAATGAATCACATAATCACAGCATCACAATATTCCCTGACCTTTTTGGATAATGCTAATGATATAAAGGGATTTTTAAAAAGAAAAAAAAAAGAGTAAGAATATAAATTCATATTACAAAACTTAAAGACGCTGAACGACGTCCGTAACATGAGGAAAAAAATAAGAAACTAAGATAAGAAGAAAAAGCAAAGAGTTCACAGAGAAACATTTTAGTTACAAACCTGTTTAATAGGGGCATTTCCCTGCCTAAAATCAGCTAACGTTTCTTTTATCAAAATGCTAATGAAACAAACAAACAGACTTCTTTTCTTTAAAATACACCAAATCCAAACACCCTTATATATAATAATGATAAATATAGAAGAAGAAAGTCACCTTAATTCTTAAATACATCACACAAACCTAATCAGAGGAGTTATCATGATCAATGGACTATTATCACCACCATGATCATCATCATCAACAATCAATGTATGGAATCTATGTTCTTACTCAGCTCCTCCAGCTTCTTCAGCCTCATCTTTTCACTGTCACTCACCAGCTGCTCAAAATGAAATTATTTAAAACAAAAATGAAAAAAAAAAAAACTGTTAGACTCCAATCTAACCTAATTATATGAAGACCCATAGAGACTTTTAGAGAAAACATGAGAGAAAATAATAGCATTTAGCACTAACCTCCATTAGTTTTGTAATGAGATTTACTTTTTCCTTGTTCTTTTCGTTAAAGGCTTCAAGGGCATCTTTGTATTCTTTCTCCTGCAACATTATACATAATTAGAAACCCATGTTTAATTGGTTCTGGAAAACATTTGTCATTTCATGAATAATATATGCATGCATATAGTGACTATTAGCAAAAAAGATAAAAATGTAAATGTAAAAAAAGACCACCTTCTTCTGGCAAGTATGTCCAAGTGGCTTTAATTCTTTGTTTACTGCATCGATCTTCTTACGAACCAAAGCAACGTCCTTCCTCATTGGATCTGCTAGTGCTTCAAGCTCCTGCAGTTTCATAATTTGTTTTACTATTTTTTAAAAAAAAAATTGAATCCATACAACAAGGCATTGACAAATAATGAAAATTACCCAAAAGGTATTTTTTTTTACAATTTTATTTTTTCTTTTTAAACCCCAAATTACCAGGCTTACTATTCTTACATAAGGCTTAGTTCAATGAGTCAAATTCTTTGTTGTCGTGAACAGAAAGAACTAACCCCCAATTTGGCCTGAAAAATTAGACCAAAAAGTGCTCCTAAAATTCTCCAAGAACATCACTTAATTTTGCTATGATAATAAAAAAGGTTAAAACTTTCTTGGGCAAATTTTAATTGTTTATTTTGTCCAGATCGTGATCTCTGGCCACCATGTGAACCAATTTTACCCCTCTTTAATCAAAAAAGGTTGAACCAAACTACACAAAAATAACCTGACCTTTCCTTGTTTATATTCACATGCAATTGTTAATCTTAGCTAAAACCCCCAAAAAAGCTGGCAACTTCCTCAACCAAAAAAAGAAAGAAAAAAGACCCAATTCCTCATACCAAAAATGTAATTCACATATACAATAAAATCTTTTTTCAACCATCAAGGGTTTTTATGAGTTTTTTTTTTTTTTCTTTCTTAATAAATACACCTAAATTTACCCTAAAATCTTGAAATCTTGAAAAATTGAGACCAAATGATGCAAAGAAAAATACCTCACGAATGGTGGCCAAGCGTTTGGTTTCTTCTTCAACTCGGCCAAGCTGAGCTTGGACTTTGTCTCTGACCTCCATCCTCTTCCTCTCGATCTCTTCCTCCTTGGCTCTGAAGGTCGAGAGAGCCGACCTCGACATCTCTTCGTCTTCTCTCGAGAGATTGCTGTTGAAGCTCAGGCTTCCCGAGTTCTGAACCATTAACTGCTGAGACTGCTCACTCGTCTGCATCTCTATCTGTCCCTCTCTTTCTCTTCTATCTCTCTTCTTCCACCAAACCCTTCTCCAGAAACCCTTCCCTCTTTCACTCTCTCTCTCTCTCTCTCTCTCTCTCTCTCTCTCTTCTGTGTTATCTTCTCTCTCTCTTTTTCTGCTCTTTCTTTTTCTTTTGCTTTTGCTTTTGCTTGGAAATGATGGCTAGTGCTCTGTTTTTTCCCTCTTTCTTTCCTTGCTCTGTTTTTCAAGTGCTTATAAACAAGGGCTGGGCCTATAGTATATCAAAGCCAGCTTAGCTTTCTCTTTTTTTATTTATTTATGTTCAAGATAAATAAATATATGAAAATAGCCAAAATAAATAAGAAGATAAAAAGAATTACAAAAAAAAAAAGGCTTGAGATGAAATGACCCAACTGCCAACCACGGATAAAGATGCACAGGGTGGCACTAATTTTTAGTGTCTCTCACAAAATTCAAAATTTGTCTCCGTCATTTTCTATTTATGAATTATGAAATGCAACCAAACCCTCTAGCCAAATTCCAAAACTTCTTTTTTATTTTTTAAAGCCTGAAAAAAAACCAATTACCCTTTTACTGGACTAAATTGGATTTTGAAATTTACCTTTATATTGAAACATTTTTTTTATTATTTAACTGTGGTTTTACAATTTCTTTGCTGCTTTTTTTTTAGGGGAATTTCTTTACTACTTTTGAACCATATACATGAGAAGCTATGGAATTGTCCTGAATGACATGATTTGATAAAGTTGTTATTTTCTTAAGTTGGTAGATGGGCAACTTCAACTAACTGTTTCAGTTAATTCACTCACATGGGGTGACTATAGAAGAAAAATTGTTTTGCATGAGCAAATACGTGTTTAATTTCCATGAATTTTGGTGTACTTCAAAACATATTAGTTTTGAACCAAAATAATAATGATAAGGATACTCCTAAATTATACCAAAAATTTGTACCCATTAATGTGGCACAGGTCATATCTTATTTTAAAATGAAACCACATAATTTAAAATTTTATAATTAGAAGTCATGACACATCATTTTATGTAAGGTTTTGATTGTCCCCCCTTAAGTTTGTTAATTTTTTTCCCTATATTTTTCTTATCAATTTAAACACTTTGTTCTAACTCTGCTATGCAAATATACTACCACTTGATTGATATAATAGTCGTTGGATAACAGAAAGTGTTGGTATTTATTTTTTCAACCTTTTAATTCCAATTTTATGGGGCTTCATAATTGATTTTGAAAATATAAGGACACGTAGTATTAAAGGCTTTGGTACTAGTACTACTAAAAAGGAATCTTGAATAAAATCTTATGATGAAGTTGATAAGGTACCCCTTCTCTAAAGGCCCAAGTCCTACAAAAGTTTTGTGGTAAATATTTGTTGTCGAATGAAGTTGATAAGGTACCCCTTCTCTAAAGGCCCAAGTCCTACAAAAGTTTTGTGGTAAATATTTGCTGACAACACAAATGGAGAGAGAGAGAGAGAGAGAGGTGCTTAAGATAAAAGTTTGGTGTTGAGTGGACGAAAAGGGTCACACACACACACACACACACCCCTATATACTATTCAAGACACAATGAGACGAATGCCAGAGAGGCGTGAGAGCCAAGGCGAAGTAGGAGAAAAGCCAGTTGCGGCAGCTTAGCTAACCCTTTTGACAAATTTCACTTCCTTTCCAGTTTGGACCTTCAAAGCAAGAATCCCATTATCTCTTTATCTAATCTTTTTCCAACCCCTCTTGTCCCTTTGTGATTATTTTATTTGTCCATATTAAAGTGGGAAATTCTCACGTAGTGGTATTATGAATAAAATTTGTTCTTGTTTAGTATCATTTTTTTTTTGTTTTCGGTATTATATAGCGGCATTTCGTTTTTTTAAAAAACCAAAAAAAAAAGTGAGGGACACCTCTTAAATCTTAAGCAACATTTTGAGACTCTTCACATTCCATTACATTTTAAATTTTAAATAATTAAATTCCTTAGCACGAAAAATGTAAACATTTGTGCTTATATCATCATACACAATATTTTTTAAAACTTCTTTTTTTTTTTTTTAAGAGTTAGGAGATTCAAAGCACCATATTCAAACCTTAAACCTTAATATTAAAAGCGGGGTGTAGTTACTAATGAAACTAATTATGTAACTACATATTGTTTGGAAACTTATAATCTAAGAATTTGTGCTTTTGAGTGACTAGATTATATTATTAATATGTACTCTAATTTTCGCATATTAGGACATTTAATTCAAATTTGCCACGTGAGCTTAGCTTTAAAAAAAAAATAGTTTCTCTAATATCCTTCTTCTTTCAAAATTTTATATTTTTGCTAGGTAGGATGATTGAGTCAATATGTACTTTATATATCCAATTAAAATGACACAATCCCTTGTTAATGCATTTCGAATTTATTTTTCTTTCCAACCTCTCCCTTTCCCCATCTCTGGTGTGGTGTGGGGGACCAAATCAGAATTTGACATTTTCAAATACGTTGTGGGGGCTCTTATATAAAAACATATATTTATATATGGAATAAACATCTTAACATTGGAAATTCAATGGTCAAGATCACTTGATCCAGTTCTTTAGAGAGGAACCCAGGAATCTCTGCTCATGGGGTGCCCCCTTGCAATGGTGGGTGATCAGTATACCCATTAAGCCTTACCAGCATGCTATCTGGCTATTTTTTTAATGATGATTTTTTAGCTGCAAAGACGGGAACTTTTACCTAATGCCAGCCCAGAACAAGAGCTTTTTTATTTTGATTTCTTAAGTTTTTTCTTTAAGGGGAAGGCCATTATGAACTCAATTACACACCCAAAAAAAAAAAGAACGAAAAAAGAAAAGAACGAAAAAAGCAAAGAACAAACAAACAAAAAAAAAATTGGTGTATGACAGTTTGGTGATGCCCACCTCAGAGTTCCAAGGTTGTGGTAGTGATTCAAATATTTTGGTCTGGGAAAATCTCTGCAACATCACTGTCCAAGTGTCTAACAATTTTTATTATTATTATTATGAATCTTTTGTGTTGGGTGGCAGTTAAACCATTTCCAACTGTTTTTTCTTTTAGATTCTCAGCTTCCTAGACTCCCTTATGATTGGGACAATTAATAAAATTGGTACTTAGACAATTAGGAATAAAAATTTTATCCCTAATGACTTGGGGTCAGAGGATACCCCATGTTATGGAATATGGATTGTATGCCATTTCAATATGCCCCACCCACACCCCTTCCTTGAAAATGAATCAATAAATAAATAAATAAATAAATAGAAATGTCATGAGGAATATGCTATGCTGTAATTATGTAGTTTTTCTTTTCTTTATTTTCTTTTAATTGAATGTAATTATGTCAATAGTGAACAACACAATGATTTATACTCTTCTTGTCCAACTGTTATTTGCTAGCACGCCGGTATTTTATTATGGTCATCGTGACAAACAATTTGGAACCTTTTTTTTTTTTTNATTTTTTTAATGATGATTTTTTAGCTGCAAAGACGGGAACTTTTACCTAATGCCAGCCCAGAACAAGAGCTTTTTTATTTTGATTTCTTAAGTTTTTTCTTTAAGGGGAAGGCCATTATGAACTCAATTACACACCCAAAAAAAAAAAGAACGAAAAAAGAAAAGAACGAAAAAAGCAAAGAACAAACAAACAAAAAAAAAATTGGTGTATGACAGTTTGGTGATGCCCACCTCAGAGTTCCAAGGTTGTGGTAGTGATTCAAATATTTTGGTCTGGGAAAATCTCTGCAACATCACTGTCCAAGTGTCTAACAATTTTTATTATTATTATTATGAATCTTTTGTGTTGGGTGGCAGTTAAACCATTTCCAACTGTTTTTTCTTTTAGATTCTCAGCTTCCTAGACTCCCTTATGATTGGGACAATTAATAAAATTGGTACTTAGACAATTAGGAATAAAAATTTTATCCCTAATGACTTGGGGTCAGAGGATACCCCATGTTATGGAATATGGATTGTATGCCATTTCAATATGCCCCACCCACACCCCTTCCTTGAAAATGAATCAATAAATAAATAAATAAATAAATAGAAATGTCATGAGGAATATGCTATGCTGTAATTATGTAGTTTTTCTTTTCTTTATTTTCTTTTAATTGAATGTAATTATGTCAATAGTGAACAACACAATGATTTATACTCTTCTTGTCCAACTGTTATTTGCTAGCACGCCGGTATTTTATTATGGTCATCGTGACAAACAATTTGGAACCTTTTTTTTTTTTTTGAAGATGATCAATTCGGACAGGTTATTTGTCACTTTTATTTGGAGAATTGGGACGCTGATTTTTTTAGTATTTTTTAAACACTTGGATGGCATGAGCTTGTTATTTAGGCAAGAAAATTTATTCTCTCTCTCTCTTGTTATTTAAGCAAGAAAATTTACTCTCTCTCTCTCTCTCTCTCTGTTTATCTGTAACATGAATTTCGTGGTTCTCTCAAATTGCTTATTCCAAGTTCCAAACATCGGAAAAGATAGCTTTACGTGTCTAGTAGCAATTACTTACATTAGTAAAATCTTGGATTAATTAGTAATTTATTGATCACTAACTTTAGAAATATGTAAGGGCACGTCAACAATTTCATACAAGAATTAATATTTGTATTGGTCCCTAAATTACAGGTTTCGTTTTAGTCCTTTTCTATTAAATACTGAATAAAAAATGTTAAAAAGAGTAATGGAAACCACTTTTAAAAATTATGAGAACATAAATAAATAATTTTAAAGTTTGAGCACCAAAATAAAATATTTCTAATAAGTTAAGGACTAGCAATGTCGTTAATCCTTTAGAAAAAAAAATTCTTTATTAGTCTAGTGATCAAATATTAATCATGATTATTATTCCAAAAAATTTAAAAAGGAATGAAGATGAAATAGATCTTATTCATCCATAAAATATTTCCAATAAGTTAAGGACTAACAATGTCGTTAATCCTTTAGGGGAAAAAAAAATTCTTTATTAGTCTAGTGATCAAATATTAATTATGATTATTATTCCAAAAAATTAAAAAGGAAAAAAGAGGAAATATATCTTATTCATCCATAAAAGTGCAAGACCCGGTCTAGTATAGCAGCTAGAAGTTACACGAAAGTCTCAGGAGTTGGCCCAAGTTACCAATGTTGACCAAGACCAAGCAGTAAACTCCCATAAATGACATGTAATAATTATATAAAAATTATGAGTCGAATACACGGAAAGCAATGCATTAAAAACACTAAACAAACTTTATAAAGTTGTGTGAAAAAAAAAAAAAAAAAGATTCCTGGCGGAAATATGAGAATCAAAGTGTTCTTTGGGCCAAAATCACCTGCTTTAGTAGTACCAAAGATGAGTGTTTTGACGCAGCTTTCAAAAATCATTCTCTACCGACAACAATGGTCACTGTGAGCTGCCATTGTTTTTTGGAGCTTCTATAACTGTTTAATTTAATTGCCTCCTTCTTTCTTTCATGATTTCTTTTTTGTTTTTTGTGTTTTTTTTTTCTTTTTCTTTTTTTTTTTTTAAAGCAAACATTCACAAAAGAACATAGGATTTAAAACTTTTATTGGTATGAGATTGATTTAAGTAAGTCTAAGTCACGAAGGATTGTCAATTGTGCGAGTAGGTTAATCAGACAACGGGGAAAATATACTTTATTTGAGCTAGGGTCAATGTAGCTTCCATACCTCGATTTACATATAATTATAAATATAATAAAAAAAAATCTACACGTTATATAACAAAATTTTAAAAACATATTATATACAATAAAAAAAATTGAAAAGCTTGCAGTTTTTTTTTTTTAGAAAAAAAAACTNAAAACTCAATCTCAGCGAGAATCCCAGAATAGGATTAGGGATGGGGGCTTATTAAGGAGGATGAGGTTGAGAACGGAATAGGCATTCCTTGGCCTTACTTCCTCCATTTTACATCTCTAAACTCCAACACATTGACAAAAAGTGTGATACTCTTAATGTGATATTCTAGCATCGAATGACCATCATAATATCACTTTAGACTTTTGACAGTCACGTTTTAATATGGATTGAAAACTGTTGCATCTAAGCAGTTCACTAACATGAGGGGGACTATGGTTAGACTTAAGGTGTTAAACATGGTCTTTATAAAATGTAGACTGTGATGTGACATTTGGAAGCCTTCCTTAAGAAACAATCTTATAATTAGACGCAGACATAATATCACGTGTTCATAACATATTATTGCATGTGGTTTAGTAGTTTGGCCCGTTAGAATCTTTGCAGAATCTGGGGTGCATTTAATATATATGCACATACATACTCCCTCACAATCTCACAAATACACCATAATAATTAAGAAAAATAAATAGCACTTTACAGCTAGAAATCCTACTCAAAATATGTCATGATATAAAACTATTAATCCCATTGAGAGAAATTTAAAGACAAGATAAAATATTTAAAAATTAAATAAATAAAAAAAAACCTCGTTTGATATCGCAATCCACAATTGTCACTCGTGACAGAGCGATCCATTCCATACGGCTATGAAAAATGAAAATGCTTTTGTCATTTTGTAAAATTGGCATGAATCACACCTATAGAGCTTTCTTTGAGCCTGTGGTCACGTGAGAGAGAAGCTGGACAACTGGCTGATTGATACCTGTAACCTTCATCTATGTTTCTCTTCTCTTTTTTTCTTTTTTTTCCCCCCAAAGAAAATTAAGGAAAAAAAATGCTTAAGAAATAATGAATTCGAATTAAGACTGGAGGATTTTAGAAAAAACTTGATGAGCAAATTTTTTCAGATAAATCACTAATGAATAACCATAACACATAGCTCATCTACTATATAATCCAAACATATATACCACCCTTTTTTTGTGTTTGAGGCATGTCAACATAATAGAGTTTAGAAATGAAAAAAAGGACACAAATAGGACTAATTTGGGCCAAAATGATCCTTTTTTGTTGTATGTTTCTTTCACTTATGATTAAGAACTTATTGACTATCAAAAATCTCAAATAATAGTTTTGTCATGTCAATAATTCTTTGACACTCTTAATAATTTTATTTTTAGAAAAATACACAAAAAGTCATTTTGCCTAAATTAGTCCTATTCATGCCATTTTGTCTTTAGAAATTACGTAAGTTTGTAACCATAATCTCTTTAACAACAACCTATATGATCAAAACATTCATAAAAAAATCATTTGAGTCCAAATCATTACTGCTCAGGTCCATTTCTCGATAACTACCAATGAGCTATACAGGCCTTTTGTCATATGTGTGTCAAAACAAAACTTTTAACCCAATGGGTTAGCTAAGACTTCCTATAAGGGAGTGAGTCAATGGGCTCTAGCATGTTAACTATCCAATCATTGTTCTATCGTGACTCAATAAGTAATTACGTAATAATATAATTTTCAATAATAAATTTATTGAGTGAGTTATTAATAATTATGTTAATCCACGTAAAATATTCTAAATACTAAGATAATAGGATGGGTGGTTATCTACTAGGTTGCAACCGCAGTGTTACGTTGTCTTTAATTTTGTTGCATTGAGAATTGATTTGCATTAGCTTATAGAGACCATATTTAGCGTTATCTCAATTATCATCATAGTTTTATAGAGATCATATTTAGCGTTATCTCAATTATCATCGTAGTTTTTTAGTTTTTAATACTAACATGAGATGTGAATTGTCATTATTCAATTTATAGATTAGAATTTATTACAAAAAATTAAATAACAATGATTCATGTATCACAAAAATTAGTATTCAAAACTTGGTATAACAGTTTGGGATCCTTAGTATTATTTAAAAAAAAAAAAAAAAAAAACTCATTGAGAAAAATGAGACTGATTATAATCTATTTAAAAAACCGACCATTTTCTTTTAACGAAAATTAGAAATATAAGATTTCATGGGGGTTGGCCCCCCGCCAAAAAATTTAAACAAGTTTGAAAACCCCCCCCCCCCCCCCCCCAAAAAAAAAAATCCTTTGAATCATTCAACCATTTCTAACATGGTCAAAAAAACCAAATTGTAAGGGAATAAATTCTGATTACCACCATGAAACTCCAAGTGATATAAGATCAGAAAAGAAAACAATTAACTTGCCACCAAATTGTCCTCCACTGTTCCTGCAAAAAAAAAAAAAAAAGAAAAGAAAAAGAAAAAGAAAATCCTCCACTAAGAAAGAAACATCATCAATAACAACAATGTTGACGGTGATAATAGTGGCTCACCCTTTTAGCTCCAATGTGGATGAAGATTCATGAAGGTTAATAAAAAATTTTGGAGTAGCCATAGTTCAAGAGAAGATGATTCGGTCTAATCAAATATATCGATAAATATAGATAGGCTGAAAGGAGCTAGATTGGGTAGTTATCACCAAGAGAATAATAGTCGTCCCATTAGGTATAGAGCAAGCAAAGCCAAACGAAAAATGGAAAGTTCTATGAACTCTAATTCTCATAAAAACAAAACCCCCAAAAATAAGAAGAAAGAGAATATTTGATAAAAAGTGAAACTGTCCAGTACGATGGAGAAAATTAACTCCAACACCACTCTTGATTAAAGAATAATAATTTTTGTTAGCTTTATTTTTCTTCTCTTATATTTATCACTTTTTGTTTTGAAAATTTAATACTAATGTTTAGATTTACAATTTTTAAAGTTATCGATGAGATTTGATTTGTATTTGAAAGGACCAACATGGTATTATTTAATGGAGCACAAAAACCTTCCATAAAATTTAAGCTCCGAAAATAAATAAAATGGTGACAATCATCTAACTGCTACGAAAAGATCGTGATTCGGTACCCCAGTCCTTTTAATTATAGGAGTACTTTCATAGATAGTAACTGTAAAGAAAAATTTTAGTTTTTCGTAACAATTTTTTTTTCCTAGAGAAAATTTCTTAAAGCTAATACCAACCAGTGCTACTCTAATTTAACTACTCCAACACCATTTTTTTCCCTGTGAACTCTAATTTAGTTTTCCTATTGATCGTACATTTTTCCAGTAATTTTATGAAAATGGACCTAACTAATAGTAATTTGGACTAAAATAACTTTTTTAAGAGTGATTTGAAATATGATTTTTCTAATAGTATTACGTAATCGTGTATAGGCGTTAGAATTTATCGTCATAAAATTATAACTTAAATTTTTTAAGATTAAGGTCACAAATTTTGTAGGACTTCTTACAAAATTTCAGGCTCAAATACGAGAATTGAAAAAGTTCGGATTTATTTAGAATAATGCTAATATTTAGAATTTTGTTTAGAAAAATAACATTTTTAATAAATATTTAGAACATAGTTATTTTCCTTAAAACTGGCATTTTTAAAGGTACTCGAAATAATTAGTTAGTTTATTTGGTGAAACCAATATAGTTACTTAAGATAACCAATCAAGTATCAAGTTACCTAAAGTAACTTATTTTTTATTCCAGTTATCTTGTCAATTAATTAAAAAGTGTTATTGTTATATATATTTGTAAAACTGGAATTTTTCTAATTGAAATTCGAGATTTTTCAAACAATTACTATAAAATATCAAATTTTCTCATTTTTTGACTCTATCCCATAGCCATGTGATACTACTAAAAAAGTTATTTTTCAAAATACGCCTAAAAAAAGCCATTTTAGTTCATATTATTACTATTCATGTCAAATTCTGTACGGAAATTATGGTGGATAGGAGTCTTTTGGTGTCAACCATGGAAGTTTTGAACCCAACTATCTTGGGCCATAAATGAAGAGCATGTGAAAGCCCAAATCTCTAAGAATATCAACCCAAATGTGATTCACGCTGGAAAGGGTGAGCGTGGTCGTAAATGGGCCGCTTCGTAGGTTGCAAGAGCAATATAGAGCCAACCTGTATAGTGCATCAATCTAGACCGGTAAATTTTCTAACAAAAAAATACAATTTGCACCGTCAATTTTTAAAATATATCTCAATTCACACTTTGCAGATTGGATCGAATCAGTTTGATTTTCTTTTTTAAAAAAATAAGTTTTGAACACCTTAATTTTTGTTCGAGCAATCTAAAGAGAAATTAGAGTGGGGGTTTTTTTTTTTAACACTTAAATCTTGAAAAATGTCCTTCCAAAAAAAAGGGGGAAAAAAAACCCAGCATATTAATTAATGTTCGCGATATATCAACCACTTTACTCGATATGTAATTTATCTGATTGATATACCCAGTATATTAATTGATATACTCATATATTCTTCAAAAAAAAAAAACATTTTCTTAATGAAATTTAAAAAAAAAAAAAAAAAAACAAAAAGCTCTTGGCAAAAGGTTTGTATATTGAATTTTAATAAGTATACGTAAATTTTTTAAATTGTTTAGCAAAATGGTCGAATATACTTGTTTCAGTACAGTTATATCATATATCAGATATAGCAAGTATACAACTGTACACTGATAAATTTAGTATGAAAACTCATATATTTAGTATAAAAGCTAATATACTATATCTTATATTTAGTGTAAAAGCCAATCTGACTGCCATTTAGTTATTAAAAAGAACACGTATATTTTTTATCCTAAGAAAGGAAAAAGAACACGGATATTTGTTGAAATGAAAGGTCGAAAAACGTTATTTATTGTAGTTACTCTTAATAAATTGTCTATTATCCTAAAGGCCCCAACGACAAAGAGCCAACTTCTTCATTATGGGTTATATCTTTTCCTAGCCCAAATAAATCTTCTATAAACATTTTCATAAATAACAAGTTTTGAGGTATTTGAGATTCAACAGTTTGAATAAACGTTTTTGGAAATTATCAATATTTTCCGAATAATCTTTGATTAAAACTCAAACACCGTGAAAATAAGTGAAACATGGGAAAAAAGATATTTCTAAAATAAAAATTGCTAACATAACTTATAATTAAAAAATAATTGCCCAAACAAAAATTTCAAAAGTACCAAAAGTTGTGAGTCAGTGACTCTGGACTTAGTTTTCTCATCCAAAAGTACCAAAACGGTTGTTATCCCAAGGCCATAAGATGTATAGAATTTTGTGGAAAAGTCAATTTTTATAATTCTCTTTCCTTTTATGCACTAAACTAAAGGAGAGTTCATTTCATATCGAGACTCCAATCCAAACTTGTTTCCCTATATTTACAACTTCGTATAATATTTCAAACTATACCCAAAAAAATCTACTTCTGTTAAAGAAAGCACCATAATATCTACTTAAATAATATTTTTCTTTTTCCTAAACTTAAACAATACCGTTATAAAGTCATTGTATATCATTTAGTAAACAAATTTCGTAAATGTAAACCAAAAGATTCCAAACTAGAAGGTTTGACTAACTTATTTAGTCATACTCTCATATGCCTCCGGCTCACAGCAAAATCCCTCGGTCTTGTCTCAAAGCTATATCAGTTAATTCCAACTTTAATTAAACGTACATAGTCGATAATTAGCTAATTAGCCCGTCGTAACAATATTATATATATAGGTTGCCAATCTAATATGTATTTTTTTTTTATCTATGGATAGGTATTTTTTTTTAACCGTTGGACCATCTAATAGTGATCCAATGATTATAATGAAGTGCATGAAAAGACGTGCATCATTAATGCTCTTTCTCTTTCTTATTTTTTACAATAAAAAAAATATACATGCTATATTTTCATTGACCAAATTGATACTTATACATAAATAAAAAAAAAAAAATACCTACTGGATTGGTGCCCATATATATATATATATACATATATTGTGTCGAAAAAAAAAAAAAAGACTAAATACAAAAGGAACAAAGAGAGTTTGTTGATTTTTGAAGTATTTCTTTTGAGATAATATCATTTTTATATTTTATATTTTGACACATTATTCGGTTTGTATTTTGTTTTTTTCTATTATTATCAACATTAAGATTTAATATTTGTTAAAAATTTATATTTTGATACTAATTTAGAACAATTAATTTATTAAAATTATTTAGTAAACTTATTATCATATTAATTTTTATATAGCTTATTTTAAATTTTTAAAGCGATATCTTAGTAAATTAATTATTCTAAAATATCAGTATTAATAATAACTAAAATATAATGTACAATTTGAATAAAATATCAAAATACAAACTATAAAAGTGATATTATCCCTATTTTTTTTTTCAATATTTTGTTTTATGTACAAATATATTATTTAAGATACTGGAAATATCACGTGAATTGAACGGCTAATGGTTAGCAAAGGTAGGTAACTTGAATTGAACGGCTAGTGATAAGGACATATATAATTCAACATTCATGTAAAGTATGTAAAAAAATTCAGTATAAAAGAACGTGAATATTAAAATGCATAGTTTTGAAAAATAAATGTATAGAAGTACACCAATGAAATTTGGAAATTTTATATAAAAGTTACATATTTGCATTTCTTTTTTTAGTCTTAATTTTTATATACTGATTAAAAAATATTAAATAACAAGTATTTCGAGATATAATTATTAATACATAATATATATTCACAAAAAATTATACTGAAATACAAATAAATTAAATTTCAAAGAAGAACATAATTTATAATAATTAAACAAAATACTTGAATAATATTTTATAGGGCCATTAGGCCAATTTATGTATGAACTTTACAAATAAAAAAATTAAAATATTTTATACGACCAAAAGAAAAATGTGCAAGTGTATTTTACTTGTTTACACGTGTATACCTTTTTAGTGACATTAGCATAGAAGTATATTTAGCCAGTTGAGACTACCTCAATTAGTCTAGAATTTTATAAAAAGTACAGAAAAAAAGAGTATGAGTTTTAGTTAAACTAATTAATGTATAAATTTCATAATAATATATTTAAAACCAATAGATGTAACCTACCTCTAAGCTCAAAATACATTGTACGAGAATTTTGAAATGTCATACAAGATTCTCTTTTTTATGTGGAAATTTTCTTCCTATCTATTACCCCAATTTTTTATGGATAATACTCTGTTAGAGAGATTTGCCTTAAAAACTCTATGGTAGGACTTTCTTTTCATTTTATTTTTATTTGTATTTAGTAGTTCACTTTCTTAAGTGAATGTAGATTTTGATCATTAAGATTGTTCTATCCTACTCTCTATGTGAGTTTAGTTCCGGATCTAGAATAATAAATACCAAAAAAATATTGAATTGTGTGGAAAATCTATTGCTAGATATTTTAGAAGAGCAATTTGGGCGGTGGATGGTTCTTTTATACAAGTCAAAGTTTATTGGATTAAAATCTCTCATCTACAGAGTCAAGTGTATTAACAGTTTGTCAAGAACTCATTATTAGTGTATTATATTATTGAATGTATATTATTTTTTTCCCATAATATCGTGATTAATCATGAGGTTGTAATGAAACTCTACATGGTTTACCTAAGTTTATTACAGGAGTAAAGGGTGAGAATCTCTTTTTCTATAGGAATTTGTTATTGTAAAAATTTATGCTTTTTAATAGCATATTTATTTTGAATGAAAAAAAAAAAGAAAAATATTGTACAAATACAGATAGAGAAAAATTTTATCTATCACATAAGTAAATCATTTAATATACATATTACTCAACATTTTAACTCATTTTTTTAAAAAAATTTCCCACGAAACAATTATGTAGGACCCCTGCTTTCAAAAAAAAAAAATTATGTAACTACCTTGACTAGGGATGATAATTATACTCATCAACTCATTTATTCGCGAGTATCCGATTCTGTTAGGACGGAAACAGATAATGTCCTACTATTCGGATAAACAAGACGAGTACAAGTATTAATTAAAAAATCCGATCTAGATACGCATTAGGTATGGGTATATAGATACCCGTGTCTTGTGTATCTAATCCTATTAATTATATATATAAAATAAAATATATATATTTAGTATATTTATAATTTATGTAAA
>JXTB01000382.1:34549-107701 GCA_002914805.1 Parasponia andersonii
GGATCCAAGATGTCTTAGCACTGTGGGTTTGTTGCCCACTGCTTTCCGTTGACATTTATGCCCCTATGATATATATATATATATATATATATATATATATTTTGTTTTTGGTTTCAATGTCCTCGATCACAAACTTAAAAAAAAAAAAATCCAACAAACCCAGTTTACCACAACCTGTCAATTCAGTTTTTTCTTTATTGTTTTTTTCAAGTGGGGGGATTTGTAGTAGAGAATTTTTTGATCCCTTTTCTTAGTTGAGGTTGATTATTTGTTTTTCAAAAAGAAAAATGCTAAAATGCGCTAATACCACTAATATCATAGAGCTCATGTGAAAAATACAAGTGCATTCTTACAGTCCCTTAAGTACACCTTAGTGAAAATGGAGATAACACACCCTCTTTATATTATTCCTGAATTAATATATCTTGTAACATAATAATGATAGATATATAGAAGAATCAAATTGTATATGTATTACTAGACAAGGTACGAAACTGCTGGAGCTTTAATTATTTTTCCCCCTTGATTATCACATGTTACTTTGTTAGTGAATAAACATTCATTAATTGTGAGGAAAAGTACTCCCACACTACCACACTCTAATCTTATTGTTTGCCAAATAACTCATATTTTAATGAGATTACAAATCCTTATAGAGTCTACATATAATCTAGCAGTCATCTTCAACTATATGTAATTTTCCTTCTCCTTTTCATTTTTTTGAACAAAAATTATTGTAAAGCATCCCATATATTCTTTATGAATAATTAATATTGTGCATATAAATATTTATGGTTAGCGTATAATGAAGATTTTCATCTTAACTTTCAAATGATTTAATGTGGGTCATGTACAATAAATTACTGGCATAATTATGCTTAATAAAGAGCCTAACACTCTTAAATATGTATGAATACAGAATGGGTTTCACTCATCTTGGTCGTGTCCCATTCATATAAGATATCACGTTTTAAATATTTTTATTTAAATTAAAAGAAGATAGGAAAAGACAACCTTTCATATATTTATTTTGTAAATCCATGAATATCATTTATTGATATTAATTTTTTTTAATTATTTAAAATGTTGTAACCGTTAAATAGTGATGTAACTATTAAAAGAAAATACTTAGATTTAAAAAAATTATTCTGAATAATGATCGATATATCTATATATATATATATTATTTAAGTTCTTATCACGTTAATGTTTAGTTATACGAAGTTATACAACTTCTTAATCGCTTTAGTCACATTTTTTAATTAAACTACGGCAAAAATCTTTACATACACTATTCTTGGAAAAAAAAATCATATAAATGTAATATTGGGTTATATATATTCGAACACACACACGAATAAACTTAAAATAGAAAATACCTAAAAAAACCATAAAAGAGAGAGGAAAAAAGGATGTATTCAACTAAACAAGAAGAAGAAGAAGAGGAATTTGATCACGAATTATATACATCTCACCCTGCCTTATGAGTTACACCTTGCGTAGGAGAGGCATAGAGGAAGTTCGAGTTGGGAAAAATTCTTGGGAGGAAAATAATAAAGTGGTGATGCTTAAGAAAACAAATACTATATCTTAATATTATTATATCTCAGGCTTATACTTCCACTTTTCTCAAAATGTTGCACCTTATTTGTTTTGTCCATGTAACAAAATTCACTTGGTGTCTAAGTTTTCCTTCTTAAGAATTTATTTGGCATGATAGTACTTTAATTAGTCTTGGCATAGATATACTTATTCTACGATATGAAATATTCGTATCGATCCGAAAGTCATTATAACAATTATTAATCAATAGAAATATTAGTTCGTTAAATGATTTGACACAATAAAATGCGTAAGTTTTTCATGAAAATTGTGAACCTAGTAAGATATTCAATGATGGAATAACTGCAAGCTAAAGTGTCTATGGACTAAGGCTATGTTTGGTTGAAGGGAAAAAGAAGAGGAAAGAAAAGGTGGGACAGAAAAATGGAGAAAAAGTGAAAAAAATAAGTTGCTTGGTATAAAAGAAAAAGGAGGGGGGAAAATGAGAGAAAAGAGAATAGAAAAATGGGATGTAGACTCTACAAAAATTTTAGTCTCCAAATTAAAAAGAAGAAAAGAAGGAAAGAGAAACTGATTAATGAATAAATTTAAGTTACTAAATTACCCTTATATATCAATTTTAAAAATCAACATATTAAGAGTAAAGTAATTATTTAAAATAAATTAGTATTTTTTTTTCATTTCTACGTGCCAAACAATCATAAAGTAAAAAACATTTTTTTTTTCCATCATGCACATTTTTGCTCCCTCTTATTTTTTTCGTTCTCTCCCATTTTCTTTCCCCTCAACCAAACATAGGCTATACTTGGTAGGAAGGAAGGGAGAAGAAGGAAAAGTTTTGAGAGAAAGTTGAGGAAAATAAAAAATTGGATTGTTTGGTAGAAGGGAAGAGAAAAGGGGAGGGGAAAATAGTGGGACCTATTCAAATATTTTCCTCTAAAAAATATAAAGAAAAATTAGAAGAAAAGTTTTTTAACTAATGTTTTAAAGTGAATTTACCAAATTAATCTTGTACGCTATTTTTAAAATTTTAATAAAAAGGACAAAACAATCATTTAAAAATATATTAGTTTTTTTCCCTTCCTTCTTTTGTACTAAACAACAATAGAGAAAAAATATTTTTCTTTTCATCCTACACATTTTCTTTCCCTCCTAATTTTTTTTCGCTCTTACTTTCTTTTCTCTCTACCAAATATAGCCTAAAACGTTAATTAAAATCGCTCCATTCATAAGTACATATTTGCATTTGATTTCGCCCTTATGGTTGAAGTTACATATATAGGGTTAGTTTAGTAGAATAGTAGATTTTAAGAAAAATATTTTTAGTTGTATTGAAAAAAAATTCGTTGTAGCGTAAAGTAACTGAGTGTTTGGTAAATTATAATTTTAAAGTGTTGTGATTTGAAAAAGCTGTATTAAACTGTTTGATAAATTGTATGGCTGAATTGCTATACAAATATAAAATGACTAAAATAAACATCATTATATAATTATGCATATTTATAGAAAGAATTTATCAATATTTTTTTTTTATAATTATGTATATTTGTGCATAGTAAATATATTAATATTTGTTTGAAAAAAATTAATATAAAAATAAACTCAATTAAATTTATTTTAATCTGAATTTAAAATTGTAAAGAATCAATTTAGTTACTTCAAAATAGCTCATTTAAAGAGTATTTTGGTCTATTATTATTTAAATATATTAATATTTTTAAAAAAATTATGAAAATAAATTTAATTAAATATTTAATATTTTTATTTTTAAGTGAAGATATTTTAGCCATTATTATTTATTCACTTAAAGTCGTATAATCTAAAAATTAAAACTATCTTAAAGTAATTTTGACAAAAATTAGATTATTTATTGAATAGTCTAATTTTTGAGTTTCTACCAAATAATTTTTTACTCATAAATTATTCAAAAAAAAAAACTAAAAAATATTTTGTGGTGTTATGTATGAATAATCTATGATGTGAATTGAGGCTAGAGCGGTAGTTGGTCTTGTTGGTCACATCAATTAAAACACAATTTAAAAAAAAAAAACAAAAAACAAAGTGTGGCGAAAAACCAATCCCCCGCATGATAAGTGACACCACCACTTGTTGCTTATAAGCCTCTGTGCGTTCCATCAGGCTCCACCACCACTACCAGTCCCATCTTCTCGTCTGACACTTTCGCCGTTATGCCTCATCCTTTCCCATCAGCTTCCTTCATTGCTTTCCTCGCTTTTACCTCACTGCCCTTCTCTTACCATCTTTATTACTCAACTTGCCCGCTTATTCTTCGTCATGAGACCTAGTTATCACATTATTAGACTCTATAAAACGTCTTCTTAACATGCATGGATTAATATATCGCGAGATTATCTTTTCTTGAATTGTTGACGTGATATTGAGAGAAAAAGATTATTAGACTTCATAAAATGTCTTATTAATATAGATTAATATATGTTTTTTGAAGCGTGGACATGAATATTAAGAGAAATGTATTTTTTTTTTTCATGTATTCATAAAATATTGGTAAAATATCGAGAATATTATAGAAATATAGATGCTGATAAAATATGAGTAAAAAAATAAGCTAATATCAAAATATTTACAGATTTTATCGAGATAATATCAGTGTTATTTTGAAATGTTATCGTGATGCTCATTTTATTTTCTTTTTTCCAAGCCTTTAAAAAACAGCAAATGGTAGTGAAAATAAAACCATAATTTCCTCTCCATAATGAGTGGACAAAAACATTCGAAAGAAGATGATATCTTCACAATTACTTAAGCATAATAAATTAGAAAAAATATTGTTTAGACCAATACGATAATTTCTTTTATGATTTTCAACTTCCTAGAAATTTTTTTTGGTATTAAATGAATTTGAAATGTTCTATATTATTATTAGTTTTTAATCAATTTTATTATAATTTAGAATTAGTAATAATTTATAAGATATCAACATGAAATGTATTCAATAAACTAGTGTGATATGCATTCTAATTCTAAGATTGTTCTATTAAGTAAAGTTAAATAGTTTTTTCTACTACTACACATATTTTATAGTTATTTATATGGAATATTAATTTTTTGAATAAAAACTAAGTATAAATTATGCACTATTAATTATTTTAGCATTTTTTAAAATTTCAATTAAAAATTTTGTATTTTTAGATAAATTTCAACAATTTCTTGAAATATCTTCAACGTAAACATTGTTATTGATATTATCTGTAATATTAAACCTTGATATTGACACCAATCTCGACATTTTCATCCTTACTTATTAATCATGAATATAGATACCTCTTGTTTTTGCACTTTTTTTTTTTTTTTTCCCTTTTCTGAATGAAACTAGATCCCACAAGTAACACACTACATATCGAAATATTTTTTTATGGTAGCATGGATACCACTAGCTTTTTTTTTATTTTTTGAGGGAAGAACTTAATATTATATCCAAAATGGACAACACAAGTTATGAAATTGAAAAAAAAAAAAACAATATAAGTGCATCTCAAGCCTATATATGTCTTACCAAATTTTAGAATAATGTGTGGAACAAGTGTTATTACTTTAACTCGCGTTGCGAGGAGTATTGAAGTTTTCGTTTTTACTCTTTTATTTTCGTGTCTCAATAGTTGATAAGTGAATTTAGTTAAAATATCCCTTTAATAGGATGGAGATTTATCTGTTAAATAAAATTGTGCTAATTTGTATCTAGCTAGTCACTTATATTTCAACACATAATTTGAAAACAAAGAAAATAGAGTAGAAGAAATAAATAGTGGAAAAAAAAGTTCATTCGCTCCTCACTTTAAGAATTTTAAATGACTCACTAAAAGTGGTTGAATACAAATTGGTGCATAACTTTTGGATATGTGGGATTGATCCATTTTAATAATTAACGTTGTTGGACTTATATGTCAAAAGGAGTATAAAAATACAGTAATATTCTTCGCGCTACTTAAAACTAGTTGAAAGACCCCAAAGATGTGATTTAACAATTAGTTTTATTTTGTTTTTAGAAAATATTGAAGCGTAGTTGTGTTGTAATTAAGTCCCATGCATAGATAAAGAAGTGTGAGACTTATGTACAAATTATATTGATTAACATGTCATGCTAAATACTACAAGTGCTCATAAGATTGTTTTTATTTCCTATAGAGGAAACTCAATTAGTAGTTTCTCTTCTAATCGATAGCGTGTGGTTTTAGGATTTTGAGGACCAACGATCGAGGCTTTTTTGATTTAACATGATACCTATATTATCATAAAATAACTTCACAATGAAGAAGGGAAAAGAATGGGCTTGTTTCTTACCTTTTTTTTTTTTTTTTTTTAATTGAAAAAAGATAATTGTTTATATAAAGAATATCTAGGAAATGGTAAAGAATTAGAGCAAGGAACATGCAAAAGCCAAAAGCAAAGATAAAGGGCCAAAAAAGATGACGTGACATATGGAAGAAAGTAATTAAGTAAATGAAAGCTCAGCGTAGAAGTATATGTGTCAAATAGACTCCTACGTAAGTTTGTGTACACGGTGAGCAGAGCCATGGGCCCCACTTCTTGTGCCCCAGTTATCAGGACTACGCACAAACCAGTTCCAATGATCCATTGGCTCTGGCTCGGCTCGGCCTAGCCTTTAACATGTTTAACTGCCGTCTCTTCAAAATCACGATCCATGATGGTGATTTCTTTTTTCTAAGATTTGAAAGAAATTTGTCTCGTATTTTCTTAAAAAATAGAGGCAATAGTTTAGAGGTCATTATTAAAAATAAAACCCTAGTCAACTTTCAAATTTATCCTTAATTTTTAGTACCAAAACTAACTGTACTAAAAAATATATTTGGATGTCTGCTAGTTGGCAAACTTTAAAATTAAAAACTGGTATTTATAAAAATCACGCAAAAAATTTTACAAAGGCCGCAGAGCCCAAAGGTCCTGATTGGTTATATGCAATTCTAGAATATATTCATTGCACTTGGCAAACAGGGAATAACACCTCTCTCTCTCTCTCTCTCTCTCTCTCTCTCTCTCTCTCTCTCTCTCTCTCTCTCTCTCTCTCTCTCTACCTACGTGTGGGAATTGCTGACATTTAAACCGACCAAGTTGGTAGGTCCACTACTAACAGAAGATGATGCCAAACTTGTACAATTTTTTTCTCTCTAAAGAAATCTTGTACAATTTAACCAAATAAACTCTTTCTTTTATTTATTTATTTCAAATAACAAAACTGGTATGCATCACAGTATAATGTCTGACATTGGGTCTTCTACAATTCTTCATGTCCTTCCGAATAATCCAAAATGGGTGAGTTAGGTTTTCTCCATTTTAAGCCTTCCCCTTTTACCCCCCTGCCTCCCAAAAAAAGAAAAAAAAAATCATATATATGATAATTATCTTTTTTTTCTTACATTAATTCATCAAAAAATGCATTGTCGTGTATAAATATAAAAAAATGCTAATTACATTTTTTTTTTACCTTTTTTAGTCTAACAGAATTTCATAAGTAGATTTTATTGTGATTATTATATTATTAAAATATTAAACTGTATAATAAAACTCATGTGTGAGATAATAAGATTAAAAATTATAAAAAAAATATTAGCACTTCTATATATATATATATATATCAGATGATTATCCTCAAATATGCCTGAGTTTGACGTCTTTCATTTGGGGTAAAATCCTGATTTTATCATAAAATCCATTCATATAATATATGTATACACACAAAACAAGGAGTCTAAATACAATTTTTTTTTTTTACCTTTTTTAGTCTCACAGAATTTCATAAGTAGATTTTATTGTGATTATTATATTATTAAAATATTAAACTGTATAATAGAACTAACGTGTGAGACAGTAAGATTAAAAATTATAAAAAAAGCACTTCTATATATATATATCAGATGATTATCCTCAAATATGTCTGAGTTTGACGGTCTTTTATTTGGGGTAAAATCCTGATTTTATCATAAAATCCACCTTACCAATCACAGCTCATATAATATATGTATACACACATAATAAGGAGGGATAACAATACTTGATTTATTATGTTATTTAAATATGAAACATACAGAGGTATGAAAATGTAAAAAAGAATCCTCCCATCACACCTATTGATATATATGGAGTCTCGCAGCTCAAAATACTCGAAAATATATTTAGAAGTTAGTTTGAACAAAATTATTGCATGAACAGAATTCGATAAACTTATTGGTTGGATGACCATTTATTGGTTATAGAGATTTAACGCCATAGGTGAGAATTTATGTTGCTTACAATAACGAAATTTGCAAATTATTCACTTAATTACTAATGTTGTTTACAATAACGAAATTTGCAAACTATGCACTTAATTGTTATTTATTTTTTGTGTGAAAATATACATGTAAAACTGAAGCAACGTAAAACACAAGTCTTAGATGAGCGAGCCAGCATTTTAGCTCTCCTAGACGCTAAATGACTGGAAGGAGAATGATAAAAGCCTGAGGTCGGCTGCCATAGACCTGCATTGTCGGTATATCTCTCTCTCTCTCTCTCTCGTTATATCTTACATATGCCTCGGTCTTGGGTTTGGAGTTGAACATTTTTTTCATATAGAAATGGGAACTTTAGGACAAAAATAATGAAAAGGGTACCTAGGATTATTAGTCGCTCTTTACTTTCATAACCCAATATATGCTGTTGTTTAGCTCAAAATAAAAATCTCCCAAGTGTTATTTCCAAAGCAATAAACTAGAGCCGAGAAAGAGAGAGACTCGGAGAAAAGACTGCATGTTATGTGAGTTAATTAATTGTTTATTGATGATGACTGCATGTTATTTGAGTTAATTAATTATTGATTTCTTTTTTTTTTTTTCAAAAAAATATTTTTTAATGTTTTTTCCCCCCTCTCAACTGTCTTGTCTGACTGTCTTTATCTCAAGTGCCCTACGCTTCTCCACTGGCCATAAACAAACTTAGCAGGCTTTTTCCTGTCAGAAGGTGAGGTATCTGCCAAAGAGATATAATAAGAGAACCCACATCCGCATTTACTCACTCACACAAACACGCACAACTTCATTCACTTACTTGAAAAGCCTTTTTTTTTTTTTGTTTCTTTTACTTTTTCTCTACTCAGTTTCTCTTACCCACCAAACAAAACTATAGAGCTGAGCTACATTTAACACCTTCCAACCAAATTAAAAAGGTACTCATAAGTCATAAACTCAAAGCCCTTTTATTCTTTTTTTTTTTTTTTCCCTCTTTTCTCTCTCTATGGACTTCCATCTGAAGCAATGGAGAAATCAGCAGTATGAGTCAGAACATCACCAGCAACAACATTCTGCAAAGATACCAAAACTTGTTAGTGAAACACATCACAAGAAACCAGACCCCTCCTCTTCTGGTTTTGAACCTCTTCCTCTGTTTGTACCTGAACCCAACACCAAAATGATCACTTCTAGTGGCACTCTGTCAGCATTTCCAGCTGATTCAACCACACCTACAGCTTCTACTACTAGAATAATCCCTAGTAAGCTCTCTCTTTTGCACTTTTCTTGTTTCTTGGTATGGTAAGTTTCTTTTTTATTTGATGGGTTTATTTTATTTTTGATTTATTTTTCTGGGTTTTAATTTTTTCCTTTTGTTCTTTATTTGGGGTCAGGAATGGGGAGTTACTTCAGTTTGGCCCAATGGCAAGAGCTGGAGTTACAGGCTTTGATATTCAGGTACATGTTAGCTGGTGCTGCTGTACCCCCTGAGCTTCTTCAACCCATCAAGAAAAGCATTAGTCTTCAGACGCCGTATTTCCTCCATCAGTCTCTTCAACCTTACCCTCATTACCAGCCTTCCCCTGCTGCTTGTAAGTCTCTCTTACTAATTTTGTTGCATTTATGTCCTCCATATTTGTGTCTTTGTTCATGTTCATTGTACTTGTAATATTTCGTGTTCTTTATTTATAGCATAAGATCCGAATATATAACAAGTATACCAACATTGAGTCAGCTTTTACTTTTTTGACTAATGAACATAATGCATAACATTTTATTGATTTGGTTATATACACGTATGTGTATTTATATAATGTGATCTGCAGTGTTTCAATCTGGGTACTGGGGAAGAGCGGCCATGGATCCGGAACCGGGTCGGTGCCGGAGGACAGATGGGAAGAAGTGGCGGTGCTCAAGAGACGTGGTGGTTGGTCAAAAGTACTGCGAGCGCCACATGCACCGTGGCAGGAGCCGTTCAAGAAAGCCTGTGGAAAGCCCCACACCCGCCGGCGGCAGACTCGCCGGCTCCTGCGCCGGAGGTGGAGGAGGGGCTCTAGCTTCTAACACCACCCACCCCATTGCTACTGCTCCACCTCCCTTGTCAACATCCTCTGCTGGAACCCACTTCTCCCTTTCAGGACCATCATCCTCTTCCATAGATCTCCTTCACCTCAACCAGAGGTAAAAGTTGAAAACATAAAAGAAAAATATCAAACTTTTTGGTGTTTGACTTTTACTGCACATATGTCATGGAATAGGCTTTTAATTTTCTTTTGTATTTGATTTGAAAAATTTAGAATTAACTATGTTAAATCTATTTAAGCTTAATTTGGGTTTTGGGTTTGGAAGACGGTTACTTGTTCTAGTGGGTGGAATCTATTTGGGTTATCTTTTTTAGCTAGTTTGACAAACTTTTCAGGACAAAAATTGGAATAAATTTAGTATCAAATCTGAGACAGAAATCTCCAAATTTTGTACCAACTAAGCTCCCAACCATTGCTTTTGCAGCCCTTTCTTTTTTTTCTTATTTTTAATTTTTAAATAAAGAAAATCTTATTTCCTCTGTTTTCATTTTAGTTCTTCAGATGTTAAAAGTGAAAACAAGGACTTGTTTGAGACTCATAATGGGGTCTCTGGCGATGGTAAATCGGACGGTCATATTCTCCGTCACTTCTTTGATGACTGGCCAAGATCGCTTGAAGAACCAGACAATGGTGGAGGAAGTAATAATAATAATAATAGGAGCCCCCTGAACTCAGCTACTAGCTTGTCGATTTCAATACCGGGTAATTCGTCTTCGGATGTTTCTCTAAAGTTGTCAACAGGAGATGGGAAGGAACCGGGCCAACGCCCGGAAGCCCATTCGGACCGCGGGCAGCCTCAGTTGGGCTGGGCCGCGGGATGGGCTTCGAACCCAATGGCTTCTATGGGTGGGCCGCTGGCGGAGGCCCTGCGATCCTCCAATTCCAATTCATCGCCTACTAGTGTTCTACACCAGTTGCCACGTGGCTCTGCTGCCGATCCTTGCATTGTTAGTTCCTGAAGTTTGTTATTTTTCTAGTATAATCACATACCTTCTTCTTTTTTTTTTTCATATAATATTATAATATGGTTCTGATCAGGAGGCACTTTGAGCCTGTTTTCTAAGTTCTGCTCCAATGTATAAATTGCATGATCGTTGTTTTTTCTCCTTCGTTTGCCACTACATTGCTTTGTTCCGGGGTAGTGGGAACACTTTTTATTGCCGATCTATTTTATTTAATTATTTGTTTGTTTATAAAGTTGCTCGCTATTTTGGCGGTAAAATGTTTAAATAGAGCTCCGCCATTCTGGCCTCATAATGTCTTGGATTCTTCGTGAACATAGCTCAGGTTTGAACCTTTTGTACGGGTTTTGAACTAGAAGTCGACGAATTTCTGGATCAGATATTGATGTTTCGGGAAAGGTTAGTTGTTTTATTTATAAACAATAACACACCGAATCCGAATCCTAGACCAAAAAAGCCACTAGATTCTTGTGATTGTTTTAAAAAAAATTCATTTAGATGGAATGTACTTTTCAATGACATAACAACACTCGTGGGTGAGCCAATTTGACCGGTAAAATCAAAGGGTTCGAAATATTTCGGAGTTCCCAACTTTTTACCTCGGCCGCGCCCCTAAATTTACCGACAAAATGTAACTTTACTAGGTGCATAATAAAACCAAAAAAGTCAAATTATGAATTCAAAATTAGCTGCCACCTGCGTACTATACAAGACATTTAAATCTCTAGCCAATCCTCCAACTCTATAGTTCATTATGATTTACTTACAAAATAAAATTTCACAAACTACCACGAGTCTCGTACTATACACCTAGGGAAAAAGATTGATCGTCTCTGAGCTCTTTGTGATTCAGATGATTGGGAACTTCTGCGTGTCCTTGTTCACCTTTGATTGTTCTGGCTGAGAGTTGATTTGGCAATGGAAATTTAAAGGGGCACTCCAGTTACATTAATAGCCAAACATACACGAGGTCGTTCCGAGAAGCCAGACGCAGACGACCTTGGACTCAACCAAAACTTCATTTGAATTGACAATCAGCCGTCAATGGATTCCAGGGGTCAATCATCGTTTTTCGTTTCAGACACCAGGGGTTTGTCACTGTGTATAGTTTCAGACACCGGAGGTTTATTGTCTTCTTTTGTTTCAGACACCAATTCTTTGTTATCATCGTCATTTACCAAAGCATAGACTACTGCTGATCTACTTGGAGCATATACTAGGAAAGAACGAGGCCGCTCATCGTACCACCCTTCCTGCATAGGCAAAATGTCAGAATAATCACTCGGACCCTATTTATATCGACTGCCAAATGATGATAGAAAGATTTTAAAGGGAAGATATATATATATATATATATATATATATATATATATATATATATATTTACTTACAAAAGAAAAGTATTCAGCATTGTGATTAAGCCTACTAAAGCCTCCAAACAATGGATCATCTGAATCCAATACAATCTGGACAAAAGAGAAAAACAACGTTATTTTGCAACAAAGATCAAAACAGGTCGTAAGAATCAAGTTAAGCAATCACAGGAAAAAATGGGTCCACCCGTATCAGTTGATGGGAATTGGTTGACTCAAAATAAAAATAATCTAAAACCCAGTATGGGACTTGCGTTCAACCAGTTTATATAGTAGAATTTTTGAAATTAATCACATCCAATAATATATGTATATATGAAAACATACAGTAAGCTACTGGCAACTAAAGGATTTTTGCGATAACATATTGATATGAGAATTAAAAATAGACTCCTCTCTGTTTCCAGGTTCGGGATTTAAGCCGGATAAAATTTATATAATTACTGATGCAGACAAGGAATAGAACATATTAGGAAATCGTACTGTTATTTATTTTGTTATTTTCAATTTTGAGACCTAGATTTAAGTTTCTAGAACTAGAACGTGCTTACTTTCCAAGTGCCTATCTATATATAGGCTTAGTTATGTAATTGTCTTTCAGACTTTGAATGCATATTGAATAATTATTGAGTTTGCTCTCTTTATGGTTCTTCTCTCTCTGAATTCTTTCTTTTCTACTCACTCATTTGTATAAGTTTTAATTCTATACTCTTACTTTCTAAGTTGTCTGATTTCCTACTCACTCATTTGTATAAGTTTTAATTCTATACTCTTACTTTCTAAGTTGTCTGATTTCTTATCTACCTTGCTATTTTACCAATTCTCTCTTTTCTCATCTTATCCTACACTCTCTAACTCTGTGCCATCCATTAATTTAACTTTTTGATCAACATTTTTACTTTTCTTGTACATAATAATGACATATCTTCATAGTGGCAACTGGCAAGGCTATTGAGTATAGATAAATAGAGCCAACTTCTTAGCATGGCCAGGAACTTTTATGAAGATAAAAGTTGCACTGGACCCAAAGACAACAAACGATAACGAATAGGTGAATGACAACAAGTAACAAATAAAGAACAAACACTTTAGCATAGTAGCTCTGAATACTAGACTAAATTGTAGAGAGAATTTTACCTTGTACTTTCCTGGCTTTAAGCAGCCTACTCGGTAGTCAAAATAACTATTAGAACAGTGAAAGTTGAAGACAAAAACAAGGTCTTCCCTTTCAAAGACAATAATCCTATCTCCTTCATCCTTCCGGGATATATACTGGTGCTCAGAAGTCATGAACTGCAATGAGAGTTTGACCAATGTATCAATTTTCATATATGTAGTCAGTAGGATCAAAAAAGACGTAACTACTACTTGTCTCATGTCGAGAGCAGGTTTGAAATAACCAATTAAGGAAATTTGACATTTATGCAAGGGCTTCTTAAATATTTGAAAAAAAAAATTAAAAAGTACAGAGACATCATACAAGGTCGATATAGCATTCGATAAACAAATTATAAAATATTAATGAAGCATCCAAAAAATCACCCAGGCCACTACAAACTGAAATACAGCTAGATAATCAAGCTCAAGTAGAACTTACCCCATAGGCCTCTTCAAGATGCTGCATTGCCTGATCAAATTCTTGCATTCCACGATATCTTAAATAATCAGCATCCCCCTATCATGCATAATAACCAAAAGTTAAGTGAAACTGGTATTTTACAAGATGCAGAAGTGTTCCAACATAATTCTCACAAAACAATATGAATATCTACATGGGCTTGCACATACTTCATTCATAGTAGATAACATTAGCCAAAAAAGCTAAGGTATGACCTTACAAGATCAAATCTACGTCGACATTTGTCATAACTAAAACCATTGCCAGGAATTATTGTACCATCAGGAAGATGCTGGTCAGCCCTTGGAAAATCGATCCACTCTGAAACAAGCAATAACAGAGACATATAGCCACATGTAAGTTCTAAATTGTCTGGCAGTAAATTCTAGTGAGGATAAAACAATCCGAGCAAATCAAAACTATAGAAAATAAAACAAGGATAAAACAAAATACAGTATTACCAGTTAGGCCTAATCTTACCTGGATGCCCAAATTCATTCCCCATGAAATTTAAGTATCCTTCTCCACCCAATCCCATGGTAATAAGCCTAATCATTTTGTGTAATGCTATTCCGCGGTCTATACGGGGAGTTGATGGTCGGTCCAGAGCCATGTAATCATACATATCCTGAAATATTCAAAAGATCAGGTTAACTCGTTTGAAAATGTAACCCATAAAAAACACATTTATACAGACCCCCACTTTTTTCTTTTCAAAATAAAAAGTTTACAAGATGCGACCACGTATTGACTTCAAATCGTGCTACAGACATAAAAAACAAATTTTTAAAAGAAAAACGTAAAAAGAAAGAACAAGCATGCACTGTCTCCAAGCAGTACACTGGAAACACGAACAAGTCAACCATGACTGTCCATTTACAAAGCCACTTCTCTATATTAGAGGGAAATAAATGGAAAAGCAAATGTTAGTTAGAAATTTCTTTCTTCGTGTGTATCTTTCGCATACTTATTATATGCAAAAGGAGAGGTTTGAAGCTAGGAACATGCAAAGGCTCACAAACAATTGATAATTATGTTCAAGTTCAACGAGGCTGGGAAAAATGATTTTTATGTCCAACCTCCCAGCCACCCAAACGACAAGAAATCACATGCACTGAATCTAAGGTTTAGGTAAACAAAAGTTCAGCTTTATTAGTGCAAATTCATTGGGCTCAACAGGAAATTTAATATCTATAAACAGCATATGCACAACATCAAATTACTTTATATGTTTGTATGTTTCTCACAGCGAGTGATATGTATAAACCATGGAAGAACTATACTACCTTATCCATCAACCAGAATGCAATTGTTTTGTCACCAACAAGAGCTTGATCATGGCTTTCAGCATAAGCAACACACTTCTCTGACCACCTTCTGTTGGAGAGAGTGTGAATGATATCACCCATTTTCCAGTATTCTTCTTGCTTCCTGCAACAGAACCGAGAGGCAAGAACAAATTTAGTTGTATTTAAAAGTATACTGAAAGGATCCTAGCTAAAAATGTAGAAGTGATGGAAAGCTTCAATTTTCAATTGAAACTTACTTAAGGAGTTCAATCCATTTATCGGCAATAGCCATATGAAGGCGATAATCAAATCCAACACCACCATCTTGAACTGAAATGCAGAATGTTGGCATTCCACTTACCTGTAAAAACAAAAATTTCTATATTGAATGAAGCAGTGTAAATTTAGGCATCTGATCCCATAAAAACAGGATTTTATGACTTCAACATCCCCAATACTCTATATTTTGAAACCCAAAATATAAAACTCTTGGGATCAACGAACAACTAAAGAGAACACACATATTCACAATATTTTAGTTCTATGGGATTAACCAACAAGAAGGCAGAACATAAGTGTAATGCAAACACATATATTAATAGGTGCAAACGCTCACTAAGCAATTTTAAACTACTCACTTTTGACAGGCTAATTTTGTTTGAATTGCCTTTCTATTTGTAAAGGTTAAGGCCCTATTTAATTTTGTAAAGTACATTCCAGAAATATTTTCCAAGCAGCCCCTATGTTCAAGACCTCAAACAGTACGATATTTACATTAACACATGCAATGAGACTTGTACCTTCTTGGCAATAAAGCAAAACTTGGTTCATGAGTTATTTTCAGCACACATTTTTCAATGATTCCGTAATTCTATGAAGAGATTAAACAATTAAGGGGAAAAAAAAATAAAAAAAAGATGCTTAACAAGATTTCTAGTTGGTATCATATTACATCTTCACCAATGGTAACAGCTTCCGGGTAGAGCCCATGAATCATGTCATTAACCAGCATAAGATAAACCACAGCATCTACATCTGTTGCATATCCAAAGTACTCATTGTAATTTCCAGTAAATCCGACCTGCAACAAGCTCAAATAAGGGGAAAGAAAAAGCAATAAATATATAACTTCTGCCTATACAGTAACAAAAAAGAATTATAGTAAGAATACATAGAAGACCAAAAACAAAAAAAAAACAAAAAAAACAAAAAAAAAAAACAAAAAAAAAATTGTTAGCGTGTAAAATTAAACTGAAAACAGCTTTTATATTCAGCCAGACTCAGAATTTTAAGCAGCCTTGAGAATAATGCCAATGAAGGAGAAAAAAAAATTATGCATGAATCCTCCAACCTTAATTTAATTCACTCATGATATTGGTTTTTATCTTTCTTTTCATCAGTTCTAATATAAATGCGTGTGCATGTGTGTCCATGGTTTGCTTTGGTGGTCAGCCATCTACAGTCCACCCTATATTATAATAACCGACTCTCAAATGTATAAGCGAGGAATAAAATATCCATTTGATGCACTATATGAAGATCCAAAACAAGATCTGTTCAAACATCGATTCCCCTCCTCACTTGACATAGAAAAGGCCAAGCATTTTGAGGCCTTTGATGAGCCTATTGTGGGCTTTGTCCCACATTGTTTAGGTCAAAATAGCAATTTTAAATGCCTAAGTCACCTTGAGAACTAAAGTACTTCTCTTAAGGTGAGCAAATGAATCACTTATAAATTTCATCCAACCTCTCGCTTAACTGAGCAAAATACTCATTCAATATAAAAATAGGTATAAGCGATGGAAATGTACAACACAACTAATTTTCTACTAATCTCTTAATGTTGTCCTATTCATATAGGATGGGTAGAGAAAAGGAAAAAGAGAGAAGAGAGAGAATAGAGATTTAGAGCAACAGAGAAAGTCTGAATAATTAAAATTCCATAAGCAAGCATGGAAAAATGTTAAACATGGCTATGGCTTATATATAGGCAAATAAACAATCCTAATTCTACTAGGTAAAAAATTCTACTAATAGTAGGAAACTATAAGTATTTTAAACAAAATAAACTTCTGATATCCTTAGACCATAGGAAATATAAACATAAGCATTTCCCCATATACAGCTTAAAGTATGCAATTTCAAACTAAAAACTGTAATAGAGTACAGTTAATCACAGGAAACACAGCAGTAAACTTTAAAGGTACCTGCAACCCATGATGAGTGTACATCATTGAAGTCACACCATCAAATCTGAATCCATCAAACTTAAACTCTTCAAGCCACCATCTTGCATTTGAGAGAAGAAATCTCAACACCTATGGTAAAAAAGGAGAAATATATAAGGTTAAGGCTTGCTTGGAAATACTTCCAATATTTATCTCTTGTTTTTATAAGTAAAGGTGGAGATCTTTTCAAGGTAATGCTTACGAAGCAGCCTTAAGCTTGTCTTACTAGAATTAACATGGAAGAAAGTCAATACCTCCCAACTTCCATAATTGAAAAGACGAGAGTCCCACATCCAGTGATATCCACGTGACCCGGAGTGAAAGTAATGACTATCAGTCCCATCGAACATGTTAATTCCATCCAACGTATTATTTGATGCATGGCTGGTATGAGTCAATATAGCAGCCAGATTTATCAGAGAAGAGAAGTAACATCAATCAAAAATAATTTAGGGTGGCAAAGCCAATAAGTCACTAAGAAATTAAGATTACATTCAGCACCTAACATATCACAAAAAAGGGTTTGCACATCATACAAGAGGCTGAAAATTATAACAGAATATCAATTAAATGCGAATTTTATGATATAAATATATAGAATCCATTGACCAAGCAAGATCAAAGAAAAAGATGCCTAGCCACTAAACCAATGGACATCAGCAGCTTAAAGTAAATACCTGTGAACAATATCCATAAGAACAAGAAGGCCTAGCTCATGGGCTTTGTCAATCAGAGACTTCAATTCATCCGGGGTTCCACAGCGGCTGCTAGGTGCAAAAAAATTTGTAACATGGTACCTGCATAACAATTAAAATTAATGGATATATTTTAAAAGAGGAGAGGAGTGGGGGGAGGGAACAACAACTACTTTAGATTTCATAGCAAAAACCATTTCACACATAAAATATAGCATATGCATGTCAGATCACAATGAAGTTGATCATACCCAAAGCTAGCATAATAAGAGTGCTCTTGGATAGCCATGATCTGAACAGCATTGTAACCAAGCCTTTTAATGCGAGGAAGAACCTCGTCTCTAAAGTTTGCGTATGTGTTGATTATTGGTTCCTAAATTCCAGAGTCAAGAAAACATGAAAACATAGCATAAGAAAAGGAAGGTTAAATTTTCAGCCAATAATTTCAAGATAACTTAAATGAAGGACATATCAAGTTGGAAACACAACGTGGAATTCTATAGATCAACATGCTGGTACAGCTGATACTATCTCTAAATTCTATACTGAAAAGTCGTCAAGACCTTCTGGTTTAAGTGTGGGATGTACAGTCATATTACATGTCCATGAATAATATAGCTTTTCCTGAACCAATAAGGTAGCAGTTTTTATCCCTCTCTTCACTTTCTTAGAACCTAGATGAGTTAATCAACACCACTTAAAATTAACAGCCCTCAATTGATGCTCAAAGAGGAATCCTGTGATCTTACATCTCATACAATCTACCTTCAAATCCTCTTTAAAAAATAAAATTAAAAAAAAACCTATGATCCCACATCTTGTAAAATTTGATAAAAACATAAGCAATATGGTCTATCGCACGCTTCTCATTTTCACTCGAGAAAAGGTTCAATAAAAATAACATGAATGTTCCAACATAATTCACTACATGAGTTGGAAGGGGGCAATCCACACCGTACTACTCATTCCAACATGTGCCTCATAAATCCGAAGTGATTTTGGTCTATTTGGCTGAGGATGCTGAAATACAAACTTTTCCTGCAAGGATAGGAGCAAGAGCATAATTAGCCACAAAGAAGCAGATGCAATAGTGAACAAGATTTTGCTGTGCAGATTCAGCATAACGGTTTTCTTCATCAATAAAGAAATACAATTGAGTCAAAAGGGTCACTCACTCGTACACATCAATAATTTTTGCCGCAAGGGAATCAAAATCATGTTGATAATTGCAAAAGGAATAGACATTAAAGGCAATATACTATGTGGGTACAAATAAACGCATAAAATCTCGGAGTATACTCAATCAAGTGACGAAGATAATTTCCAACTTTCAATGTTTACTGCTGCCACTCTTCCAGATTCTACAGAATTCTTAGGCTAAACATTTTAACCATGAGAGAATTAGTAACAAATACAAAATGGCAGAAACATACATCTTCTGGTGGATCATAGTATATGCCATTATAAGGAATTTCTCCTGGAGCCTGTACTGAAAACTTGATCCAAGCAGGAATTGAGTCTTTGATTCCAGAAGGAGTATCCATGCGGATCTGTGATTACATTATCAAGATGAAGTCACTTTCAACATAAACTATAAATCACTGTCTCATAAAGGATGTACAAGAGGAAATCATACGGGAGGGTGTTTCTTATACGTTTAGCCTAATAATATGTAAGGCAGCTCAGACAGTTCAGGTTTATTTATTGCATTCAGGGTTTAATTGAGTAACTGGACCTGGCGGTCATAGGGATAGATTGCCAGTTAGAAGGTTAGTTATAAACGGTGGCTTGCGGAGCCACTTAAGCGCCTATATAAGGCTGTCTATTCCCAGTTTCTGTTAAGTTTAAGTGTTTAACATCATATTTAATACAATAACTCCCCTGAGGGATGTCAGCTACTTTACTCTCTAAGAACTCTCCGAATAAAGACCAAACTTCTCTTCTCTTACGTGTCTCTATCATAATAACTGCTGGCTGATATCGATAATTATTACAATTCAATAATCAATGTGTTAAAGTATAACTGACATGAAAAGAATTGAGAAACAACTAATTAAAACTTCGAAAAATATAGACGTCTCCTTTTACCCTTCAGGGGAAAAACGGTAAATCGATGAGTAATTAAATACTATAATACCATCAAAGCTCTGTAAAATCCAGTTATACTTGTAATTCATAGTGGAAAAGTTACCTTTACTCGAGAACCATGAGGAATTGCGGCTGAACCATCCGCATTGTTTGGCAAAAAGACCTCCCAGACACCAAATTCATTCTGTTGGCATGATGCATGGATTTCATGTAACTATTTATTTTCTAAATGATTTTGACAAGAAAGGATTGACTAAGAAGCTATGATGATTTTGCATTCTTCCTTTCCTAACAAAGGCAACAGGCCTCATAATTGTTAATACTTCAAACATACCCGGGTCATAACATCTGCATTTGGATTCCAATTGTTGAAGTCCCCAATCAGTGATGCTGACTGAAAAAACAGGCAGCAGTCACTACATTTAAAAGGAAAATAGGGCAAGTTACTGATAAAGTGGTGAAAGGATCGTGACAAGAAATTGAGAACTATGTATATTTCTGATTAGAGCAACATTTTTACTTTTGAAAACAACCATCCATTCAAGAGCATCCAATTTTCAAACTTTCATTGCATTTGAAGTACTTTGTGAAGATTGAGCCATTCAAAGGCCCCATTCACTGTGTTCGTGGAAGTTTTCCTTTCGAGTATTTTTAGAAGTGTTATTTTTACGCTTTGTTTTCTGTTGTATCTAATTTTCAAGTTTAATAACTCCTTTGATTATTAAACTGTTTATATAGTTGTTCTAAGAATCTATCTAAATCATAATATCCTAGAATTTTATGCTCAATTATGCTATCTTAATTTTTGAGTAACAAGGAAGTAATTACATATTTTCAGAAATCAAAATTTACCACCAACAATTTCTATGATCAGAGGAAGCAGTAATGGGTCATTCACCAGGACACAAATCCTACCATGTGAAACCTAAAAAAAGAATAAATAAATAAATTTTGTCCCCATATGGTCAAGGTGATAATCCCTAGTAAAAAGAGTAAGGAAAATTCTACAGGGTTAAAAGTAAATGTAATCAAAGTACAATTGCCTATGAATCAAACAGGCAGGACGAACCTTAGCTCCTGGTGCCCACTCCCTGTAAGTTATACCTGTTGCACTGCAAACCAGTTTAGATAACAATCAGCAATTTTCTTCTTTCTATTTAACTTGTCACCTATCTTCCCAATACTCCAATGCACATAAATTTTTCATCTAAATCAAATGAAAAAATAGATATAATAAACATATTGCTTGTAGATATATGAAAACTGAAAATGCACAATATGATATTACACTGTCCATGTAATTAATTAAACCAGTAAAATTGCATGGACGCAATCAGAGTTCAGAATAAGTGATACCTGCATGTAAAACCAAACTTTTCAAAGCCACGAGAAAACACCTCCAAACCTCCTTCGAACTTGTCAATTTCCTCACGTTGTCTTTTGTATAGTTCATAACTGTACAATAAACAGTGTAAAGTATTTGCCTGTTGGGATATAGAATTAAAAAATTCCAGGAGGAATATAGAAACAAGATGCATGATCCAGTCCAATGCAACAAAGACTTTGCCAGAGGGTTACAAAATTTAGGTGAATTTAATTAGATAGGAGTACTCAAATAATTGATTACATATTTAGTGTTTCTTTCTTTTTNTTTTAGGGGAGAAAAGGCTTCCCCTTCTATCTGCAGTTATTATATTGGTTATTGGTACTTTGCGGCCTGTAAAGATAGGAGGCATAAAGCACGTGACTTCTAAATCCAAAACAACATGCTCATTAACTTTTGCCAGGATGAACACTTAACATGTGACAAACAGTTAACAAAAGGTTCATAAGATTGTAGGGAAACTACGTTTGTACAGGCCATCCATAAACATAAGCAGACTTGAACAGCGGTAAACCAAGATAATTTTCAAGTCATCACTCAGTAAGTTATAAGTTTTACTTATAAAAGCAAGAATGAATGAAAATCTCACCGGTATTCAAGGTGTTGCCGGTAACCATTCAAAGATGGATCTATTTCATATATTCTCTGCCCAGCTCCCGGTGGCGGAATAGACTTTTTAATTTTTCTAGTCTCAACTTTTGTTGCACTTGATGTCCCTTTTAAAGGACCAGATGCCTCCTCAACCAAAGCTTTATTATCATCATCATTAGTTAATTGTGACGGAGGAGCAATTTTGTCCTTAACTTCCACATCATCTTTCATCGTTAGATCATCTACATTAAGTACCTAGCACAGAAATTGAAGAATCAGATGGCAATCAAGACGCCAGCAATGATCAACTCTGTTATGATCATTTGCAACCCGAGATTGTGTTAAGATAACGAATAGGCTAGGTTATAAAGGAAAGCAATACTTGGAAAACTGTAACCTGCTTACATGATAACTAGGTAAGACGAGTGGAAAATAAATTTCAAATATCTATAGCTCTTTATCTTTCTTCTTCTCCAGTACTTCTTGGTAAGTAAATATTCATTGTTCTTCAAATACATGAAGATCTCAAACCACAACTTCAAAATCATAATCGACACCTAAAATTTCTCTAAGTTTCCAACTTACTTCAACCTCTAGACAATCAATCACCTATATATACAAATATATTTTCTTTTTACAAATAAACTCAAATAGAAAATTTTAATCTTTCTATAACAAAAAGTCTATCGCAAAGAAAACTGTTATGTCTATGTATTATTATTGCAAGAATCAAAACCTGAGGCTCTTCTGTGGTTTTGTCAGGCACGTCAAGTTGATCTGTTGAAGAAGAAGGCTCGTCACTTTGGGTGCCAGGAACAAGAACTTTATCAGATGCAGAGACCGTTAAAGATGAAGAATCAGAATCATAAAAAGACTTCCTAGCATAAATCTTCCCTGTCAAAACAATAACGTCATTAGCTTTACATACAAAACAAAAAAAGTTGTCCTTGTTCGTATATAAGTTATTATATAGAATAATACAACAACAACATGAGCATAAAACATATAATATCAATCTCAAAGGGGAACAGAGTGATTTTAGCATACTGGGAACTCACAGGAGTACCAAGCAAAACTACAATTGTAACATGTCAATAAGAATGTCTCTTCCAAAAAAACCAATCTCTTCGAAAGAAATCATATTATGTTGGTCAAGACTCAAGAGGGAAAAAAAAAAGGGTGAAATTTGCAGATAATCAACATCAAGTCAAAAGGGAATCACAGAATAACCTGTATCAATAGTTTTTCCGGAAGATGTAGGAACAACTATAAACTCATTACCCTCTGCCCCAACTTACAGAAAGTTAATATGATCCAAAAAGGAGGAAAAAGAACTTGTACCATCTGGACCCAATTATTTAAAAATCAAAAAGCAAATCCACATCAATTCAAAAGTACCACTCTTCTGCATTTTGAGGCAACAGTAATTTTCAGTACGCTCTTACTTGACACATTTTCCATGAGACAACACAAATCACACCACTCCGGATCGTCCAATCACACAGATTGGACGAGGATCTGACTCTATTATGCAGAGCACCACTCCTTAATCACAAGGTAGTGCTGTGTACAAGTTTAGGACTTTCAACTGAAGTGTAGTTACCACATAATACCCTGAAACAACTCGGTTTGCTACGGTATATCCCATTGTGCGCCCAAACTAGTCCCCAGCCACTCCGAAATGCTATAGTAAGATCAACATCCCTATCGAGCCGAGCTACCATTCCTTTCAATTTTATTCTTAAAAAAAATGCCCTTTCTATAATTCCACAGAATACAGGCACAAAATTTCGAAATCGATTTCAGTCCCTACCATCACTACAGTAACCACTCCTGACCTTATATATATATATAAACAATCGCAACGAGGAAATTTAAAATCCAATCACTGACCCAGCCTAACGAGCTTACTCTTCGATCAAAACCATCATAGATTTACGAAGCTCACTCACAAAATTACTCATACAAATCCAAAACTACTGAATCGTACAGAGTATAAATACTGTTCCATTATCAGAACCTCTGTGTATACATATAAGCGAACAATACAGTGAAAAAACAATCTCCATACATCTCACTGAAGCATAATCAAAGTGAAAAATCAAAGTAACTAAGCAAAGAGAGAGAGAGAAAGGATTACGAGAAACCGAGTCGTTCTTCAACAATAGGGAGAGACTGGTACTGGTACGGTCGCCATTGAAGGTCGAGTGAGATAGAGGCCTATACGCCGAAGGAATTGCAGGGAAGCGAATGCCCGAGACTGTATACACCATTTTTTTTGGAGGAGAGAGAAAGTAGAGAGAGAGAGAGAGAGAGGGAGCGAGAGAAGAATGGTGAGCGTGTTGATCACGTCCAAAGTTTTGAAAGGAGAAAGACGGATCTAGAAACACCGTTGAGCCGAAGGCGCCGAGAGAAGCGTGATGAAGCTTAGCTTATTATAAATATCAGTGAAGAGAGAGAGAGAGTGTGTGTGTGTAGAGAGAGAGAGAGAGAGAGGGGTAACTGCCAAGAGCGCCCAACTGGGGGTAGTGGAGAGTGATAGTACGTGGAGAGAGAGAGAGAGAGAGAGAGGGGAGAGTTGCATGGGGGATGATGAGGAGGGGTGTGGGACCCACAAGACCTTCTCCTCTGCCACGTGGCTTGGGCTGTGGTTCTGTAGATCAGAAACGAAAGGTCGTGACTTCAAGTCTCTTGTTTAGAATTAGAAACCATTTTCCTTTTTTATGGGGTTATTCTTATTTTAGGTTAGTGACTCAAAAAATTTTTATTTTTATCTCCAAATATTAAAAATATTTTAGATCTAATACGTTATTTAAATTTTTTTTTAAGGATAATATCACTTTTATACATTATATTTTATTTTGACCATTTATTTAATTTGTAGTTTATGTTTTAGTTATTATTAATATTAATTTTTAGATTTAATATTTATTATAAATTTATACTATAATATCAATTTATAGTAATTAATTTACGAAGATATTTTTTAGAAAATTAAAAATAAATAATATAAAAATTGATCTGAGAATAAATTTATATTAAATCATCTTGGTAAATTAATTACTCTAAATTAGTTTCATGGTATAAATTTATAATAGATTTTAAATCTAAATGTCAATGTTAATAATAACTAAAATATAAGGTATATTTTGACCAAATTGTTACAATACAAGACATAAAAAGAATATTGTTCTAATTTTTTTTATGAAATATGTGGGTATTTTTTAAATTATCAAAATTTAGGAGGACAATGATAAATATAATTGTGTATTCTAATAAATATAGGATAAAAGTAGAGATTTTAAAAAGTTGAGGGGCATAACCCGAGGTGGCTCCGTCCTCGTACATACCTAACATTTTTGTGAATTTTCAAATATCTTTGTATTTTTTTTTCCTTCTCAATTTTGGTATTGATATAAGATTTTAACAATTTTGTCATAAATTTTAGATAAAAATAGATTTAAAAAATTTGTAAATTCAATGTAGTCGAATCTAACAGCGGAAGATTTAGATACATAATTTGAGAAAAAAATACAACGTCGAAACAAAAACATAACTCATGAAGTAGGTGGGAGTTGAGTTATTATCAAATACCAAAAACCTTTTCTTATTACTATTTCCTAAATTTAAACATAGTTACTTTTTTGTGATAATGCTATATATCTTATTATTTTCGGCAGTTTCCTAAAATAGTTCAATTGGGTAGGGTGGGATGGATATGAATAAGAGATCAAGAATTCAAAATTTCCAAATAATTCAATTGGGTTAAGGATACCATATCTTTCTTTTTTTTTTTTTTCCAAAGAAGAGATCTAGAATTCAAATTTCACATTAAAAAATATACCATAATGTGTCTTTTGAAAGTTACCTTTTACTTTTTCCTTTAGAAAAAAAATGTTACCATTTACTTTTCATTTACTTCCCACGTGAAGTGATTAGTGAGAACTATCTCTAAAAAAATGGGTGATAACTGATAAGTGAGAACTTTTCCATCCTATCCACGTGATAATAAGTTAATGTTTATTTTTTTTTTTTTGATAAACATAATAAGCTAGTGTTTGTAAAATATATATATTTTTTAAAGTCACACTGGATATATATATATATATATATAAACTTTTTTCTGAACTTCCCCTCTTAAAATCCATGTGATAAGAAGCTAAACTTTGTTTTTAAAAACAAACTATTTTGAAGTTACAGTTAGATTTTATTTTATTTATTTTTTCAAATCCCAAGCAAATTGATTTGAATTTTTTAGAGCGAAAAAAATAATTCAAACTTTTTTTATTTATTTATGAGAATGATCCTTCGGTCTACTCTAAAATGATAATACTGTAAATATTAAATACTAAACTTCTTTAATTCGCTACAAATTGTCTTTAGAAATTATAGTACATGGCAATTGTCTCACATTAATTTTGTTATATACTAATTACACGATATGTGGAGTTTAATATAGTAAATTTTTTAAGAAGAGGATTCTTATATCAAATTTAAATATTTGCGGTGAATTAAATATTGGAAGTGAGTGTAACGATGAAGTGCTCAGAGCCAGATGACCCCTCATTTTTAAAAAAAAATTATATTTTTGACTTTTATTTTATTTAAAAATTTCAATTTTATCCTTTATTTGTTCATTAAATTTTTGTAATTACAATTTTTACTCTCTTTTTTTAAAATTTAATAATAATTCTCCTAATATGACCTACTAATTTTTTTTTTTTTTTTTTTTTCAAATTTCTAAACTTTACTCATCTTATTTTGAAATACTAAATTTTATTCACACTCTGGATAACTTTTCTTTAGATTTATTTTAAATACTTTTTTTAATTCTACATTATTCTATGTTGACTAATGTATTTCAAAATTAGTTAAAAAAAATTTTAGTGTCCCTTAAAAAATGTTTCCTACACTGTCACTTGATGAGTGTAGTTTAATGTAATGTAGCCATATTAACCTATCTTAATCCATCTTATTGAATGAAGTTATGGTTAGAAATTCTACATAAAAATCAATTGATCAAATTGATCTGGATAAGTAAGTAAAAGGTATTGGTCACTCTGGTGGGGCTGGCATATCTTTATCGATTAAATATCCAGTTTGTACTATTTCATGTTGGTCCCTTTAAGGTCAGTTTGCCTATGGAAGCAATGCAAATAATGAAGTGAAAAAGAATGATGCTTCTTCTTTGCCAAAGCTCCGGAGAGAATATACTTTTCAAGTCAGAATCAAGCTTTTCCTTTCTTGCAACTTAAAAGATCAAAAGTTTTCCCTTTTCGGCCAAACATTTTGTTGACACGACACTTGCCTCGCTGCCAAAAGGTCAGAGAGTCACATGGCGCTCACGTGGTCTTCTTGGGCTTATTGGCCTCCAAGTAAGTGAACCCTTTCAGTGAAAGATGAACGGATCTAGGAGTTTTTTTTGGGGCAAAAATGACATTTTTTTTTATTATCTTTTTATTAAAACGACATTTTTAGGACTCTTAAAAAGTTTTCTGACGGTGAACTACAATCATAAATTTTTTCACTATAAGTCATTATGGTTATAAATATTTATGATCACCAGTCCTAAGATCTAAAATATTTTAAAAAAGAGTAATTTTGACCCAAATCCCTCCTACAAGACTCATATCTGTTTGTGAAAATTAGATACATTGGGTTTAATAGGAAGGAAAATGGAGAGAAAAGAAAATGTCTGACAGAAAAATAGAGGGAAACTAAAACTTGAGTTATTTGGTAGGAAGAAAAAAGAGGAGGAAAAAATATGGTGGAACTTACATAAATATTTTCTCCCAAAAATGGAGAGAAAAAGGGAGAAAAAGGGAATGAAATGTTATTTACTAATGTGTGAAAATGAATTCATTAAAATAACTTTATCAACTAATTTTAAAATTTTGATAGAAACGATAAAATAGTTATTTTAAAATAAATTTGTTTTATTTCTTCCTATATACCAAACAATAATAAAGAAATAACACTTTCCTTTTCTATTTTATAGTTTTTCTCTCTTAATTTTTCTTTTTCAATTACTTTCTTTTCTATTTACCAGCCGGTATTTTAGGTACAGTGTATGTGTATCACATATGAGGAGTATTCAGAAAAAATCAAAACACCCCAAAGTTGGCCAATCACAGTGCACTCCACCGATCAATTATGTGGTTTGATACTGTTTATAAAATCATAAAATTGCAAGGAGTGGTTTGGAGAAACTTTTCTGTAGTTCAAACTACATGGTACCGCAACATACATTTAAGTAACTTTTTCACTTATGTTACTTTTATTTATAAATTCTACGTTTTGTAGAATGTGTTTTTTAAGGAATATTGACACAAAAATATTGTGACTTTGGACTTTTATGAAAAAAAACTAATCTAACTTTTAAATTATTCAAAATAATACTCTCATATTTTGAATTTTTACAAAATTATACACTCTACATACTAATTATTTGATTTTTATAGTAAAAGACCAAATTATCCTTCATAATTTTGAGAACCCTAAATCATGCGTTTCACCTAGCTCAAAGAATTTTGTATAATATATTCATTAACACTCGAAATGCATGCATAGGTATATATTTATAATTTATAATGTAAACGTATGCCGCACTTGTTTTATACATAAAATGAGAAAACGGGTGTTGAGCGTTGGTGAAATATAATACAAAAAAGGGAGTAATGAGCCTAAATTTCACATGACTTTTTTTAGGAATTGACAAAATGACACCACCCATTTATCATAATTTAAATCTATATGCCCAAATGGTAAAGAGAAAAAATGATTTGGCAACACGGCACCTCCTATTTATCATAAATTATATTTATTTGCAAGGTCTAGTAAGAATTTGTTATAGACATTTTAATGTAGGTTATAGATACAATCAACACATGTGCCAGACCAAATTATATGAAAAAGGTACACACTATCAATGTAATAACCCATACCTGAAATTAAAAAAAAAAAAGAAAATAAATAAATAAATAAATGAAAAGATAAAAGGACAAAAAGATAAAGATTTTAGTTTATTAAACAAGGACAATTCAGTAATTTTGAAGACTAGGAAACCCTATACGTATCATTTTTTAGAATCTCTGGCAAAAAAAAAAAAAAAAAATTTAACGCTCTATAGAGGGAGAGGAGAACGGCTGAGAGGTTGGGAGAAGAGAAAGGATTACAAGAAAGTTGATTATCAATTCTCTAAGGTAAAGAATTCCTCCCCATCATCAATTAATCGATTATTTGGAATTCTTAGGATTAATCTATCATTTAGGGTTTAGAATTCTTTAAGCATATTTTTGTTTCAGTCATAATTCTAGGGTTCATTTATATTTTGCTTGATTACTCTCGTTGTAAGGTCTGAAATAAGACCAAAATTATGTGATTTGGATGTTTAGATTAAAAATTATATATTTTTGAGTTTTGGTCTAGAACGATAAAATGCAACAGAGAATACGACATGTTTTTCAGTGGTTTCTGATATCTAATAGGGTCTTATTTGGTATGGTTGGAAAGCTTATCGAACAAGTTTTCCAACGATATATAATTTGTCAAAAACAGACTTATAACTAGAGAGATATAGCCTTTTAAAGTGAGTAATATGAATCTGGACCTGAAATAGTACAACAACTGTTGAGAAGACTAGATTGATCAAAGAAACACTTTTAGTTGCACAAAATCGTCAGATAAGTTATGCAGATCCCAAAAGAAGAGAAGTTGTATTTAAAGTTAGTGATTATATTTTCTTAAAAATGTTACCTATGAGAGGGTTAAAGAGATTTAGAGTTCGAGATAAGCTAAGTTCTCGATTTGTTAGCCCATTTGAGATATTAGATAAAGTTGGTAAGGTAGCGTACAGACTTGCTCGGCCACCAGCTTTGTCTAGTATTCACAATATATTTTATGTGTCTATGCTGAAGAAATACATTCCTGATCCTAGTCATGTGATTCAGTATGAGCTAATACAACTTAAAGAAGATCTGACTTATAAAAAATGTCCTTTGCGTATTGTTGATATAAAGGAACAAGTGTTTAGACGTCAGATTATTTCTTCCACACTAAAAGAGAAGCTACATGGGAGTTAGAAAAGGAAATAAGAGCAAAGTACCCTTTTTTTTTCGAGACTAAATGTACGTGAAGTTTAGAGGACTAAATTTATTTTAAATGGGGGAGAATGTAATAACCCATACCTAAAATAAATAAATAAATAAATAAATAAATAAAAGGATAAAAGGACAAAAAAATAAAGATTTTATTTTATTAAACAAGGACAATTCAGTACTTTTGAAGATTAGAAAATCCTATACGTATCATGTTTCAGAGTCTCTGACAAAAATAAAAAATTTAACGCTCTGCAGAGGGAGAGGAGAATGGTTGAAAGCTTAGGAGAAGAGGAAGAATTACAAGAAAGTTGATTGCCAATTCTCTAAGGTAAAGAATTCCTCCCCATTAACTATCAATCGATTATTTGAGATTCTTGGGGTTAATCTATCATCTAAGGTTTAGAATTATTTATGCATCTTTTTGTTTCAGTCATAATTCTAGGGTTCATTTATATTTTGATTGATTATTCTCGCTGTAAGGTTTCAAACAAGACCAAAATTATGTGATTTGGATGTATAGATTAAAAGTTATAGATTTTTGAGTTTTGGTCTAGAACGATAAAACGTAGCAGAAACTGCGACAGGTTTTTCAGTAGTTTCTAGTAGTCTAATAGGGTCATATTTGGATGGTTAGAAAACGATATATAATTTATCAAAAACGGACTTATAACCAGAGAGATATAGCCTTTCAAAGTGAGCAATGCAAATCTGAAATTTTTTTATAATTTTCAGCATTTAGAGCAAAACATAGCAGCAATTTTTTTTAGCCTCGTGGGGCTCATCTATGGACCTTACAGCCATGTTCTTGGCACTTTTAAGACTCTAATCACTTGTATAAATTATTTTCCAAGTTTCACAATTTTTAGAATAATTTGGAATTGTTATGAGTTTTATTGTCGAAGTTATACAAAATAGTATAGCAAATATATCAAATGTGCATGGGCAGTGGGTTAGACATTGTGTTAGGCATACTTTAAGGTACCTGTTAAGTGTTTAATATTTATATATAATTCTTGTTATAATTATAGTTTCTTACGATAGCTAGCAAATTATTGTTAGATTGGTTAGATTAGCGAACAAGTAAATAATCTTTCGTCTTTATTAGTGATTTTTATTTTATCAAAGTTAATTTTTATTTATTCTTTTTTGAATAAAAGTATCTATTTATTAATCTGAAATATTTACTTCAAATAAGTTGTTTTTGGATAAAATCTGCTTTGATCGAATTATATTGTCTTCTTTAAGAAAATACAGATCAAGCTTATGATTGATATTATTGTTGAATGATTTGAGAGTTTATCACTTTTTGAACCATATTGAATGTGAATGTGTTAAAAATACTCTTCAGTTGACTATGTAATATGGACTTATTCTGCAGGGTTTAAATGTGGACGGTATGTACTGAATGTGGACCTAGCTACAAGGGTTAAATGTAGTAAATGTAGAACTAGTTACAGGAGTTAAATGTAATAAATGTGAACCTAGGCGTAGGAGTTAGGTGTGGTCATAATCATCCAAAAACTTTAGAGTAGAATTTGAAAGTGTTACCAACTTTTGAATGAGATTGAAACTTTAGGTTTGAATTCTATTATATTTTTATAAATTATTTTTAACTGATTTCACATGTTATATTGAAAGATATTAGTTTTGAAATTGAGTTGTTTAAAATAAAATGTTTACGAAATATTTTAAAAAGCATATGCTTGATCTAACTAATAAAGATTATTGATTACTTACTAGGCTATCGAGCTCACTCTTTTATTCTTTAATATTTTTAGATTCAGAAAATAGTCAATAAGTGGAACTCATATTCGATGGAAAGAGATCGTTTGAGGATTCAAATTTATTATTTAGAGCAATTGCACTGTTTAGTTTTCATTTTGAGGCATTGTTGGTTATTTGAAGTATACTAGATTATTGTTATGGTTTTAGTTTCTTTTATTATTATGAATTTAGCAAATTATTATTGATGGTTTAGATTGATTTGGTGTTTTGTTATGATGAGATATTTGGAGTGTTAATTAATTTCTTTAGATTTTTTTTTAATAACAATTGGATTCAAAACCTTTCGTGTCTATGAGATTTATCCTTATGGGCATGTGGCGGTTGCCATGTCCTCGGTCTTAGGGCGTAATTATAAACATTCCAAGAATTTTCTAACTCCTAAAAATAAAATTACAATGTAATTCTCCACAATTCTTGACGAACTTAGGCATTGTCTTTGTACTTGCTAAACAGTCATGTTTATGAGAGAAAAGCTGGTTATCTCTTCTGGAAATTGAGGAACTTGATGCCATAGGAAAATACAAACAAGAAGAGTAGAACCCAACCCAGATGGGCGAATGCAACAGCTGGAAGAAAGTCATAGTCAAAACCCAAACTTTCCTTGAGGAACATCTTCAATGGAACACCAGTACCAACTCCAGGGACCTCAAGATTAGCATCTTTATCGCCCAGTTGAGACGTTACTAGGCCATACAATGTCCAAGCCATAGGAGAACCCCAGTAGTACCACCTCCACCAGATCGGAATTTGCTGCCACATTTTGATAAAATTTTCCTTAGTTTTGTAGTCAATAAAAATTACACCTTTTAACCAATTACAGATTCACATATTACATGTTACGTGTTATATACGCAAAATTTTACATGATATTTATAATTTTGGGTTTCATGATGTAACAAGTTAATAAATTCAACTTAATTTAAGTATTTAATAGTAAAGTGTTAAGTAATGTATGATGTAACGTACCATCCTAGAGATGAAAAATCCAGCAAACAAGTTCCAAAAGCTCAGGATGAAGGACATAACAATGGCGGCAACTTCGATTCCTGGAGTCAACGCAAGCACCATCATTCCACACATGGTGAAATAGGTGAAGAACATTGTTACGTAGTAGTAAAACCACAAGAATTTTCCGGTCTTCCATTCGAAACCAAACACGGTGAAGAGAATAATTGTGTAAAGAAGAGATTGAATCGCCGTGTAGATTGTCTCTATGGCTACCTGACAAAGACAAAAGTAGAGTTGCGTTACGCCAAACATAAACTATATAAATAGTCATATCAGAATTATATCACAGTCAAATAAGTTTTTCTATATGACGATTCAGAGACATTCACTTCTAATTTTTACACCTAGTTATTTGTAAACAATCTAATCTAATCTTTTTCTTTTTTTTTTTTTTTTCCTCACCTGAGCAAATGCATAAGGCAGAGCTGAATACATTCCGGCAGCTCTTTCGCGGTAGAAAACTGTTCTTTCAATGGCGACTATAGGCTGCACCGCGTTAGCATTGTTGCCTCCAAGAAAAACCACAGCAAGAAACATACCTCCCAGAAGGTTCGTCACATCTTGTTGTTTGTTCCTATTGTTAAGAATTTCTTTTAGTACTTCCTGAAATATTCTAATGAAAAGAAAGACTAAAAGTACTTACGCTTGTTGTCCCTTGTTCCAAAATATAAGACCAAATAAAGCACCAATGACTATGGTACTGAAGAACCGGATGGCATTGTATTCGGGATTTCTCCAGTAAGACCAGTTTTGTTTCCAGAAACAAGCTTTGCATTGAACAAGGAATGATTGTGAGTATTGGGTAGGGAAGTAAAGGTCCCTAGAGCCTGGTGTCGGAGTACTAAGCTCTTTGATGAGCTCTTGATTTCTCCTAAGAGTGTGTCAAGCAAAAGAACGCGAATCATGAGATGAGAGTAAACTTTCATGATCAATAGAAAAATTAGACTAAAAGACAGTAAAATGCTAAATATTCTTGACAACTTTTTGATGGATTCATAATTTGATTGATGTGGATTCTTGAATGGTAATTAATAACTTGGATGAAAAAAAAAAAAATGGTGCATTCATTGTGATTGTTCAGTTTCTTTCTACAACAAATACTAATCAATACTTTTAAGTAATGTCACATAATTCAATATATGAATCTAGACAAATTTTTCTAGATGTGTAGAGGTAATAATAAACAAAGTAAAACTTACTGGTAAAGTGAGGATTTGGCATAGATTTCTGCAAAGTTAACATTAATTTGAGCCTCAAACAAAGGATCAGTGATCTCAAGCATCCATGTGGCAGGATTATAACCATTCTTAATTTTGGGAATTCTTGGAATAACCTGTGTTATAGATATTAGTTATTAATTAGTCTATTTCCCAAAGCAAGCAACTTCAATATTAAGATCATACTCACTTCATAAAATTCAATGAGCTTGTGAGAATGGCGACCAAGAGGTCCAGCATAAATCACTTGTCCCCCTAGTTTCATCAGTAGTAACTGGTACATCAACAAAAAAAAAAGGTTCACGAAAAATGCAACAAAAGATGCATAGAAAAGTAAACAGCACAATAAAACAGGGAATTTGAGCCATTTATACCTCATCAAAAGCTTCAAAAATATCTATGCTTGGCTGGTGAATCGTGCAAACGACAGTTCTCCCTGTGTCCACGGTGTTTTGCATTGTTCGCATGACAATAGCAGCTGCTCTAGCATCAAGACCTGATGTTGGTTCATCCATAAAGATGATAGATGGATTGGAAACCAATTCCACAGCTATTGTTAGCCTTTTCCTTTGTTCTGTCGAAAGACCATTTATGCCCGGAAGGCCTACTAAAGCTTCTCTTATTGGATTTAGCTCAACCAATTCCATAATTTCCTCAACAAACATCTACATGTGGTCAATTTAGAAGGCAAAATATCATACTATGGATGATTCGAAAGAGAGTTCGAAAGAGAGGATTGTGAAGTAATTAGTGACTGTAAGTCTATACCTTTCTTGTTTCTGTACTCACGTCTGAAGAAAGGCGAAGCCATGCAGAATAAAGTAGAGATTCACAGACTGTAACATTTGGAGAATGAATGTCATTCTGTTCACAATAACCGCTAATTCGAGCAAATGTTGATTGGTTCTTTGGATAGCCCGAAATGCTTATGCTTCCTTCAATGTACCCTTTTGTTTTTCTGCCTGCCAAGACATCCATAAGGGTTGTCTTTCCAGCACCACTGACGCCAACTATTGCTGTTAGCATCCCTGGTCTAAAAGTACCACTAACATCTCGTAACAATTGAAGACGATCTCCTTTAACTCCTGGACTATTCATCTCCTAATATGATAGACCAAATATGTACCTCAACCTTTTTTTCTAAGGTAAATTTGATAAGAGAGAGAAATGTAATGATTTACTTACAGTGTAGTAAATATTTGCACAAATGTAATGATTTACTTACAGCAGGCATGTCAACAAAGTAGTTGACATGGTTAAATGCAAGTGAAAGGGGTTGGAAAGGTAAAACCATTCCTCTCTTTAGTGCATCTTTGTTAGAACCACCAACTTCTGAAGTACCTTTCTCTTCCTTATCAACTCCTGTAAATTGTTATAGAAAAGGTCATGAATAAGAAGAGTAGCAAAAAGTAACTTAGCAGAAAAAAGGTATAGAAAATCACATTATTTGGTCATTGTTCCACTTAGCTGCATTACCATATAAAAACATGATATTAAGAAAGGAAATCTTAAACCTTTAAAGGATGAGTTCTTTTTTCTTTTGTCATTTTCTTCATCCGGAACTACAGCTTCAGAATCTCCAGGAGCTGATATAAAAGGTTTTGTTAACTCCGTAAAATCATTCTCACAATGTGAAACCTCTAGTTAAAAAGAGTAGAAGAGATAACTTACGATTCAGATAAGTCAAAGCCACAATTGATAAAATGTTGAAGAGAAGAGAAAAGGCAAAAAGTGCTCCAATGCAGACCCAGAATCCATTTTCTTCTGTAGGGACGCCTCTGGACTTGAGGAGGACTTTCCCAACTGTAGGTTCATCAACCCTGGGATCCGGATTCGGCTACAATAGATTATAAGAACAAATTATGAATTTAAAGAAAGACAATTGACGCATAAAAAACTATTACAGCCTAATTCAACCATGAACATGTTAGTTAGTTGAGTTGGTAAAGTCTTCAAATCCAAGCACTTCAATTAGCCTTTCATCAAAGTTGTCAAAGAAGCCATCATGTATGTTTGGAAAGTGCAAAAAATGACAATAAGGGAAAAGTCAACGATGTTAGATCATACCGCACTCCATCTTTCATCGAGAAATTCATTCATGACTATGGCATTCAGTCCATAACTCATAGTAGATATATAATAGCCCCATGATATCCAAGGCTCAAGTTCACCTATTGGCAACAAAAAGGAAGGGAAAAAAATGTTGAGAAACCAAAAGTTTATAAACAACATCAATGACATGCTAGAAGAAAGCTCTACTTTAAACACAAGAATAATTTAGCTAAAAGATAGAATTTTTGAGTTACTAACTTTCACTAATAACAAACCCTCCTAGCAGCACAAGCATTAAGAAGGTGAAGATTCCAAGAGTATTTGATACAATATGTGTTCTTCCGACTGCAGCGATGAATCGAAAGAGTGACAGAGCCGTCTGATGTATGGCAAAAAATGCTAAGAACTGTTTGAAAAATCTAAAGCAACAAAATGTGTCAGCAGAGACAACTTTAACTTAAGCTTTTACATTTTAACGAGAATTGGTAATTCAAAATAGGATCAAAGCAATCGATTCCACGTTAAATTAGTACACCAAATTGTTTACCTGCTGGCATTCGGAGCAAATCCGATTGTGTAGTAGGTTAGGACGATCCATACTGCGGATTCTACAAACGACAGAGGAATTCTCAAGATCCAAATAGGCAATGCAAAAGCCCAAGCAGGGTAAAACAAGAAATCCCTCTGTTTATAATAGACAGGGAGCCTCAAAACAGTCATTGCCATCTCTATCAACCCATTGAACATCACATTAATCAGACTGAAATAAAGTGCTCCAAGAAACTTCCCTCCATCTTGTAAAGTGCCCACTGCCATTTCTGTCCTGAAGAACACGGTCAAAGCAATAACCGACATGATCGTTATCTGAGCAATCTTGAATACGTAGACAAAAGAACAACGCTTCATCAACAACCATTCTCTTGAAAAGCAGGCCTTGAAGAGTTCCCAGTTTGATATTCCATATTTATCTGTCGTTAACACAGTTTTTGGGGCTTTGGACTTGTCGTATGGGACTGTAAGACCATTTTTGAGTTGTTGCCCAATGTGGAAAGATTTGAAGGAGTTTGTGAATTCAGAAACTGACACGAATCTGTAAGGTTGGTTGTTTTTGAACCAGTACTGTTCTTGGTCTCTCTTGGAAGTTACTTCCTGGAGAAAGTCAGCAATTCCTTTCCTATCCGGGCATTTGAATCCCATGTACTCGAAAAACTCTAGGACATTCTCTCTCGGGCCTTGGTAGACAATTTGACCTTCTGAAAGAAAAATAATGTCATCAAAAAGCTCGTATGTCTCTGGTGCTGGCTGTAGAAGAGAGATAACCATTGTTAAATCTGAAATGTGAACCATGTGCTTCATGTAGTTGCATATTTGATAAGTAGTGGCACTGTCTAGTCCTGTTGAAATTTCATCCATTAGAAGAACCTTAGCTGGACCCACCAACATCTCCCCTGCAAATCAGTACATAGCATCAAATACTATTAGCTAAAGACTAGAAAAAAAAGACTAGATTCAGTCTTAAGACTATGAACTTTTCAACATGTAAGTGCACAAAACTTGTTCGAACATGTGAAAAAGGTTCGTGGTCCAGTCTCAATATTAGTTTTTCCCCCAGCGCTGTGGGATTTGAATTGAACCTTAACCTAAATATTGAAGATGGAGCGTGATTACTAGACAGTCTAAGCCTGCGACCGCTATTTCAGTCTCAAATTTCAAAATTCATTAAGTTAACGTTGTTAATATTGTGACATTCAATATGGTCAGCAACGTTGTTAACTTACCTATTGTCACACGCTTTTTCTGCCCACCAGAAATACCTCTTCTCATCACATCACCAACTATGGTGTCAGCACAAATCTCCAATCCAAGAATCTGTTTTGGCAAATATTCTTAACAAGTCATCGTAGAAATGTTGGTAACTAGACCAGAATAGGTGTAATCAATATTAGATTTAAATGAGGACTAGCCTTGAGAACATAATCTGTAATTAGACTAGTCTTTTGTCCTGACATAGCTGTGGCCTTCATGAATTTGTCAATCTCAGGATCTGGCTCAATACCTGCTTCTTTTTCTCTTTTGGAAGCTTCTTCCAACACTTCGTACCTCGAACCAACGCCTAAAAACCGTCCCGAGAAATCGAATGTCTCTCTTACTGTCATCTCTCCATAGTGAAGATCATGTTGACTAACAAAAGCACATGCTCTTTGAGGAACAAATTCATTCAGTTCATGTCCACAGTAGGTCACTTTGCCAGATACCTGATGACAAATACCAAACTATATTTTATATTAAATAAATACATTTCAAGAGAGAACATATAGAAATTAAAAAAAAAAAAAGATTTAAAATTGAGTAATTAATGGGAAACACCAACACACCCTTAGATTCTGATCAAGCTTCCCTGCAAGTGCCTGTAACAGAGTCGTTTTCCCAGCTCCTGGAGGGCCTAGGAGTAGGGTCATCCTACAAATGGTAAACAAGACGACATAAAAAAGCAGTGTTGGAGCACAAAACGACATGACTAACCATATGAAAGCAAGTTATGAAATCAAAACAACAAAATAGTAATAACACTTTCTGTCAAAAACAGGCGAATGATATAAAATTCATGCATTTGTAAAGACATACCTAGAGGGTCTGACGATTCCGCTGACATCTTTAAGTATCTGAATCTTTCTCTTCTTCGATGGCGCAATCCAAACCAATCCTAGAGCACTCTAATACTCCGAACCACACATAAACATAGAACAAAATGAGAATTGGTCACTATGAATGAATGCCCTTTCGTTAAAATTTTTGGTCACCATTACTTTATTTATTTATTTTTTAAAACGGAAAAGACATATAAGAATTTAGCCCTTCACATTTTCTTATCTTGTTTAAATTTGTTTCTATTAGAAGGATAAGGCAATAAATAGTATCATATTAAGCTAATGTTATTGGAACACACTTCGGTTGTTCTAGAAGTTGAATCCTTAATTAGAATGTTTCTTAATATCCAAACTGGTCATGCTCTGATACCTCTATGGTGTTCAATGTGGCATTAAGTAGAGTAGGAAGAGCTCTACTCCCAACATAAACATCTCCTTTAACTGATAATTCCTCGTATCGAACCTCAATCTTCGGAATCTCAACTCCAATTCTACATGATCCAAATTAAAAACTTGATTTAATTTCAATTTTATTGTTGTTGTTGTTATTATTAATATTATTTTGGAAAAAAAATAAAGAAAAAAGAGTGAGAGAGAGAGAGACCGAATTTAACCTGTTAATTCTGTCCCTAAGTCTTCGAAGAAAGCTCTCGTGATCTTCTTCTACAAGCTTAACTATGCTCTCCATGAGCTGCTTCTTCTCCTGCATGCCAAGCTTATTAGTCACATCCATATCTCACCATTGAACGACGTGGTGTCGTTGTCAAGCACCCAAGCTGAGAATGTATCGCTTTTATTCTCAAGCGATCTTACCTAGGAAGACTGATGAAACTAGATGGTTCAATGCATATAAATATAGCAACTGAATATTTGTATACTTATGTAATATATACGTATTCACTTCTTAATCATTTAGTGTAACGTGTATATATATATATATATGTATATATATATACTATCACATATATATTTATATATTTACAGTCGTTGGCTTTTCGATTTAATTGAATATTCTTAATTAAATGGTGGCTCATGATGATATAATTAAGTGAGAAAACAATTAAAAAGAATGAAAGAGTTGTGTCTATGAAAACTGATGCGTGCCAGCAATAGTCACCGGGACTGTCGTACGTGAATATAGCCTAATGTTAACATATAATCACATTTCCTACACGAATAGCTGTATATTAAAAAAAAGGAAAAGTAACATCTATGTACCAAGTTACAAGATTGGTCCATCTTATAGAATTTTTTTTTTTTAAATAATTAGTAATTAATTCGTGTAGTGAAATGGGTGTATCACAACCAATAAGAGTTTTTTCTCATATTTCATCTAAAGTTTGTTTCTTTAAGTAGGACTTAGATGCTAATATGCCACCTACCTTAAAAGACTCATATTTTTCATTTTTGCCATTTCATCAAAATGATCTCATCCCTATCAGGCATGCATGTAGTGTGAGACCCGTTCCCAAATCATGCACCACGTAGACGATTAAGTGGCAGAACAGGTCACAAGCAGGGCACACCATCCGATACGTATCCAGAGTGACCTATTAAAGGCCACGCGAGTTGCACGTGGTACTGCATAGGCCCATGGGCTGTCTGAGGCCAGGGCTGAACCCATCCCAGACCCTGGATGGATTCGGCCCAGTCCGATTCTTACCTCGATAGTTGGGGGTCGAGAGCCTCAAGGGTCTTCCGTCATAATACCGTGGAAAGCAACTCACCGCTCCAGAACCAGACAGCGCATTTAATACGATCCTGGGTAGGTGCGCGTATTGGGTAAGTCATCCTGACAGAACGGCGGCTTGTCAAAATCTCACCCCCCGACAGGCTGGAGTCGTAGGGGATGGCAGAAAACAGGCCGCGACGATGCAAGGAAGGTCACGGTAATCACGACCCGTAATTTTTAGAGTAAGTCATGATGGAAAAGGGTACTCGATCCTAGGATTGAGAGCCAAAAAGCTCCCAACCCCAGGATTATATATATAAGCCTTGTTTCCTCCCAAAAGAACAATACAATATACAAAAAAAAACGTTTACAGAAAAAAACTAAATCCTTACTGTTCAATCTTAAGGATAAATCACTGACTTAAGCATCGGAGAGTCTTTGCAGGTGGCCACCCCTGCCTCTCTGTCTCAGCCCAAAGCTAAAGACATTCCGAGATAGTAAGGATACGTGGACAGTTAGTGGATACCTCGTCAGTAGTTCAGAGACAGGTAGACGGCTGGTAAGAATAGCACCAATAGTTTGGCACCATCTGTAGGAAACAGTTGAGCGCGAGAGAAGAAACAGGAGCCTTACGATCCCGCTCTCCCCGAACAAAAGGCCATACAATGTCGAATGGCACCCTTAAGAATCACAATCAGGAGCACACGTCCTGACGCCGAAGGGAGCTCCTGAGAAGCACGACCAGGTCTGAAGTAAAAGCTAGACCAAATACTTGCCACCCTGGTAGAAATAAACCGAAAGGTAGAGATAGCCCACGAGGCCGTCCTGGGTTTAAAAGACGAAGTCGCGGAGGTGCGCAGAGATAACACCCGCCTCGAAGAGCTGTTGGCAAATGAAGCCAGGAGCGGGCGAAGGGAGGACTTTGACGAAGAGGTCCAATAAGAATCCGGGGGCCAACCACCGATAAAAGTCCCTGCCCCATCCAGATCGCAGATACAGGGGGAGCGGCAGAGCCAGACAAGGCCTTTCTGGGCCGGAGCAGTATTGGACAGAAGGCACCAAGAAGGCCCAGTAGGTACACTTCCCAACTGGAAACAAGAGATGATGGCAGAGCTAAGTAAGAGGCTCGGAGCCCATCACAGCTAGACCCCCGATGATCTGGCAGAGTAGACCGTGCGAGGAATCAATCGGACGGCCTTCGCCGATTGGATCCAGTTGGAGCCCAAGTCGAAGGACTTCACAACCTCAACTTTCAGACCATTCGAGGGAAAGACTGACCCCCTCGATCACATATACCACTTCCAACAGAAGATGGTCTTGGAGACCAGGGACGAGGCTGTGACTTATAAAGTCTTCTCCACCACCCTGGTGAGGCCGTTACTGCTGTGGTTTAGACAACTCCTAGAGAAGTCCATAAACGGGTTTGAAGACTTTTGCAAACTATTCTTAAAGTAGTACGTGAGTGCCCGGAGGCAGCAGAAAACCATGCGAGACCTCGACCGGTTGGAGCAATCTGCGAGCGAATCTCCAAGAGAATACTTGTTGCGTTTCCTGGAAGTAATGTCCTCGGTGCACAATGCCGACTCAGTGCAAGCCGTGAACTCGTTTGTCAGGGGCCTACAGCTAGAGTCGATACTGTCAGACCATCTGCTATTGAATTTGTTGTACGACATGGCAGATGTCCAGGCAAAGTCAGATGGGGTATTTAGGGTGCTGGAAAGCCATCAGAAAGCGCCTAAGGCATTCGCCGCGATAACAACGGCACCGGCGCAGACCTTGATCCTGCAAGGAATGAAGAGGCCTGCGTCGGCCCAGGGGCCATCTCCGAAGTAGGAAGCCCCAGCTCGAGGCGGTCAAAAGAGCGGTAAGAGGAGGAAGACATTTAAGGATCCTCTGCCAAAATTTGAGCTCAACACGCCGATAGACGTGATCTATCTCCAGAACAAGGACAAGGGCATTTTCAAAGACCCGCCCAAGTCCGGTGTTCCTGAGCATATGAAAAACAGGAGCAGGTACTACCAATTTCACAGAGATCACGGGCATGATGCCGTCAACTATCGTAGCCTTTATGTGCAGGTTATGATGACAATCCAAGCTGAAAAGTTGAAGCAGTACGTAAAGACGGGCGGGAACCAGTCGAAGGAAGACGCTGTCAGACCTGAGAAGGGAAAGTAGACCCAAGCCTCTGTGTCAGGAGAAAAAACTCTGAGGATAGTTCCAACGATCATAGGCAGACTGGAGCCGACCCAGGGTCAGGAGGATAAGGAAAAGTGCCGAAAGAGGACCGAGGAAAGGGTGAAGTTCCTGAGGGGGACGGGCCATTCCGTGAGCCATATGACGACGAAAGAAAGCTATGCCTCATCCGCCCCCATCGCCTTTACCCAGCAAGACCTGACCACGGTGTGCCAAAAGAGGACCGAGGAAAGAGTGAAGCGCCTGAGGGGGATGGGTTATTCCGTGAACCATATGACGATAGAAGAAAGCTACGCCTCATCTGCCCCCATCGCCTTTACCCAATAAGACCTGACTACGGTGCCCCTGCCTCATAATGACCTCTTGGTGATTAAGCTGCAGATTGACTCTGTGTTGGTCGGGAGGGTCCTAATGATGACGGAAGCAGCATCGAGGTCCTGTTCCTTAGTACATTCGAGAGTATGGGCCTGGATCGAAACGCGCTCAGGCCGACCTATCAGCCGCTGTTCGCCTTCAACGGCACTAGGGTCAGCCCCTTAGGCATCGTGACTCTGAAGGTCTGCGCCGCAGAAAGATGCTTAGACGTGGATTTCGTCGTCATCGACTGCCAATCTTCCTTCAACGTCATTATGGGGAGAGGGTGGATCCACGCTATGCATGGGGTCGCCTCCACCAGGTCTTGAGATGTCTATCAAAGAACAACACTTACACAATAAACGTTAAAGAGGACCAGGCCTCCGTGAAGAAATGTTTTTCAATCGCTCTGAGTGGGCTTGAAGTGAACGCGAGCGCCTCGACGGGGGACAGATAGTAATCAAAGGACTACCTGCTGGCGTACATGAAGCGGATCAAAGAGGAGTCTGACGAGCTGGAATCCACGATTGAGGAGCTGGTGGTAGTCCCTAAGAGGCAGAGCTGGGGAAGGTAGTCTTAATCGGGGCCCTGCTGCCCTAGGAAGAAAAGAACGAACTGTTGGGATTCCTTAGGCAAAACGAAGATGTCTTCGCATGGTCCCACGATGAAATGCCCGAGATAGACCCCGCACACGCCTGCCACCGATTGAATGCAGACCCTAATTTCCCTCCAGTCAGACAGAGGTCCTAAAGGTTCGCGCCAGAGAAAAACATAGCGATCAATAAGGAGGTAGAGACGCTATTGGAGAACGACCTGATCATGGAATGGGTATACCTGTGCTGGGCCTCTAACCTGATGGTGGTGAAGAAGAAAACCGGTGATGATCACACTTGCTTAGACTTCACCAACCTAAACAAGGCTTTCCCGAAGGATAGCTTCCCCCTGCCAAGGATCGACCAAATAGTCAACGCTACGGCTAGCTTTGATAGGATGAGCTTCTTGGACGCTTACTCTGGATACAACTAGATTCCTCTATACGAGGAAGACCAGATCTACACGACGTTTATCACGGAGCGAGGTCTGTACTATTATAGGCGCATGCCTTTTGGCAATAAGAACGCATGGGCGACCTACCAAAGGCTCATGAACAAAATATTCGCTGGGCTGCTCGGGAAGATGATGGAAGTCTACATCGACGACATGGTCATAAAAAGCAAAGAGGCCTCGGACCATCTGGGACACCTGGATGAATATTTTCAAATCCTGAGGCAATACCGGATGCATATGAATCCCAAAAAGTGCATGTTAGGGTGTCTTCTGGCCAGTTCCTGGGACACATCGTGAGCAGAAGGGGCATCGAGACCAACCTGAACCAGTTGTCCTCTATCGCAGACGAGAAAAGACCTCGACCATTCAGGAGGTTCAGCGCCTAACCAAGAAGATAGCCGCCCTCAGCCGTTTTGTCTCTAAGATATCTGACCGATGCAAGCCCTTCTTCTACTGCATAAAGAAAAGCACCACGGTCGTCTGGGGGGAGGAGCAGGACAGGGCACTGACAGAGCTCAAGCTGTAATCAAGGTGCTTGACAATAGTGCATATGTCCTAAAAGAACTTAAGACTGGGAAGAGCCTGCCAAACACGTGGAACGCCCAACACCTGAAGAAGTATTACGTGTGAGATGCGTATAAATACTGTAAGACACATGTGAATACTTATATTATTAAACAACTTAATTCCAAAATAGGTGAGGGTTCCCGCTCCACAGATTTATGCTTTGGATTACTATGTAAAAGGGTCTGCCCACAGTGCTAGACCCTGCGGGCCATTCGCGTAAAAGATCGTACTCCAGGGATCATGTCGCTTACCGATGACTCGAGAAAACATACGAAGAAGAAAGAGTTGTACAGTAAAATGCTTGCCAGCAGACCACATAAAATCGTACTGTAGGGATCACGTCGCTTGCCGACGACCCAGAAAATGTACGAAGAGGAAAGAGCTGCGCAACCAAAAATTTACTAGCAGACCTCGAAAACGATCGTGCTGCGGGGATCACATCGCTTGCCGACGACCCGAGAAAATGTACGAAGAGGAAAGAGCTGTGCAGTAAAATGCTTGCCAGCAGACCTCACAAAGATCGTACTGCGGGGATCACGTCGCTTGCCACGACTCGAGAAAATGTACGAAGAGGAAAAAACTGTGCAGTAAAATGCTTGCCAGTAGACCTCATCAAAGATCGTACTATGGGGATCACGTTGCTTGCCGACGACCCAAGAAAATGTATGAAGAGGAAAGGGCTGTGCAGTAAAATGCTTGCCAGCAGACCTCATAAAAATTGTACTGCGGGGATCACGTCGCTTGCCGACAACTCGGGAAAATGTACGAAGAGCAAAGAGCTGCGCAACCAAAAACTTGCCAGCAGACCTCGAAAACGATCGTGCTGCGGGGATCACGTCACTTGCCGATGACCTGAGAAAATGTACGAAGAGGAAAGAGCTGTGCAGTAAAATGCTTGCCAGCAGAACTCACAAAGATCGTATTGCGGGGATCACATTGCTTGCCGACGACCCGAGAAAACGTACGAAGAGGAAAGAGCTGTGCAGTAAAATGCTTGCCAGTATACCTCATAAAAATCGTACTGCAGGGATCACGTCACTTGTCGACGACCCGAGAAAATGTACGAAGAGGAAAGAGCTGTGTAACCAAAAACTTGCCAACAGACCTCGAAAATGATCGTGCTGCCGGGATCACGTCGCTTGTCGACAACCCGAGAAAATGTATGAAGAGGAAAGAGTTGCGCAACCAAAAACTTGCCAACAGACCTCGAAAATGATCGTGCAGCGGGGATCACATCGCTTACCGATGACCTGAGAGAACGTGCGAAGGGAAAAGAGCTGCGCAACCAAAAACTTACCAGCAGACCTCGAAAACAATCATACTGTGGGGATCATGTCGCTTGCCGACGACCCGAGAAAACGTACGAAGAGGATTAAGCTGCGCAGTAAAATACTTGCCAGCATACCTCGACGAAGATCGTACTATTGGAAACACATCGTGCAATAGAATGCTTACTGATAGCCTGGGAAAACGCACGAAGAGGATCAGGCTGCGCAGTTAAATGCTTGCCAGCAGACTTCGGTAAGAATCACGCTACGGGAATCACCTCGCATGATAAAATAATTGTCAATGGCCTGAGAAACCACGCGGAGGGGATTAAGTTGTGCAATAAAACATTTGCCAGAGGACCTCGCCAAGAATTGTACCACAGGGATCACATCACTTGTCGACAACCCGAGAGGACAGACCTGCGAGGTGGGGATGATTTGAGTGATGGAACCCCTCCAGAAGGCACTTAAGCTAAGCATGAGCCAAAGGAAAAAGAAGTCAGGGTCTACCCATTGGAAGCAGACCCTCTCCAAGGGGCACCTTAGCTATGCACAGGCTAAAGGCAAACGGGACCAAGGTCTACCCGTTGGAAGTAGACCCTCCCCAGAGAGCGCCTTGGCTAAGCACAGGTAGGAAGTGAACGGAACCAAGACCTATCCGTTGGAAGTAGGTCTGAGCAAGACTAAGCATGAAAGTAGAAATTACAACCAAATTCTGTTTATTATTGCTTAGATTACAAGATGCGTAGTCGACATAGACGCAGATCCGGTGCCTCTATTTGTAAGGAGCAGGTCTCGAGGGGACTCGTAAGGACACGTCGAAGTGGTAACGTCCTATTCGCTCCCAAAAAGAGCTAAGCCCAGGCCTCCTCCTCTGAAGCGACGGGTCCAAACAGTTGTCGACCAATCCTTAGAGCTGGTTCCTGGCGCGTTATCATTTAGGGTCGGAGAAGTCCAGCCATACGTGCGGATCATATTCTGCTAAGATGAGTCATAACGGAAGTTATACATCCTCAAAGTCAGGCGAGCCGGAACTCACGTCCCGATCTCTGGAGCTGACCTCGTCAGTCATAGCATAAGAGGAATTCGCTAGTAACTCCGCATCATATATGATTGGGCTAGACCTGGAAGCTGGGCAAACCGCCGACAAAGGAATGGCATCGTATACGATGCCCAACCCTGACCACGGATGCAAGCAATAAAAATAATATAATAATGAATATAATAGATAACACAAAATAAGCGTGAGAAGAATACGCCATTTTATTATTTAAACAGTTGCTTGCAACAGGGGCCAACTCTACACGGAGTGGTCAGCACTTTACAAATGTACAAAAGAGGGAGAGTCCCTAGTTACCTCTGGGGAGGGAAGCGACGCCAGCTTCGAAGCTTGGGCCCGCTACAGTGGAATCGGTATCATCGCTGGATAAGATGAACGCGCTTAACCCTCCGCCCGTTAAGGCACCCTCGCCAGGCTGATCCCCAGAGACCTCCGTAGCTTGTTATGGCAGACTCGGACCGGGGACGATCTCCTTGGCAACAGAAGCTAATGTAGAAGACCCATCTTTATCTTCATCGAGCATCTTCAACACATCAGTAGGGTACATAATATTAATCTTGTCTCCTACCTGCTGTATGTAGTACCTGACGGAATAATGGTCCCTCTCGACGCCTTTCTGCTCATCGAACTGGTCTGGCGTTACCACCTCTGCATGGCCTTCGAACTCCCTGTTCTCCCAGCCAGACCTGTAGCTCTCTGCAGAAAGGACATCCACCTGCCTCTGGTACCTTGTCTTCAGTTTCTCCGCGTCTGCCAGTCTATCCCTCAGTGCAGCTAGCCTCAGCTCCACTTGCCACTGTGATAAGTCGATCAAAAGATTGTTAATATCAGTGAGATCTTCGCCACATTTGTGAGATAACTCAACATGAGCCTCCATCAGTATTTTGTGATCCGAATAGAGATGTCGGATTACCTCATTGGACCGGTCGAGCTTACACTACAAAGAATGGGCCTCAAGTTTGGCTTTCACCTCGGCTTTCCTCACCTCCTTGGCCTCGTTGACGGCTCTGTCGTGAGTAATGAAAGCCAGACCCATCTCCGCCCCCGCATTCTGTAGCTCCTGCTCATTGACCTCGAGCTCGGCTTGGGTCAGCCTGGCAGCCTCGGTTTGGACCAACTTGGCAGTCTCTGCCTCGGCCAATGTGGCGACCAGCTCCTCACGCCTAGCCCTTTCGACGCTCAAAGCGTGGGCCACCATGCTGCTGACCCTAGCCTCGTCCAGGCTCTGGAACAAGTCGAAATCCACTCTTAACATGGCAAGGGCGGCCTCGCTCCGCTCGGCTATCATGGCACAGGCGTTCAATTGCCCGGTCAGCTCGCTAACGTGAGAGGAGTAGAAAGACTGGACAACAGCTAACTACAAAAAGCGAGAAAGAAGAGTTAGTGTTCAGAGAGGACGCTAAGAACCTGTTGCTTACAGTAAGACAAAATAAACCTGTGCGATGCTGCAGCTGGCCACAAGCTTTACATTCTCTAGGAAAAGCACCTCCAGCTCGGGCTCCGTAGCCGTACCCTCTCCCTGGGCATTGTCCGCGTTTGAGGAATGCGATTCCACCTCGCTGATCGTGAGGACACCTTTACCCCCTACCGGATGCGCTCCAGCGACTTCTTTCGACACCCCCAGAGTGGCAAAGATGGTGGCGGTGGAGAGTAAGGCATCGTCGGCGCACCTTCGACAAAAGAAGCTACGACGACCGCTACTGTGTCGGCAACTTCGGCTGCCACCTCTGCCGAAAGAACGCCCTGGTGTGATTTTTCGGTCTTGTCTTGACCAGCATCCTTAAACGTGCCACCTCGCACGGACCTCCTCCTCCTTATGAGAGTCAAAATAGCCCCATCGTCGTCGTTGTCGGAAGCAGGGGCAGTTCTGCCTCTCTTCCCCGCCGGGCTCCCCTCCCCCTTGGAAGAATCGGGTTCGCGATCCTGCTTCGTGGAGACTGGGGGAGGAGAAGACAGTCGAGACTTCAACCTCGGAGCCCCTCTGCTGAACTCAGCAATCTCTCCATAGGAGCGGGCGGCACCGGATCCCGTTCCCGCCTTCGAGCCAGAGCTGAGGGAAAAAAGAGGTCGGCGCAGAAGGCTCACCAGGCAGGCTCGAGGGCGCCCCTTTGCCATGCACAACCTTTATGGCCGGTGCCTCTCGGACCATGAGCCTGCCTACCTCAGGAGTTGGTACTACCAGCGTTTCATCCCCAGTCACGAACAGACCCTCCAGGTCGTCGTTTGAGCCTGTTCTTGGGATGATAACTCCTGAGGCCTCGTCCTCCGAGGACACCACCAAACGCCGACCAGCGGAGACCTTGGAGCGCACCTTGTGCATAATGGTCTTCCTCTTGACCGGGGAAGGGTCTGCCGAAGAGCCTGCATCTGAACCTGTAAAGAGTAAGCAACATGGTTAAAACGCAGCCATGACCTGACCGACGGAGCCCCAAGATACAAAAATGAACTTACCCTTAGCACTCTTAGAGGCAGCGGTTTCCTCCTTACGGAACCTAGCACATTCCTCAGCCATGGGCTTCACCGCCTCTTCGAGCTTATGACTGGTTGGTGCCACCAAGTCATTGGGACCCGCCAGCTGGCTCAAGGCCGTAATCTGACGGCCTACCATGGCAATGCGACCCTGCTCATCCCGGTGGAACCGGTTCAAGGCGGAGGCATCAAGCTGGCTCTGAAGGTGCTTGGTGATGACCCATGTGTCTAGTGGGAAGAGGAGATATGAGACCATCCTTGGCATCATGTTCATCACATGGGGATTCAGGACAACCTGGATGTGTCGGCAATCCCCAGATGATCCGAAGAGGATGATTTCCTCTAGCTCCTGGAGCCGACCCGTCGACAGCCGAGGCTCGAACTTGCTTTCCTCCGCAGAGGCTGCGCAAGGCAAAATGTCATGAGTAAAAACGGACGAAATATGCACGGATCCAAAATTCACGACCCAGTACTTACTTTGTAGAAAGAACGAGAGGATTTGAAAAAGCTCTCCGTTCACCTAGGGAGAGCACCACGCCCCTCCGACGGCGTATATCCTGGAATGAGAGTCCTACTACTTGTCTGACCTCGGCAAGCCCTAGAAGTTGTGGCGTCTCGAGAGTGGCTGGAGATATAAAGTGGGGTAAGACCCCTTTTTGGGGATGAGGATAAGCTTATAGGCATAGAAAACCACTTCTAGGTCAATATGCATGTTGAGGAGGACGGACAGGGCAGAAAGCCCTATCAGGATCATGACTCCGTTAGAATTAAGCTGCATCAGATGAATCCCCGTAAGGCTAAAGAACTGGTGGACCAAGGGAGGAAGAGGAAACCGCAACCACTCAAGATACCTCCTCCCCAGGACGATGGAGCCTTCTGGAGTAGAGGGGTAAAGGTACCAGTCTGCCGGGCTGTCGACCCTCTCTAAAGTGACTCCGCCGAAGAACCAGAGCTGCTTCATCAATGACTCTAATTCAGAATCTGTGACGGGGCAGAGTTTCTGACTCAGATTCAGGGCCATTGTGTTAGGTGCGGTTGAAGAAGACGAAAGGTTCTGGGAAAAGGGAGATGCAGAAACCCTAAGATTTAAGAAAGCTGGAATACTTGGAGATTTTGGTAAAGTAAGAAATGAGCGTAAATACAGCTTTTATAAAGGGGGAGCTGAAGAGTTTTTTTTTTCCTAGAGGAAGGCAGGGCAAGGAAGATGGAGGCATTAGAATTTCAAAAATTTGAAAAAATTATGACACGGGATGGCGTGCCCTAACGTCGACAATTAGGGAGGAGTGACGGTGGGGGAGCCACGTGTATCCCTCGAATTGGAGGACCAGAGAAACGATTTCCCTACTTGATGGATACGAATCCATCAAATAGGGAAATAGGGGCAGTTGTGGGACCCATTCCCAAATCATACACCACGTAGACGATTAAGTGGCAGAACATGTCACAAGCGGGGCACAACGTCCGACACGTGTCCAGAGTGACCGATTAAAGGCCACGTGAGTCGCACGTGGTACCGCATAGGCCCATAGGCTGTCTGAGGCCAGGGCCGAACCCATTCCAGACCCTGGATGGATTCGGCCAAGTCCGATTCTTACCTCGACAGCTGAGGGTCAGGAGCCTCAAGGGTCTTCCGCTAGAATACTGTGGGAAGCAACTCACCGCTCCAGACCCAGACAGAGCATTTAATGCGATCCTAGGTAGTGCGCGTATTGGGCGAGTCGTCCTGACAGAATGGCAGCTTGTCAAAATCTCACCCCCGATAGACTGGAGTCATAGGGGACGACGGAAAACAGGCCGCGACGATGCAAGGAAGGTCACGGTAACCATGACCCGTGATTTCTGGAGTAAGCCATGATGGAAAAAGGACTCGATCCTGGGATTGAGAGCCAGAAAGCTCCCAGCCCCAGGATTATATATATAAGCCTTGTTTCCTCCCAAAAGGACAATACAATATACAAAAAAAATGTTTACAGAGAAAAACTAAATCCTTGCTATTCAATCTCAGGGATAAATCACTAACTTAAGTATCGGAGAGTCTTTGCAGGTGGTCACCTCCGCCTCTCTGTCTCAGCCCGAAGCTAAAGACATTCCGGGATAGCAAGGATATATAGACAGTTGGTGGATTCATTGTCAGTAGTTCAGAGACACGTGGACAGCTGATAAGAACAGCACCAACATATAATATTCGTAGAACGAGAGTTAAGAGAGAAAAAAATGAGTAGATAAATATATAATATGTATAATTACGTCCATCGATTCTTTAAATTCTTCCAAAACTGGATTCTTTAAATTCTTCCAAAACTATGGGTAATATAGTAATTTTGTAACCCTATCCTTTCAACTTTCCTTCCTTTAATAGTACCATTACTAAATAAAAGTAGTCATCTTCTTTATTTCTGAACTTACTAAACATTAACGAGAGTTACATTCATCTCCAACTCTCCTTTCTCATCTATCCATCTTTTCTACCAAATACAATTAAATAAGATAGCAAAGTTAGATACATTTTTGCTTTTAACTTAATTGTTAAAAAGAATTTGAATTTAATTATTTTCATTTTATTTTTATTTCTAGTATACTGGTGTATGAATTAGATGCGTGCCCGCTTATTCAGACATTATTTTTTTTCTTCAAATAAATCGCAAGCTAATTATTGGTTGTGAATTGTGATATCAAGTCAACTGCATGCTGTACCTGAACGGTTTAAAATAGTTTTGCAAGATGGCAATATCTTAACTTAATTACTATAAAGAAATGTGTCGTTCGATTCAATTACATTATCTACATTGAAAAGAAAACTTGGCATTAGCTATAAGGCGACACCAATGTCAGTAGGGTAGGAATGATTTGAGCATAAAGTCGTAGGGAAATGATTCGTATGATTTATCAAATTAATATAAAAAAATTGTGCTTGTGAAACGAGTTTTTGAGAAAATAGTAAATAAAAATGCATGTGTAACAACGAGTACAATATATCCGCTTAATTAAGTACTTTTCTTTCATTTATGTTTAATTTTTGGGTAGAAAACTATTTGCATGCAAATGGTGAGCACTCACAGAATATTTTAGATCCATTTGCATAAGCGTATATAGAGGCTTCTTCCACCCAAAGCCATGTTGTAAATCATATAAGGATGAAGATCTATTGCAAAAAAAATAAAAAGAAGAAGGATGAAGATTCAATTCTTTGTGATTATAACATAAGACATTAAAAACTATAATTAAATGCGAAATAACCTAAAATTATAACTTTTCAGTTTTCCTCGCTTCACATGATCGATGTATATCCCTATGGTCTTTTCCTTATGCTACCAACCGTTGAGTCCATTTCCAAAAGTCAAAATTTGAATCTAAATTAACCCCCCCCCCCCCCCCCCCCCCCCCCCCCCCCCCCCTCCTTTTTTTTTCCTCAGGAAAAAAAATCTACTATTATTAGATAGAAGAAACATTGACAATAATAACACTCCATTGGAAGAGAAAATTCTCCGAATATATGAGCTTATGCTCCACTCTTAAATCAACCTAACTAGATATAATATTCATATACTCTTTTATGAAACTGTAATTGGCATATACATAAGAGTATGTGAACCATTATCGATATATCCCGACTCCATAAACTGGAGAATTTTAGCCGACATCAAAGCCTTATCAAAGCTACTAAACATTCCAGGTGTGACAGCCTCTACTGGCCTATATTTTGGCAATAAATTTTCTATTTTTAGTTATTATTCAACTTAGTTAAAGCCGCGGAGAGAGAGAGGCTGAAATTATGGGTCCCTGAAAGTACATTCAAGCGGGTTGAGTAAAAGAAAAAGAAGAAAAAATCCGAATTACAAGGGTAAGGCTGAATTCTATAATTGATTTTTTTTTTTTTTTTTTTTTAATGCTCCTAACGATCAGTAGAAATCAACCATGTTTAGATACTTGTTTTAAGTAGTGAATGTCGCATGGATAAGCCATGGAGCCCAGAAAGTACATTCTAGTGGATTAAGGTTAAAAAAAAAAAGAGGGAACTAAAGGGGCTGAATTCTGTAGTCGAATTTGTCTTCAAAGTAAAAAATCAAACATCTTTATTTTTTATTTTTATTTTTTATTTTTGTTGAAGTGAAAATTGCGTGGATAAGCCATGAAGCCCGGAAGCTGGAGCATTTAACATGCATTGTTGTTGCAGTTTGAAGTGGGCAAGTAGCCATAAAACTAAAGAATAAATCGAACTGCCATATTTAAATTACAGAGAGAGAGAGAGAGCACCATAGTTGTAACTAAGAGCAATCATTGTTAACTTCATCTCATCCCTCTTTCCATCCAATTCCCAAATTTAGGAATTTTTAAGAATTCACATCATGGAGGACCGAATTTCATTTTATTTAGAAATATTTGGATAAATAAAGCATGAAGCAACCTCATCTTATAGGATCCCTATTTCTTTTGGTGAAAGTGGCAAGTTTGTACAAATGAGATTATTATTATTCGTAAAGAGTAACGTTCACGTAACTTCTAAAATATCCTACTTTAAGATATGGAAGTTGCATATACTTAGTACAATGTATGTGTAATTGAAATAAGACAGCAACATAGTACAAACCGACTAATTTCTTAACTCCACTAAATAATATTAACTGACTAAATTCCATACGTTACTCATTTACTTTTTGCCAACTTCAGCAGATAGATACTTACTAAGACAACACACCGTAAAACTTGAAATTATTTTCCAAAATTATCGGTATCACGTACTATTTTCATGGAGGGGAGAACAATTGCAGCCACTGGCTTATGCTCAAAACCACCGCCTTCATCAATCAGCAGCCTGAGGCCTTCAACGTGAAGCTTTGCATGGTGACCACTCACCACAATGGTTGGAGTCTCGCTTAGTTCCTATGGGACAACAGTTTACACCAAATTCTAGACTTTAGTTGAATGACTTGGAACGAGAAAGGTGTCATAACAACAAATTGAATTGCAGAGTCAAAAACTTATGGAAAGTGAAACTAGGAATGAAACCCATATCCCAGAATGGGAATTACAGGAGTACAGCCATATAAATGTTTAATATCATCATTATCAGTAGTTATTTTCAGACTGAAAAACCAGTAAAAAATTGTTATGTCAAACTGTGTTGGTTCAACAAACTTAAACTAGTGGTAAGACACAGCAATGCATCAAAGGGAAAAGACATTACCTTTGGGATATCCCGTACACTTTTCCTTCCGCTTAGAGACTCAACCTTAGGCACCCGGGTATCTCTGGCTTTTAAAAACTTCAACTGTTCTTTGACATCTTTATCTCTCTCCAAGCCAGCATGCACTGCTATCAATTTACAGTGTTTGATTCCATCCCCAGTCTCAATACACACATCGTCCTAGAAAAGATATACATTGTCAGGATTCACTGTGCTTCAACATTTTTCTTATTTACGTTCTAAAAATAATAATAATGGGCAAGTAAAGAACTTTCTTTACACAATTCAGAGCAGAAAACCACTTAGGAAATAAATCAGTATTTTTGAGTGATAAGAAAACTGAGTGTGACCTCTTCGTGGACCCAAACTAGATCAGCAAGAAACTTCTTGTGCTCGTCAGGAACAGCCTTGACCAAATCTGTCAGTGGCCACCATATTGCACATTCAATTCAGAATTTAACACAACAACAAAAAATGTATCATAGCATCAATTACAAAGAAACACAAACCAACACCACTTTAAGCAGCCAAATCCCCAAAACAAGGAAAATTTAAATACTTGTATCTTGATGAACAAGGAACTAAACTTCAAAAACCAAAGAACCCAATTCCCCACTTCCTCTAAAGTAGCAGAAAATCATAGAGGGAAAAAAATAAACATTTAACAAGTAAAAAGGAGTCATTCAGAAAAAGCTCAAACCAGGAATGATGTGCACCAAATCCTTTTAAAATTTTTATAAACAAAAAGAAAAAGCTGAAACCTAAGCACCTTTGACGAACAATGGATTACCCTCTAAAAAACCAAAGAAACCAAATCGCCACTTCCACTAAAGTAGCAGAAAATCATCTTAAATAATACAACAAATCCAACNAAATCAAATTACTTTAGCGGCAAAGCCATGAGGAACACCATAAGACTCGAAAGTTGGGCAAGTCTATTAAAAAACTAAACGAAAACAGATAATTTGAGTTCAGTGTAAGCAACCATGGTTTGAACAAAATAAGCACCAAATCCTAACTTTAAACAAACAAAAACAAATGCTCAAACTTCTGTATCTTGACAAACCATGAATTGCACTTTCTAAGACTAAGCAACCCAATTCGCCATTTCCACTAAAGTAGCAGAAAATCATAGAAACATATAAAAAACAAAAACTCCATTAAAGAAAAAAGGGTGATATAGAGCTGGGAAACTAAGAAAATAAAAAACAAAATCTGAAAAAACCAAAATCAAATAAAGCTTTACCAGCGGAGCCATGAGGAACACCATAAGACTCAAAAGTTGGGCCGGCATCATAAATGGACCCCTGATACCGAGTCCCTTTGGCCACATTGAACTGGGCCTTGATTTTCCCAGCCCACCTCCGCCCCTGCAAATGCATTCTCTCGTACCCATCACCGCTAAACCACCCTTCTCTCTCCTCAGTCTCCTCGTACTCCCTCCACCCTTCCGAGAACTCCGACCCGTCCGGCGGCAGAGGGAGGACTCCGACGAAGGCCGCGAAGGCCAGATCGTGGTTGCCGGAGAGGAACACGTGGCGCTGATCCGGGTATTTGGCGGGGAGCGAGATGAGGAAGTCGAGCACCTCGCGAGTGTTTGGGCCGCGGTCGCAGTAATCGCCGAGGAAGATGATGAGGGCGGTCTTGAAGTCGGGGGTGGGGATTGAGGACTCGAGGTTGGACCAGAGGTTTTGGACCTTTGTGTGGAAGCCATGGATGTCGCCTATGCAACAGACCACCTTGGGTTTGGTGGAGGAGGTTTTGTTTGGTTCTGCCATTTTTGTTGGTTGCTCTCTTGAAAGTTTTCGAGGACAAAAGTTTTTGAGTTTTAGGTTTTAATAAGATAGACTATCGATCGTAGGCCGTACATTGGATGACAAACTTAACACTCGCTATCTCGTGAGCAGGCGTCGCGACAGTAGCCTAGTCCTCGTAGTAGACAATTGTGCCGTGTTTAGTATACTGTCGCATTAAGTCAGTTTATGCACTATCAAAAAGAGATAAGAGAGTTTCGGTTAATAAATGTTTTATATTATTCACAGAATGCTTACGATCACAGAATGCTTACGATTTTTAGAAATGAGATTTGTGTATAAATGAATACAAAAGAGTCTTTTATATAGGCAAAATCTAAACTAACTAAGAATTATGATGATGTCAAGTGACATGATTTTACAAAAAATCTAAAATCTTTTTAAATAAAATAGTAATATCTACAAAGATATTTATATAGAGAAATTTAGAATAATCATGATTTAGATCTTTCTAAGAAGTTCACTAACCATTTTGGCTATTCTAAATCATTTTGGGAGTTTCTAAAACCGTCCCAACTCATCTAACACCATCCGATATTGTCTAAAGTCTTCTAGTACTTAGTAGCGCCATCTAGAGTTTTCTAGCATAACCAAGACCTCTCTTAATTATTCTAGAAATGCCCACCACGTTCTAGGGCTTTCCTCTATCCTTTTGGGTGAGCAGTATATATAGAGGATCATAAGTCATGGACAGCAACATTTGGATTTTGGGAAGCCAAATAAGCGGGGCGTAACACCCTCCCCCACTCAAGTTCGTGACGTCCCCGAGCGCCATCGACTTTGAACCACTCGATATGGTTTTTGAATTGCCATAAAGTATCCTCATGCTCCCAGCTAGTCTCGGCCTCGGGCAAATTCTTCTATTTCACTAGGTATTCTTGATAATTAGGTACATCACGTCGGCGGATCAAGTGATCGGTTAGCACACACTCCACCTTTTTATCAAAAGAGGTTACCACCACAGTAGGAACCATTTAGACTCGCCCCTTGAAGGGTCTTCCTCGTCTCCATAGTAGGATTTTAGCATGCTAACATGGAAGATAAGGAAAATCTTTAACTTGGTAGGGAGTTAGAAGCTTATAGAAGACCTTACCTACACGCTTGAGTATCAGAAATGGACTTTCGTACTTGCGCACCAATCTTTTATGCACCTTCCCCAAAGTTTTGAATTGTTGGGGTAGCAACTTGATAAGGACTAAATTCCTCCTTTGGTACTCAACGTGCATATTTTTTTTGTCGACCTATTTCTTCATTCTTTTAGAAGCTTTGTTTAAGTAGTCTCTAGCCAACTTCACTTGCTCATGTCATGCATTAGCAAACTTGAATGCCGCAAGACTCTTCTCATCGTAACTTATCGCTAAGGCATGTAGAGTCATAGGTTGTTGACCCATGACTATCTCAAAGGGACTCTTGCCCGTAGACTCGCTCCTTTGGAGGTTAAAGGAGAATTATGCTATATCAAGTAATTTTGCCCAATCTTTTTGGTTGGCATTCACAAAGTGCCTTAAGTATAGCTCTAGCAAAGCATTCACCCATTCCATCTAGCCATCACTTTCTGAACCCATCAACTTGAATAATTTTGTCTAAAACTTTCCAATGAATCAAGGATCACGATCACTTATGATATTTGACGGGACTCCCCAAAGTTTTACAACATACTTCATAAAGAGCCGTGTGGTCTCATCGGCGGGGCAATCAGGTGAAGTAGGTATGAAGGTGGCATATTTGTTGAAGTGATCAACCATCACTATAATGCTGCCAAAGTTTTCCGACTTAGGCAGACTAGTGATAAAATCCATAGAGACACTTTCCCACGACCTCTCAGGAATGAGGAGAGGTTCCAACAATTCACTCGGTGATTGTAGTTCCACCTTGTCTTGTTGGCACATAAAACAAGTTCGCACATAGGCCTCAACATCATTCCTCAACTGAGGCCAATAGTAGATAGTTTTGATAAGAGCAAAAGTGTGCTTCTAACCTGGGTAACCAGCCAACTAAGAATCGTGGCACTCTTTAATAAGCTATTTTCTTAAATTCCCCCACTTAGGTATATAGAGTCAATTGCCTTTTGCGTAGAGAAGTCTGTTGCTCAGCCAAAAATGTCTTGTCTTTTCTTACTTCACTAGGAGCAACATGCTCTTTACAAGAACATCGTGTTCTAGTCCTTACTTGATTTTCTCCGTCAAGATGCTATTGAGTCTGCTTAAGATGGCCAGTTCTACCTTTCTACTTAGGGTATTTGCCACCATATTGGCCTTCCCAAGCTTATATTCAAGCATATAGGTGAATTCTGCCAAGAAGTTTTGTCACAGAGCTTGCTTGGAACTCAACTTTTTCTGAGTTTGAAAGTAGCTTGTGGCTACATTGTCGGTCATGATCGTAAAGTGAGCACCCAACAAGTAGTGTCGCCATACCCTTAGGTAGTGGATAATGGCAGTCATCTCTTTTTCTTGCACTGTGTTGCGTCTCTCGGTGTCATTGAGCTTGTAGCTTTCATAAGCAATGTGACGCCCTTCTTGCATTCGTGCTCTGCCAATAGCAAAATCAGAGGTATCTGTGTAAAGCTCATATGCCCTAGAGTGGTCAGGCAAGCTAAGAATCGGCTTTTTGCTTACTGCCTTCTTCGACTCTTCGAATGAGACTTGATACTCAGGTATTCACTCCCAATACTTATTCTTCTTGAGCAGGTTAGTAAGTGGCACTGCTCTTGTTGAGTAGGACTTGATGAACTGTCTATAGTAGTTCACAAGTCTGAGGAAAGATCTCAACTTTGGCACCTTAGTAAGAGATTCCTATTCTTAGATGACTTGCATTTTGGCTTCGTCCATCATAAGTTTCTCATCCTTTATCTTATGCCCTAAGAACATCACTTCCTCTCAGGCGAAGGAGCACTTCTCCTTCTTGATGAATAGTTGATTCTCCCTCAAGACTTCGAACACCTTCCTCAAATGTTCTAGGTACTCTTCCATACTTTTGCTATAGATGACTATATCATCAAGGTAGACTACCACGAACTGATTGAGGTAGGGATAAAATAGCTTATTCATGAGGGTGCAAAAGGTAGCAGGCGTATTGGTAAGACTAAATGGCATGACTAAGAACTCATAGGCACCATACCTTGTCACATATGTAGTCTTGGACTCATCTCTCTCTGCTATGCGCACTTGATAGTATCCCGAGCACAGATCAAGCTTCGAGAAGTGTCTAGTATTCCCAAGTTGATCGAACAAGTCGGCAATAAGTGGGATGGCGTACTTGTTTTTCACCGTCACCTTGTTAAGAGCCCAGTAATCAATGTACATCCTTAGTGAGCCATCTTTCTTCTTCTGGAACAACACTTGGGCACTGAAAGGGGCTTTGGAGGGTATGGTGAAATCCGTATCAAGCAACTCTTTTAGTCGTTTTTGGAGTTCCTTTAACTCCGGAGGGGCTATTCTATAGAGACTCATCGCAGGTGGCCTCGTGCCTGACTCAAGCTTGATTTCATGATCTTCTTCCCTCCTAGGTGGAAGTTTTTTAGGTAGGGCATCAGGCATCACGTCTCAGAATTCATCCAAGACAGCTCGTACCCCTATGGGCAAGTCACGTTGAGGTTCTTACTTTTCATCATCATGCTCCTTTAGGATAGCCAAGTAACTCTCCTTCTCCCTTCTTAAGCCATTCTTGAATTGAAGTGTAGAAAGTACTTTGTTTCCCACTTTCATGGGCCGCTCCATTGATACTACACAAACTTTTTCATCATCCATGATGCACATAGAGTTGGCAAAAAGAACGGGGAATGCTCGAGTTGCATTAAAGAACTCCAAACCAAGCACGACTACAAAGTCGTCTATTGGCACCACAAATAAGTCAAGTTCGCCAGTCCATGCACCTAGGCTAGCCTTGATACCATGAACAACCCCATGGATGGGGCGTACTGCTGAATTTACTGCCTTAAAAGAGCCTCCTCTACTAGACAACGACAAGCCAAACCGCCTAGCTTCTTCAACAAAGATAAAGTTGTGGTATGTACCCGTGCCAACCAAGGCTTTAGTGGCCTTACCATTGATTGTTGCATCTACAAAGAGTAGGCCTTAGCTTGTGACTTAAGGGCCGATTGTAGGGTGTTAAGGAGTTGTAAGGAACCACCACGTGCACCACCATCTTCCCTCTCACCTCTTTCTTGGTATGGCTCAGAGGCAATTAAGGTATTAAGAGCTTTCTTCTTAGGACACTCATATGCCCAATGTGGCCTATCACAAAAGAATAACTTGACTCTCGGCTTGGAGAAGTCACAGTCTTCCTTCTCCTTGATTTTGTCTTTGTGCCTATAGGAGGAACTATCTTTGTTCCATTTTCCTCATTTTGTTTGCCTCCCCCACTTTTTGCTCCACTACCATTCTTGTCTTTGGCCTTAGAAGGGTCCTTACTGGTAGAGTAATCAACAAGGCTTTCAGCTACAACAATAGCATTAGCAAAGTCTTGGACACCATAGTACTTGAGCTCTAACTTGACCATCTATGAACAAGAATATGGTATCTTTGTCTGAAGTGTCAGGGACTTTGAGCAAAAGTATAGTAAACTCTTTCACGTAGTCTCTAACACTACCATATTATTTGGGGCAGCAAAGATGGCCTCTTGCCTACTCTTCAGCATTCTCGAGGAAGAATTGCCTCTTAAGTTCTCTCTTGAAATCATTAAAGGTGGCTATGATGCACACCCCTCATTGCATCTTCCCGTGTCTCCACCTCCACCATAGCATGACAGTATCAATTAGATATAAGGCAACATTACGAATTTTACCAGCATCATCCGTCGCATCGGCGGCCTCGAAGTATTGCTCGAGTCTCCAAAAAGCATGCTTTTAACAGTTGCCAAGTCGAAATTCCGTACTTTTCTTTCACCAATGCAGCAGGTGGGCTCTGTATTTGTTGTATGGAAGCCTAAAATCAGCTTCAAGTTGTTGGCCAATGTGGAAAGATTTGAAGCCTTTTACAAAGTCAGGAACTGAAATGAATGTATAAGGTTGGTATATTGTTCTTGGTCTTTCTTGGAAGTTACTTCTTGTAGAAAGTCAGCTACTCCTTTCCTCTCTGGGCATTTGAATCCCCCGTGTACTCAAAAAAAATCTAGGACATTCTCTTTGGGACCTTGGTATACAATCTGGCCTTCTGAATGTAAGATAATGTCATCAATTAACTCATAAGTCTCTGAAGAAGAGAGACAACCATTGTTACATCTGAAATATGAACCATTTGCCTCATGCAGTTGCAAATCTGAAAAGTGGTTGCAGTGTCTAGTCCTTTCGAAGTCTCATCCATCAAAACAACCTTGGCCGTGCCTACCAACATCTCCCCAGCAAATTATTCAGTTCATATATTCTGCACAAACCACTAATAAGAAAGTCTCATGGCTAACTCTTTACATCTTCGATGATTAAAGTAGAATATCTTGTACCTATTGTTAAACGCTTTTTCTGACCACCAGAGATACCTCTTCTCATCTCATCACCAACCAGAAGGTCCGCACAGATATCCAGTCAAAGAATCTGTTTAAGTAATATGCTTAACAAGTCAGATTTTTTTTAGTATTATTTCGAAAGAAAAGTTGTAAGTAAACCAGTAAGCGTATGTAAGCCCATATCAGATTTAGAGCAAGACTAGCCTTGATAACATAATCTGTAATTAAACTATTCTCTTCTCCTGACAAAGCTGTAGCCTTCATGAACATGTCAATCTCAGGATCTGGCTTAATTCCCGCTTCTTTTTCTCTTTTGGAAAGTTCTTCCAATACTTCATACCTCAAACCCTCGCCTAAAACTCGTCCAGCGAAATCGAGTGTCTCTCTTACTGTCATCTCTCCATAGTGAAGACCAACTAAGCACATGTTCTCTGAGGAACAAATTCATTCAGTTTCATGTCCACAGTAGGTCACTTTCCCAGATACCTGATGACAAATACCAAACTATATCTTAATCAAGAGATAACAGGCATGTTTACTGGCCAATTGAGACTAGCTCGGTCAAAGATTCTTGAAAGTGCACGTGAGTGCATGAGAGAAAAGAGCTTCAATTTTAGTTAGGCTAGTTTATATATAAATTCATAATTAAAGATTTAAAAAAAGTCAAAATGCTACATTTTTTGAAAAGAACTATAATTTAATGGGAATGGTTTTGATTATGAAGCCGCTATCAAAGTTGTGTTATTTGTTACTAATTTCACTAGCTATGTAAGGTATTCAAAAATACTTTTTGCTATGAAGGATTCACAAATACTTGCTTCCTAAATTTATAAATAAATACAAGAATGTATATTCAAGAAAAAAAAAAATACATGAGTGAACAGAAAGAAAAAAAATATTTTCTTTATGTTATTCTTGTTATAAAATCGGTTATGCATTAGTAAACATGATCTTTAAAAGAAAAAAAAGTTCTATGGATGATTAATTGAAACCTTTAAATTCTGATTAAGCTTTCCTGCAAGCGCCTGTAACAAGGTTGATTTCCCAGCTTCTGGAGGGCCTAAAGGTAGGGTCATCCTACAAATACAATTTCAGTCAACAAAACGACATGAAAAAGTAGTGTTGGAACACAGAAGGACAGGACTAATCATGAACCAAGTTATGAAATATTAAAAAAATATTAAAAACACGGGAATGTAGATAAATTTATATATTTGTAAATATATATAGGTATTCAAGGTATAAAAAAAAGGTACTGCTGAATTGGTGACGATATAGATAGGTGTGTATATATATATATATATATATATATATAGCTAGAGGGTCTGATGATTTTGCTGGCATAAGTATTTAGATTTTTCTCTTATTTGATGGTGCAATCCGAACAAATTCCAGAACACTCTGTGCTCCAGACAACATAAAATGAAACACGAAAAAATATTGTAAAAGTTTTCAGCAATAGCACTTGCCTATTTTAATGCTTCTAGCGAAAAAAAAAAAGAAATTGACCTTTTCAAATGCTTCTTCTTATACATTTTGATCACTAGTACTTCGTTACGGATGTGTAAGCCTAATTAAACTTACGAAGATCACCCATGACAAATGGCAAGTTGAGCTTCAGAAGGGTAGTATAAATCCTCTCTCATCCCCAAGAAACTCTTACATAAAAGAACATATATTAATAAGGGGTATTTTTTGAATTTTACATGTGCTGTTCAGTTATATGAGTTTTCCTAGTATGTAAAGGATATTAAGGGTAAGTAAGATTACAAGGAGAATTGACAAAATTAAAGACAGATACGGGGTATCATGTTTTCTTTATAATTTTTTTTCTTCCTCGTGTTGAAAACTTGTAGAAGCGGAAAATGAATGTAGTTCACGCATTGAAAGTGAACTAACTCACGTTCAAAGTAAACTAATATAAATTTTGTATGTGATTGCTGGTAAACAACAAAACATGTTAGTCTGTAACACTTTAATTTATTAAAAAAAAAAAAGATATTATGACTATCTTTTGGAGTTAAAATATTATTTATGTACCTATCGCATTTTCTAAAGTTACAATACTCATGAGATGATATGTACAGAGGCCTTCCCTTTTCATTTCATTTCAGTTATATTACTACGGTTAGTTAGTGCTGACACGCCATGGTCATCTACTAAAGTGAGTCCTGTTCGAGTCATTTTTTGAGCCCAAAGCATTATTCACCGTGTAATTTTTCAGTCTTGTTGAAAACTTTCAAGAATTAATTACAAGAACTTGATCTCTTAACATGTATGTAGATTACAAAATCAAAGCTTGCCAAGTGTGAGAATGCTAAACCCATTAAATTTTTGTGATAAATTATTTGTCACAATTAAAATCAAAATGTGTTCCATTGATAAATGTTTGTAACTAAGAGATGGTCTTTGTAATCTTGAAAATATCGAACTGACAGAGATCAAATATTTACTTTCCGTACTTAAATTAGGCATAAATATAAAAATAAATAATTAGTTATTTGAATTTTGATTAATTAGTTTGATGTTTCTCTTTTATCTTTATTTCTAAAAGGTATTAGTTTTCTAATTTTGTCTAATAGTTTATTTATAAATAAGCTCCTCTATGTTGACTTAATAATATACGATTATTCTGAAATTCTTTATGATATTTTTATCCTCTCTCTCCTTCTCTCTCTAAAAGTTCTTTCTCTTTTTTTTTCCCCTTAAATCTCTCTCTCTCTCTCTCTTTTCTCTCATATCTCTAAATTCTCTACTCTAGCTCTAGAATCTCTCTCTTTCTCCTCTTCTTTCTCTTTTTTCTTCTCTTTCTCTTCCTACTCATATATTAATTGGTATTAGAGCCTAGTACATTTTTCTCTGCCTATCCTCTAATTTTTTTATCTGCAAGTTATTTCCAACCACACTATCATTTTCTTCTCTAGATCATTAACATTCCAGCCATCTCTTCTGCCGCTTATGTCACACCGCACTCCTGAAGACGTACATCATATACCCATAAGGTAAAACCTCAAAAGCATACAAAATATCTTTCTATAAACCAATATAATTAAGAATTTAATCTCCAATAAATACTAACGTATGATATAAAATTCAATAACTCTTTAAAGTGTCCAAATATTCGAAATAAACTCTATACAATAGAAACTATAATCCAATAAATTCAAGATGATCAACCTTCTGAGTGCTTATATTTTCTTAATCAAGATGAAGAAATTACTCTCTTTGAACTATACACCTCAATTACTGCTAAATAAGTTCCCTTTGTGAGCCTCCTAATTAATAATCTTTAAATATAGGAGGAAAAAATAAAAAGGTGAGCTAGAAGCCCAATAAATAATCAGTAATCTTAACACAAGCATATGTAAACCAAAATCATTTACAAATATTTTTCAAAACAAACTTGGTTTCAGAAATCAAAAATTTGAAAATATTCAAATCAAGCCTTTTAGTAAATAATTTGATAAAAAGAAATAATAAGTTTCCAAATATATCTTTTCGAATATTTTTTTAGTCAATAATAATTTCAATCACACTTACTTCTATGACTAGGTCTGAATCTGCCACAAATAATCTTTGTAGTTGGGTTCGAATTTGCACAAATAACCCCTGTAATCAGGTCCTAATCTATTATAGATAACCAGCGCAGCCGGGTATGAATTTACTATATTTAATCCTGTAGCTAGGTCAGCATTGTTTATATATAATCCCTGTAAAATGGATCCACATGCATAGTCATTAAAGAAAGTTTCAAAATACTTATTTATAATAACGAATCATAAACAATTTAACTTTTACCTTATTGTAATATTATAGTTATTCCAAAATAATTTTCTTGTAATCATGTTCAATAGTAATTCATATATTTGATCCATAATTTACTATAAAATATGGAAGTATAATATTTTTCACAAAAATTATGTTATTTCAATAAATAGTCTTATTACCAAAATATATTTTACCAAAATATATTTTTTACTTGAAATTATAATTAAAGAAAATACTTATAAATATGATTCTAGTAGAAATAATAAAACAATAAAATATTTAACTTTTGGATGAAAAAAAAACTACTAGAAAAGATTAAATATTAGTTACCTCATTCGCTTTGCTTATTTAACTAAAATAATCAACATAACCTCTCAAACACCTATTATCACATAAATCATATATATAAGTATTAATAATAAAATCATACTCTAATTATACCAAAAATATTGACTACTTGTTGCTCATGCATCTTTTGTAATTAACTCCATAACTATTCTTAATAATATCAATTTTTCACAATTTATAACAATTCTAACCTACTCTAAAAATTATCAAACTTAGGAAACCTATTCTTTAAGTCATAGGCCTTAAAAATACTAAGAATATAGTTAATAGTCTATAGGTAAGCCCTGTACAGCCGGACAAGCCATAATCACGTTTCGCCCAAAGTGCCGAAAGTCTCAGATTTTTTTTAAGATTTGTAGTACTCAGTTCAATTGACTATAACTCTCTATTTATAAGTCCATTTTTGATGAATTATATAATGTTGGAAAAATAATTCAATAAGCTTTCTAACTACACCAACATGACCCAATCAGACTACTAAAAGTCTCTGTAAATACAGTCACAATCACTATTGTATTTTCTACTTATGTGAAATATTCAAAAATCTATATCTTTCTATTTATCTAATGAAATGACTCAAATTTTGTCTTACTTGAATTCTAATATCAATAGGTTTCATCTTCTATTAGATTCATTCCCCATATTTCATAAATAATTTATGAGTACTTCAAAATTCTAACCCTAAATATTCAGATCTTAATCCCGAAATCAATCTAAAATATAAAACTTTATTGATTAAGAGTTTATTATCTTAGGAATAAATCTCAATAATTCATTACAATAATTTCTTTATCTTCTTCTTCTTCTTAAACATCCATAACATTCTCTTTCTTTTTTTTTTTCTCTACAGAATGTATGTTTAAATTGAATAGATTATTAGTCTTAAGGTTTCTTAAAGAGTTTATTGTTCAATTATCAAAGTAATCCCAATAAATACTATTAACTAAAGATTTTTTAATCTTTTTCTTTTATCCTTATATTATTTATAAAATAAAACCAATTCATTTTTTTCTTTTTTTTTTGGTACGGTTTGTCACAGTCTATGTTTATACCCAAATTCACCACTTGCTCCGCTCAACCAAAATCTGAGTCTACAAGCTAAATTACCTCATCACATCATCAAGTCTAGTTCATGTTTTGCCTTTTTTCAGAGGTAAAAGTCTCTAGTTTCAAGATCCTACTTCTTTATCAAGACTCAAGATTTTGGATTGCCATTTTAGCCTATTTGTTTATGATATATTTGAGTTTTAACACATCAGAGTCGAGTTCTTGAACCCCAAGAGAATGATGTAGACATGGACTATAATATATTAGGAAATTATATGATTATTATTTAAGATTATTTATATTTATTTTTAGATGTTATTTAAATTTGGGTAACTAGATTTATGTTTCCTATTTTTATTAGTTTTTTCTTTTTATTTAGTTTCTCAGTTGTGTTTAATTATCTATCTATAAATAGACTTAGTTATTTAATTGTTTTTAAGATATTATGAAATATGAATTAATAAATGGCTATTGAGCTTTGTCCTTCTATGGATTCATTTTTCTCTCATTTCTTATCTTGACTCTTTATTGCTCTTCTACTTATTCATCTATTTTTGTCTGTTTCTATTTCTTAATTCTGTTCTCTTTCTTTAATCTATCTAATTTCTTATCTATCTTTCTTATCGCTTGCCATTCTACCAATTATATTGCTATTCTACTTATTCTCTATTTTTCTATCTTATCTCATCTAACATTAAGAATTTGGGTTTGGGAGGAAAGAGTCTTTTCCTGTCCTAAATAGGTGAGTAAATATATGAATAAATGAAAAAAAAAAATACTTCTCTAATTTCTATTTTCCTTATAGTCTATTAGGGATTAGTAAGTATGCATGACTTTTGTATTCAACTCCTGCTTTTAATTCACTTTTTTATACCTCTGTTGATGGAGGTTTTATCAACAATAAATTTAGAAAAAATTAAGAGATGTGGCTTGTGCGAATTGAGTTAATAATCAAAGCAAATAAAGAGAGGATTTTATAGTGGTTCAGCCCTGAAAAAGATGAGCCTACGTCCACTGTTTTTCCACTATTTTATAGAGAATTACAAGTACTCAAGGTTACAATGTCTCGTCTGGAAATTGGAAAAACTGAAAAGCAATTGGAATACTCAAAACTTGATTCCTTTTCGGAACATTGAGTCCCCTTTATATAGGTAAAGGTAACCCTATGTCCCTATGATCCTAATTGTATAAACGGGTAACTATACAATCAGGTAACATAAATTAAGTAATAATATAATTGGATAATCATTCAAAACAGGTAACTGGTTGATCATAAATAGGAGACTTCTATTTCCCTTTCCTTGTAGGTTTCCTGTTTGACATAGCATATACTTGTTTCCCTTTTCTTTCGGAAGAGGTCGCCCACCACCTATACGGAGAAGGTCACACATACTTATGCAAAAGAGACTACACGGAGAAGGTCGCATATAACCTGTGGAAGAGGTCGCACATAAACATCACGGAGGAGGTCGAACTTAACCCTTATGCGACCTTAGGATTTTATACTGCACAACAATTGCCCCCCCCCCCCCAGCTCCATTTGGACGAAATGGAGCTTCCAATTACCGTGCGACCTTAAAAATGTGATGTCATGACCTAACCTTAAGGTCTGAAGAGTCGAAGAGCCGCCAGATTTCAAATCCCATCTCTCAAGATCACGCGTATCTCTTTTCTGTCGGAACGAAACACGTGTAGCCTTTTCTGAAAAAAAGAGCAGAATTCGAGGAAGTCTAATGATATCAACCGTCACTCTTTTAAAACCAAATCTTTTCAAATTTTAAACAATTCTGACTTTTCGGAAAGAATCAAATCCTGTGGAATCTTCAGCCTTCAGATTTAAAATTCAAACTCCCTGATCTATGGCTGTGATTTAACGGTACCTGGATTATAAATATCAGAAACCAGCCTGTTCCTGTTTCATTTTACTGTTTCTATCTCAGAGAATATCGAAACTCCAAAGAACCCTAGCGCCGTTTCATCTTTCAGCTCGCACAAATCACAGCTTCTTCTCCGACGAAGTTCAAATCGTCTCAAATCTTCCGCTTCTGAAGAAAGGTCAGTTTATTTCTTCTCTTATTTCTTCTATTCTTGAAAGTGATTTCAATCTTTAGGAAGAAATACTCATCTCACACCGAGGTGAAATGAGAATTTTTTTTTTTTAAAACTCCCCCTTTTTCAGTCCGTAGGGTAGACTTACTAGATAACAATCAGAAATGAACCTGTGAAAAGAATTTCTAGGGTCTGATACCCTATTTTATTCCCAACGAACTGCTCGAACATTTACTGATGAACTGCTCGAACATTTACTGATGAACTGCTCGAACATTTTTACGAATCCGTAGACCATTTAGGAATGAGCTTGCTTGCTTAGTACAGTCTTAGGATGAATACCCAAAGTGCTAGCATAATGAAAATCCTCGATGCCTGAATCCCTGCATATTTCTTTTCAGATGTCTAGTACTGAGGAATTTAGGGAAGGAAATGCATTTTCTGGAGAATCTAACTCGAGTGTTAGCTCCATTAATCTCGAAGATTATCTCGAGCCAGAACCTGAGATAGAAATAACAGGGGCCAGACAGAGTAGTCCTCGAATAGGCAATCTCCCCCAGGATCAGTGGCCCAGACATATAAGGGATGCCCCTGTATTTTCATCTGGCTACCAATACGTAGAAGGGAACTGGTCATGTACCAATGTTTGGACGAGCTGCATGTCAAACAAACTCAGAAAAATTGCGAGCAGCTATAAGATCGCCATACCCCTTCGTCTACCAATAGAATTTAACCGACCACACACTCCCCCACATGGACTCGCTTCCTTTTCTGAGGCAGTCCTCAAGTGTGGCGTGCATCTCCCACTCCATCCGTATATAAAATTAATCATTGATTACTATGGGGTCGTCCATTTTCAATTGACCCCTAATACCTATAGATATATGGTAGGTTTGTATATACTGTACCATAAACTAGGTTTAGAAACCCCTTCACCTGAAGAATTTGCTTAGTTCTACCAAGTAAAATCAAATCCGTCAGATCTCGATTTCTTCTATGCGAGCAAATGGTCGAATCAAGCAATAAAAACGATCTACGGGGTTCGCAACAACAAGAGAAAATGGAAATATCTATTTTTCCATTTTGACTATGCAGCTAACGGCTTCTTTCAGAATCCCGGTAGGTAGTCTTCTAATTTATTGCCTTGTTTCTATATTTATTCTTATACTGATCGTATTCAAATGTCATCACAGATAATAGGGATCGACCCGGACTCTCCAGGGAACAGCTCGCAAGAGTATATAAGATCAACGACCTTCCAATTAAGGAATTTAATTGGAAGGTACTAGGCACTTCGAATAACCTGGTCACTTGCGGTCTGCTTCCGAAGGGTGCCGCGTTCCCAGACCCCCCAGTTCTCTCACCCAGGCCTTCGAGCTCGAAGAAGAAGCCAAGGAAAAGGACGGACTTAGGTGCCTCGTCTTCAAGGATTAGAAAACGAAAGGCACCAGCCACACCTCCATGCTTAAAGCCTTCATCTCCAGAGACAGTGTCACCACCAGCTCCTCAACCAGCCCCACAAGAAGAAGGTAATTACATGCTCATTCTAATTACCTTTATACTATATTTCCTCACTCACTAATATGTTCTGTACAGAGATGGTCATTGGTAGCGGCCTGCGAGCACCACCTTTAACTCTCGGGTCCATGGCGAAAACCAAGACACCCGAGAGTACCCCGCTATCAAAAGGGAAGGAGAAGGCCGACTGCACGAAGAAGAGAAAAGTTGCCTTCGAGGACTTCCCAGCAAGCTCGCCCCCTCCACAACCATCTCAGCCAGCGAGCACTCCTGAACCCCCTACCGAGACTGCGACTTCTTCGGAACCGAACTTGGCAGATAAAGGTGATGAGCTCTTCGCACTCCTCAACCAATTACCAGAGAAGGCTGGTATGAGCGCAGCCTTTATCGATCGCTTCACATCCGAAGAAGGTTGGGAGCGGATGAAGCGACGTTCTACCAAGGTCGCTTTCGGGTCTGCGATGAGGATGCTAGCCAATGTAAGCTTTTCTATCTTCTCTTCATGTATACTTTTTTGGTGTTAACTTGGAGATTTATATATATTTTATTTTTTTAGACTACGGCTGCTGCTGTCCTGATGCACGATCCGGTTCTCGAATGCTTAGAGAAGGCTGAGAAAGTTGATGAGATAACACAAGCGTTCAAGAACTCGGAAAAGGCTCGGGAGGAGGAGAGAACGGCCTTCAACTTGGAAAAGCAGCAGATGTTTGAGGACCTGGCCAAGGAGAGACTCGCCAAGGTGAATCTCGAGGAGAAAGTCAAAGAGCTCGAGAAGGTCATTTCTGAGCATCTGGAGCGTATGAGGGAAGCGACCACCGAGGCGGTTCACAAAGCTATCGAGGAGTTCAAGGCGACCGAAGTCAAAGAACTCGAAGATAAAGCTAGTGATATCGCCTTGTCGACTATTATCTTCAACATTTTCTGTGAGCATCCAGATTTTGACTTCTCCATTCTTGGCAAGGATGTGGTCGAACTTGTGCAGAGCTGGAAAGAGGATACGACCAAGGCTAGGGATGACGGCGCAAGCCCTTCTTCATGAATTTTGTTCTTTTTCTTAGAACGATGCGGGCTTTGTCCCCCTTCTTTTTTGTTTATGTATGGATGACTTTTAATAAATATCATTTTTCCTTATATGCTCCTGCAAAATAATGAAAAGAAACAACAGTAATTTTAACTAAGTAGTCAATCACAAGTGATCGATCAGTACGCTTTTAGCGATTTGAATCTGACTAACTTAAAATGAGTTTTAAGCGTTAGGATAGGTTAGGTCGCTTAAGAAAACAGTTAATACGAGTGATGCAAACTCTAACTGTGTTTCAAAAGTTCCATGTCAAAATAAAACATAGCAATATATCACTTCGAACAACGAACGTTTTGCTTAGTTACTTTTTTGTTCGAGGAGGGAAATTGCGTAATATGACATACTGAGGCATAAAGCGAGAAGAAAATCCTAGGATTTTAAGGAGATTCAGATACTTTGACGATCTAAAACCCCTGTCTCCTCTAAATGGACGTTTGCATAGTCTCTTAGGAAACAAATAGGAGATAACATTCTGATCTCACTGCCCCCCGAGATTTATGGTGTCCGAAAACTGCCATAAAACTATAAAAGACGATCGAAAATGAGTTGAAGTATTATTGAATATTATTGAAGAAGATACAATAGGCTGTTGAAGATATCATGAAGATTTATTGATAATAACGACAAAGTTATTTTGCATTCCAGGCATGCTCAACCTTTTGTCCACCGATGCGAGCTAAGTTATATGTTCCAGGTCGAATGACATTATCAATAACATAAGGTCCTTCCCAAGAAGGCCTAAACACACCAGCACCATGCCCTCTATTATTAGGTAGAACTCGTCGAAGGACAAGACTTCAAAATGTCTACCCTTGACTTTGGAATTACAATATCGAGCAGTGCACCGTTGGTATGATGCAATTCGGAGCTGAGATTGTTCACGCCGCTCTTCTAAAAGATCGAGTTCAACTCTCAGCAATACATTATTCTGTTTTTGCTCATAAATAGATCGCCGCAGGGATACCGCACCAATTTCAACAAGAATCATCACTTCATATCCATAAGCCAAGGAGAATGGACTTTCTCCTGTAGTAGTTCGTTGTGTGGTGCGATAAGCCCATAACACTTCTGGAAGTACTTCTGGCCAAGCTCCTTTATGCTCCTCCAGCTTTGTCTTTATATTTTGTTTGAGTATTTTGTTTATCGCTTCGACCTGCCCATTGGCCTGTGGATGAACAACAGCGGAGAAGCTCTTTTTGATACCCAAGTTATTGCAGAAGTCTGGAACTCGTCACAGTCGAATTGCTTCCCATTATCAGAGATTATGGTATGTGGTATACCATAACGACAGATTATAGATTTGTAAACGAAATCTATCATTTTCTTCGC